>OZ012739.1:321986476-322153976 GCA_963859935.3 Lathyrus sativus
TGGTTGGGTACCGAGATTATCATCAGCTGCAGCGGGTTTCCGAACGTGCCTTTGATAGGCAGGAAAGGTTATATAAAATATAATCCGTCTTTGCTGGTCCGACAATTTGCTTATGCTTTAAGAGCTCCGCCGAAGGATGATGAGGTACAGGAATCTCTGTACCTCACTGGTCTTCTAGAGGGGGATATGTTATCTAAGCTTCAGCGCGCTTGGAATGGTATTAGTAAGAGGGGAAAACCATTGCTGGGGAGAAGCAATAGCCAAGCCTACGCTCCGTACTTGACGTGGATCAGAGCCAGAGCAGATGCTATAGGGATGTCGTTTCTTCCTGCCAAGCCAGAAAGCCCTCCAGTGTTTGAAGAGCCTACTACCATGCCCATTCAGCAGCATAATCAGGTGTTAGCTGAGAGAGATGAGTTGAAGAAGGCAAATGAGGAACTGGAGAAAGAATTGGCTCAGCTCCGAAGCGAGAGAAACGAAGCCGTTCATTCCTTCAAGAGGCAAACAGAGCTGGTGAACCAGCTGGGGACAGATTTGACTAAGCAGATAGCTGAGCGTGAGCGCATGGGTCGAGACTTCAAAGCTGTCAACGATGTACTGGCCACGAAGAAGCAACACTTGGACGAAGCATATCGGAGGATATCCAAGTTCAATCAGCATTGGAAGGCCACTCTAGCCAATAGGAAAGAGCGGGAGGATAAGCTGATGCAACAGATCTCCAAGCTGAAAGCCCAGGTGAAGGCTAATGAGAAGAGGTTTGATGAAGAAACCGCTCGTCGATATGCCGCCGAAGGCCAGCTCAACAGGGCTCTCGCTAACCTGAAGGAGCGCAAACTGATGTTTAAATCCAGGAAGCGGAAGCTAGAAGATTGTTTCGGCGAAGGAGCATGGGAAGATTCGGTCGAAGGTCTTTAATACACCATTGTACAGAGGGAGCTACTCGTCGAAGGGTTGCTCACTCGGCCTGATCATTCAGAAACGAAGGGGTTGTTAGAAGAGTTTCACGCCCATGGTCGTACTTGACTATTTGTATTCCTTTTGTTTGATCATTGTTGTATGCTGACCATCACCAGGCTTGTTGGTCGAGGTCATGCTATTGCTTCATCTTGTACTCACTGACGTTGTGTACTGCCTTGATGGGCTTCCTTTCTATATATGAGATGTTATTTCCATGACTGGACTTGGACTTCTTATTATCAGCACTGGCACTCAGGCACTAGGATCGGGGGAAATCTCCCTAACGCACAGACACACGTTTGCATTTGCATGAAGCATTCGCATGACGAGCACTTTGTCGTTTTCCTAACCCTTTTGTGTATGCAGGTTGTTTCAGGTTGTTCCAGGATTGATCAGAGACCTATCCACCGTTATCCGACCAGAGCAAATCAAACCAGAATCATGGAGCAAGTGAAAACTGATGTTCAAGAACTCCGCGAAAGAATGGACCGCTTCATGGAGCTCATGCAAGCGGTCGCCAATGGCCAGGATCAGCTCAGAACCTTGGTTCAGCCTCTGATTTCAAGGGTCGATAGCAATGGCGTACTCCATGGTGGGACTGTGCCAACTCCTCCACCAGTTGAAACTCCTCAGAATGGCGTCCCCGTGATCGGGGGGAATGGCAGTGCCAACGACAATGTAATAGCTAACATGGGACTCAACGGTAATACGAAGGGCGTCGGTAATGGGAGTCTTGAAGCTAACGTCAATGTTGGGCTGAGCAATGGCAATGCAGGTGTTGGGAATCTGTTCGGGCCTCAGCCGTGGTTAGAAGACCGTCAAGACGATGTGTTCTCTCAGAGAGGTGCTGAAGGGGAGCTGACTGCTGAAGCACGGCTAAGGTTCAAGGCACTCGAGGATAAGATGAGAAATATCGAGAACCAGCACACCCTGGGCGTTGATATGTCCAAGTTGGGACTGATTGCTGATTTCAAGGTACCTCCCAAGTTCAAGGTACCTGACTTTGAAAAGTACAAGGGCACCACTTGCCCTCGCGTCCATCTGAGATCATACTACAGAAAAATGTCAGCTCATTCTGAGGACGAGAAGTTGCTGATGCACTTCTTTCAAGGCAGTCTGTCCGGACCCTCCCTCGAATGGTACATGAGTCTGGAGCCTACCAGTGTGCGCACGTGGAAGGACCTTGCTGAAGCATTTGTGCACCACTACCAATACAACAGCGACTTGGCCCCGAACCGAGTCCAGTTGCAGAATCTGTCGCAGAGGAACAACAAAGGGTTCAAAGAATACGCCCAGCGGTGGCGTGAATTGGCAGCTAGGGTTCAGCCGCCGATGGTTGAACGTGAGCTTGTGCAGATGTTCGTAGCCACCCTCCCAGGGGTTTACTATGAGAAATTGGTCAGCGGTATGTCCGGAACCTTCTCAGATCTCATTATCACGGGTGAGCACATTGAAAATGGGATCAAACTGGGGAAAATTCAAGGTGAGTCATCCTCATCTGGAGGAGGCAAGAAACCTTATGGTGGCAAGAGACGGGAAGAAGAAACGAGCGTTGTGACCAACGCTCGAAGGAAGGGTAAAGGCCCTCACCAGCAGGTGGCCAACATAACTATCCCGGCAGTTCAACAGCCACAGCAGCCGCAACAACAGCAGCAGCAGCAACCGAATCAACAAGGGTATAGAAAGTATCAGAACATGGCACCTTTGTCGAGCCGTCACCTCGAGACACCGCCCATGTCGTACACGCAACTATTGCAGACTTTGCTTCAGCTACAGTTGATCCAGAAGAGAACCCTGGCTCCCTTGACAGGGGCACCTCCGCCAGGTTATAACGCGAATGCAACTTGTGAGTTTCACTCAGGGGCACTAGGCCACACAGTAGAGAATTGCAAAGCCTTCAAGCATAAGGTGTAGGACATAGTGGACGCTAAGATCATCAACTTCTCAGATAATGTGCCAAACGTCACGAAGAACCCTATGCCGAACCATAGGGGAGGTGGAGTAAATGCCATTATTGAGGACGAGAGTTTGGATTTGTTGACTGACGTCAGAGATCTGAAGACACCGCTTAGCTTCGTTAAGGCTAAGCTGATGAAAAGGGGTTTCTTTCCAAGTTGCGGAGAGCTGTGTATGGGCTGTGCGACTAGTCCTGATGGATGTGAACAACTGAGAGAGGGGATTCAAAGTATGATGACTGAAGGGATTCTGCAGTTTAGCCGAAGGGCCGAAAGCGGATCAGGAGAGGTAATGCTGAAGCAAGATGATGAGATTGCCACCATCACCATCCCTCGCCAGACGATAACTATTTCTGCACCCAGACCGCCCACGATTACTATCACCAAAGCTGGGCCAATACCGTTCGAAAGCACTAATGCTGTCCCATGGCATTACGGGGCTGAAGTCTACTGCAACGGACAGAAGTTGGAACTAGAACCGTTTGGGTCGTCTGTGGAGAACCTTGCGGGAATCAGCGGAATTACTCGCAGCGGAAGAATGTTTGCACCACCTGAGGTCGTGGCGGACAAAGCGGACAGAGCTGATGCAACCGATAAGGGAAAGAGTAAAGTCGTCGAAGAGATCCCTCGTGGGGTAGAAAAAGACTTACTCGTGAAAGACGCCGAGGAGTTTATGAGGTTGATTAAAAAGAGTGACTACAAGATCGTGGATCATCTCCATCAAACACCCTCGAAAATTTCCATCCTGAATTTGTTGCTGTGTTCTGAAGCACACCGCAACACACTGCTGAAGGTGTTGAACGCCGCATATGTGCCGTAGGAAATATCAGTAAACCAGCTGGAAGAGGTCGTAGCCCACGTGAATGCTGGAAATGGGTTAGGGTTCACTGACCTAGAGCTGACGCCGAAGGGGAGGAATCACAATAGCGCTCTGCACATCTCGATAGAGTGTAGGGGAACGATTATGTCCCATGTGTTGGTCGACACTGGGTCATCACTTAATGTTCTTCTGAAGAAGGCATTGATGAAGTTAGATACTCGCGGAGTGGTTTGCACACCCAGTGATCTGGTTGTGAAAGCGTTCGATGGAACCAAATGCCATGTTTTCGGGGAGGTGACGTTGCCGATCCAAGTTGGTCCGGAAACATTCGATGCGATCTTTTACATTATGGACATCATGCTTGCCTACAGCTGTCTCTTAGGCCGGCCATGGATCCATTCCGCAGGTGCCGTGACCTCCACGTTGCACCAGAAACTCAAGTATGCCGTCGGAGGTAGCATCGTGACTGTTTGTGGCGAGGAAGACATAATGGTGAGCCATTTGTCGTCCTTCAAGTATGTTGAGATGGATGGGGAAACCCACAAAACCCTATGCCAAGCGTTCGAAGCTGTTAAAGTCAAGGACGTAGCTCCTGTGGTCACTGAGAAGCCAGAGATGACTCTCTCCTCCTTCAAAGAAGCCGGGGCCGTTGTCCAGGCCGGTTCTACCCCAGGCTGGGGACGAATTTTGGAGATACCTAACAAGCAAGACAAGTTTGGGTTGGGATATTCTCCTGCGGCTGAAGCCTCCTCTTCTAGCAGTGCGTCGCGAGGTAAATAGCCGATCCAGTTTACCAGTGGCGGGGTGATGTTTGAAAGCGTCAACGCGGTGTCTGAAGACAGCGGAGATAGCGACTGTGACCTAGACTCTTGGATCCAGCCAAGCAAGCCAGGCGAGAGCCTCAACAACTGGTCCGTCAAGGATATCATCCAGATGACAAGCGAAGAGTAATGATTTACTTTTTCCAATCGTTGTACAACCCTATGTCCTACCCGGGGCATAGTGGTTTTATTGTCAGGGCCTTGTTTGATTATGTACATGCATTTTATCAATAAATCAAAAGGCGCTTTTCTTCGTATTCAAATATTGTGATCTCTGTTATTCCTGTTTTGTATTTGTTTTGAAAAACAATAAAATGGCAATGGGGTTTGTGCTAACCTGCATATCCTTGTTTTAAGCTTAACCCTTGTTATTGCAGGATCCACATAGCAGATGACATCGACTCTGGACCTTCTACGACTCACTTCGACTTCGATTGCCCGATCTATCAAGCCGAAGAAGAGATTGATGAAGACGAAGACCTTCCCGAAGAGTTGGCCCGCTTGTTGAAACAAGAAGAAAAAGTTATTCTGCCTCACGAGGAGGAAATTGAGACTGTGAATCTGGGTTCTGAGGAACTGGTCAGGAATGTCAGGATAGGGGCTGCATTGCAGAGTGATGTCAAGCAAAGATTGGTCGAGATGCTAAGAGAGTATAGTGACGTCTTTGCTTGGTCATACGAGGATATGCCCGGACTTGATACTGACATCGTGGTCCATCACTTGCCGCTGTGAGAAGATTGTCCCCCCGTTAAGCAGAAGCTTAGGAGGACGCGACCAGATATGGCCGTTAAGATCAAAGAAGAAGTGCAAAAACAGCTTGATGCTGGCTTCTTAGCGGTCACTACCTACCCTCCGTGGGTCGCCAACATAGTGCCTGTACCGAAGAAGGACGGTAAGGTGCGAATGTGCGTCGATTATCGGGATTTGAATAGGGCGAGCCCTAAAGATGATTTCCCGCTACCTCATATTGATGTGTTGGTCGACAATACAGCTCAGTTCTCCGTATTTTCGTTCATGGATGGCTTCTCCGATTACAATCAGATCAAGATGGCGCCGAAGGACATGGAGAAAACTACGTTTATCACGCCTTGGGGAACATTTTGCTACAAGGTAATGCCTTTCGGTCTGAAGAACGCAGGGGCCACTTACCAACGAGCAATGGTAACTTTGTTTCATGACATGATTCATCATGAGATTGAAGTCTATGTTGATGACATGATTGCGAAGTCCCAAACGGAGGAGGGACATCTAGTCAATTTGCTGAAGCTTTTTGAGAGGCTTAGGAAATTCAGGTTGAGGCTGAATCCTAACAAGTGTACTTTCGGAGTACGGTCCGGAAAGCTACTGGGATTTATCGTGACTGAAAGAGGCATCGAGGTTGATCCTGCGAAGATTAAAGCGATACAAGAAATTCCAGCGCCAAGAACAGAAAAAGAAGTTCGTGGTTTCCTGGGCAGAATAAACTATATTGCAAGGTTTATCTCTCAGCTCACGGCCACGTGTGAACCGATGTTCAAACTGTTAAAGAAAGATCAGACGATTATCTGGAACAAGGATTGCCAGAAGGCATTTGATAAGATAAAACAGTATCTACAGGAACCTCCAATCTTGATACCCCCAGTGGTCGGACGACCCTTAATCATGTATTTGACAGTTCTTGAGAATAATATGGGGTGTGTTCTCGGTCAACACGACGAGACAGGCATAAAGGAGCATGCCATCTATTATTTGAGTAAAAAGTTCACAGATTATGAATCTCGTTACTCGATGCTGGAGAAAACGTGTTGTGCACTAGCCTAGGCTGCCAAACGTTTACGACAGTACATGCTCAACCACACCACCATGCTAATTTCGAAGATGGATCCGATCAAGTACGTCTTCGAGAAGCAAGCGCTTTCGGGCAGGATTGCCAGATGGCAAATGGTGTTGACGGAATATGATATTCAGTACATTTCCCAGAAGGCCATCAAGGGAAGCGTATTGTCTGAATACCTTGCCGAACAGCCGATCGAGGATTACCAGCCGATGAAATTTGAGTTCCCTGATGAGGATATTATGTTTCTCAAAGCGAAAGATTGCGATGAACCGCTGCCCGACGAGGGGCCAGATAGGAAATCCCAGTGGAAATTGATATTTGACGGGGCGGTTAATTCTTATGGAAGTGGTATTGGGGCGATCATCACGACTCCCCACGGATCCCACATCCCGTTCACTGCGAGACTGACGTTTCCAGTCACCAATAATAAAGCGGAGTACGAAGCATGCATCATGGGTCTAGAAGAAGCAATTGATTTGAGAATCAAGAACCTAGACGTATATAGTGACTCGGCGCTTGTGATTAACCAGATTAAAGGGGAGTGGGAGACTCGTCAATCGAATTTGGTGTCGTACATGAATTATGCCAGAAGGCTGCTTCCGTTCTTTGATCGAGTGGAACTCCATCATGTGCCCAGGGCTGAGAATCAGATGGCTGATGCCTTAGCCACGTTGGCTTCGATGTATAAAGTCAATTTTTGGAATGAAGCTCCAAGAATTGTCCTTTCTCGTCTTGATAGACCTGCATTCGTCTTTGCGATCGAGGAAGCCTCCGACGGCAAGCCATGGTTTCATGACATCCAGAACTTCCTTATGACTAAGGAGTATCCTGCAGGAGCGTCAACCCAGGATAAGAAGACTCTGAGGAGGCTATCTAGAAATTTTTATCTCAATCTTAATGGAGTTTTGTATAAAAGAAACCACGATCTCGTGCTACTCAGATGTGTAGATGAGAAAGAAGCGAGTTTGCTCATGGAAGAAGTCCATGAAGGCACATTTGGTACGCACGCCGACGGGCATGCTATGACAAGAAAGATCCTGAGAGCGGGATATTACTGGCTAACGATGGAGTCGGATTGTTTCAAATTCGCGAAGAGATGTCATAAATGCCAGATTTATGCTGATAAGATTAACGTGCCGCCGTGCCCGTTAAATGTCATGTCCTCCCCGTGGCCATTCTCCATGTGGGGCATCGACATGATAAGCAAGATCGAGCCTACTGCGTCTAACGGTCATCGCTTCATTCTAGTAGCTATCGACTACTTCACCAAGTGGGTGGAGGCAGCCTCGTACGCTAATGTGACCAAGTAGGTGGTGGCTAAATTCATAAAGAGGGATATCATCTGTCGTTACGGAATTCCCGAGCGGATCATTACCGATAATGGTTCGAATCTAAATAACAAGATGATGAATGAGCTGTGCCAGAGTTTCAAGATTGAACACCACAACTCATCTCCTTACCGGCCGAAGATGAATGGCGCCGTTGAAGCGGCCAATAAGAACATTAAGAAGATTGTGCAGAAGATGGTTGTGACCTACAAGGACTGGCACGAGATGTTGCCACTTGCACTGCACGGTTATCGTACAACGGTACGTACATCAACTGGGGCAACTCCTTTCTCCTTAGTGTACGGTATGGAAGCTGTCCTACCATTAGAAGTGGAGATCCCTTCTTTGCGAGTTTTGGTTGACGCGAAACTCGACGAGGCAGAATGGATTAAGAACCGACTAAACCAACTCAGCCTGATGGACGAGAAGAGGTTAGCATCGATTGCACATGGTCGTCTGTACCAAAGCCGAATGAAGAAAGCTTATGATAAGAAGGTGCGTCCTAGAAGCTTTCAGACGGGTGATCTCGTCTTGAAAAAGATTCTTCCTCCACACTCCGATCACCGGGGCAAGTGGACTCCCAATTACGAAGGTCCGTACGTTGTCAGCAAAGTCTTCTCGGGAGGAGCCTTGCTGCTATCCACGATGGATGGTGAAGATTTTGCATCCCCGGTGAACGCGGACGCAGTTAAAAAATACTTTGCTTAAAAATGACCCGCTGGAAAGAAAAAGAATATCCAGGCAAAAATGGGGCATCCTGGCGAACCATAAAAAGGAAAAAGGTTCGGGCAAAAATTAGGGATATAAATTGAAAAATGTACACCCGCAAAGTCGAAAACCTGGAAGGGCGACTTTGGCAAAAAAGGGTATCCCGGTGAATCGAAAACTCGAAAGGGCGATTCAGGCAAAAGTTAGGGATTTGAAAAAGCAAATGACTACGTTCCGCGTGTGGACTTTCATTGTTTAGTGGTTTGGAAGACCTGAGGGCCGTTTATCTGAATCAATCTCTTCTGAAGCTGAAGCGTCGGAGAAGTATCGAAGTCGAGTGGGTCATAGAAGGATCAACTCATGGTGTTCGTCTATGCCTCGTTGCCGACATGTGTATATACTGATGTATATTTATGTTTTATTTTTGCGCGGCTTCCTCATTCCAGGAGCTAGCATCTGTTGTAAAACATTTTTACCCATTCAGGGGTTCGTTATCAATAAAATGTATACTATTCAGCAATTATGTTTGTCTGTTTAGCATTTATCTGTTTTGTTTGCTAAAAAGAACGCCGATGTTTTTAATAAAATGCGCATACATAAACTTACTGGCCTAAGCCACTGATTGTTGAAACAATGAATTACTTGAATGTTGTCACAAGATGATAACCTTGATAGGTCCCTTTGAGAAGGGTATCTTGTCTGTTTGTTTGTATTGTCGCAAGTATGGCATACTCCAGGCAGTACGCCGCATGCGTCCCCAAGCAGGATGATTCCTTCTTCTCCAGCAAAGTTCAGCCGCCTCTCCCCGCAGAGTCCGAACGTGAGATCGTAAGGCATTGATATGTCTCCCCAAGCAGAGAAGATTCTCTCCCCAATCAGATGCATCTCGAAGGGTCGCCATCTCCCTAGCTGAGTCATATACTGAAGTGTGCAGCAATTGTAAGTTCCAGACTGAAGTCTCCGGCAGAATTGAAATTCCCCACAGAGTCGTACTCTCCCCCGTAGGCAGGATGATTCCTTTCTTCCCCAGCCGAGTTTGCAAACCCCCAAGAGAGCCGAGTCCTTGGAGGGCGTTCGGGCCATGATTGGTTTTCCCCAGTAGAGTGTTGAATAGCTGATGTTGTATCTCCCCACCGAAGTCGTCCAGGAAAGTTTTGTTGTGAATACCGTGCAGTTTATTTCTGCGATTGACATCGCTTTCCTCAGCAGGCCCAGGTTCTCGTAGAGTTTCGTTCCCCTGCAGCAGTCGACTGAAGTTTGTTTCCCCATGTGGAGTCCGATTGAGATCGGCACGACTTCTTCTCATTGGCAGGATGAGTCCTCCCCCACCAGAGTGGTTCTTTCTCCTTGACAGGAAGATTCTCCCTTCAGCATTTATTTTGCTAACGGGATCGCAGTATTTTGCATGATTGCATAGCATTTATCGTAAACGCGTAGCATTTCCACCGTGTGAAGCATTGCGTCATTGTCACGGCATATGCATACTAAACATGAGCTAGGTCGTCACCGTTCTTGTTTTGCAGGTGTTCCTCCGCAGAGTCGCTTGCTCAAGATGATTCTTGAAATTCCCCAGCAAAGTCGTTTGCCCAAGATGATTCTTGAATTTTCCAGCGAAGTGGTTTGCTCAAGATGATTCTTGAATTCCCCAGCAAAGTTGCTTGCCCAAGATGATTCTTGAAGTCTCCAGCGAAGTGGTTTGCTTAAAATGATTCTTAAAATCCCCAGTGAAGTCGCCAGAGTTGGTTGCTCAAGTTGATGCTTAGAGTCCCCGGCAGAGTGTTTGCTCAGGATGATTCCTGAAATCTCCAGTAGAGTTATTGGTTCAGGATGATTCTTGAAGTCCCCGGCGGAATTATTTGTCCAAGATGATTCTTGTAGTCCTCAGCAGAGTTGATTCACCCAGAATGATTTCTGGATCCCCGAAGCAGAGTTACTTGATAGTCCCCCAGAATCCCCAGCGGAGATGTGTCATCCTCAGCAGGTTTCTGAACAACGAAGTTGAGACTTCCCCTGAAGACTTGATGATCGAAGTCCAACCATATTGACGAAGCAGTTCTCTTAGCTGATGCAGAGTGCCTGATGGTAGAAGTTGGATATCCCCAATTGGTTCATGATTGACTGAGAATTCCATCCTCGACTTACTGATGAAGGCCGGCTGACGCCCGAAAATTTCTTTGAATGCCCGACGGCATGATTAACTTGATTGTTGACCTGATGAGTCCCGAGGAATGTTGATGCCTGACGGCATGATCGACCATGTATCGCCGGTTACCGTGTGACCAAGTCCCCAGCTAGTTGCCGTGCAGCTAATATTTCAGTTTCCGAAGATTTGTTCCCATCAGAGTACCGTGTACTTGTGCAGTTGGCAAATTTCCGGGTTTGTTGGTATTCAACCATCTCGTACCTTAATTGTTTGAGAGTCGTTCGCTTCTCACCCAGTCAGGTCCTAGCCGCTTGAATAGGGGCAGCTGTTGCACCCCAAAATTTGCCCAACATTTCTTTACCTAGCTTATGTTTCATTGCATTCACATTAGCATTATCATTTGCATTTCATTGACATGTATACAGGAGATCAAGAGGTATGATTACCAATTAAGAGCTACACAAGACTTTGAAGCTAGTTAATAAGGTTATTCAAGTGTTCAAGGGTTGATATCCTTGTCAGAGAAGTCAAAAGATCCTCAGGGAGAGTGGTTGAAACCAAGAGTGTGTGCCTCCTAACTTGAGAGTTGGGGGAGCTCCTCAGATGATCCTGAAGCCAGGAATGTGGACTTGAAGCCTTGAGAGAGCTTATGATATGTCTTGAAAGCCATCATGAGGCCTAGATAGGTCATTGTGCAAGAATAATAAGACTCAGCCATGAGTGTTGCAATTAGGGTTTGACTGGGTCAACCCTAGGTCAACTGATGATTTGGAGAGGGTTGAGACCTAATCCAAGATCCATGTGATCATGGATTAATGCATTGAGATGCTATAAGGATGATTTCAAGGTCAACTCATCATGATTGAAGAGTTTGAGAAGTTTCAGGCTAGGGTTTCTAAGGCTTGACAGTGTAAAACCCCTAGTTTGACCCCTATCTTCAAGGCAGTTTAGCTCAAGATGTGATTTTCATCTCATATTTCCCCCAACATGAATGTTATAGAGCTTGATCTTAGCTTTAATTTGAGTGC
This sequence comes from Lathyrus sativus, assembly GCA_963859935.3. Taxonomy (NCBI): domain Eukaryota; kingdom Viridiplantae; phylum Streptophyta; class Magnoliopsida; order Fabales; family Fabaceae; genus Lathyrus; species Lathyrus sativus. The sequence continues at coordinate 321,998,053 of OZ012739.1, forward strand.
TAGAAGTATTTGATAGGATTTTTAGAACTCAAGTTATGACTTTGACAAGTTACAGGTCATCTGAGGTATGTGAACTTGGGGGCTTGAAAGTTACCCAACTTGCATCAAACGTTTGCCATAGAAGGATGATTCCTATGAACTCTTGGTTAACATGAATGTTGTTCCTTATCCTCTTAGCTTTCTAGAGAGTACTAGAAGTCCTTGATAGGATTTGTAGAACTCAAGTTATGGCTTTGACAAGTCAAGGGCATTTTGGTCATTTGGAGATTACAGGTCATTTCAACCATAAGGCCATAACTCCCATTTCCAAGCTTCAAATGGAAAAATGTTCAATATCAAACTTATTCAAAATGATGTTTTAAGGCTAGTAAGGAGGTCATGAGATTTTGGGAATGCTTGTAGCTCAAAGTTGCAAAAATGACCTAAAATAAGGGTATAAGTTAAATGAATCAAAGTTGGAAATTGATATTTTTGACCTACACATCCAAACCATGGCATGTAATATATTATTTTGACTCTAGAAAACATTTTAAGAACATTGGTTTAGCCACATTTTTGAGTTGAGGTCTAATTTGTGGATTTTCTTTGAAACGTAATTACTTACATCATAAGTAACATGTGCAAAACCTAGAATCAAGGCATAACCAAGGCCCTTTGCAAGCTAAACACTTTCAAAATGTCACTAGGGGAGAAATTGGAAGTGAATGAGATTGGTTTCAAGTTGTTTGCAGGGTTATGCATATCATGGCATATGGTTAAAAATCTCATGACATGAGAGATTGAAACTCTCATTAGAAGGATCTAGAGGGTTCTAGATCACTCATACATCATCTATATATTGAGTAGAGGTGATCCAATGCAAAGGTTGGTGATGATTGAAGGAGAGAGCATAGATTGAGATTGAGATTTCTTGGCTTGCAACTGAATTCGGTTTCACCAATTTCTTCACTTTCCATCCATTTTCTTGATTGCAACTTCTTCCATGGATGCTAGGGATTGAATCCAGATCATAATCCAAGAGAATTCGTGGCTGAATCGTGTATGAGCAACTGAATTTTTCCACCTGCAACTCACCATCGGGTTTCAAGATTCAGGAGCTTTCAACCAGTTCTATTGCATACAGAAGCAAGGAAAGGATCCATTGATCGTGTCTGGAAGGTTGGAGAGCTTGATTTGAAGGTTTAGGGCATCTGTTCATCCAAGATTTTCAGGTTAGTAACTTTCTTCCTCTAGCATGAATTAGGTAGAATCAAGATGAATTAGGGTGTTAGATGCATTGTAGAACGGTGTAGGATTGATTTCAGACCATTAATTTGAGAATTAGTGACCAATGTAGGGTGTTACCATTTTCGGTTGAGATTTGGTTATGGTGAATCTTGAGGTTTCAGAGAGAATTAAAGGCATGAATGAATTCGTGAGGGAATTTGGGACATGTTTCATTAAGGGATCGTGGCTTATAGTGGACTCTAGGTTGAACTAGGGTTGTGGAATGGTGACCGGAGCACCACCGGTGGTGGCGGGAGCTGCGCGCGAAGTTCAGACATTCAAAAGGTTGAAGATGACTCTAGAGCCATTGGATGGGAGTTGGACTTTGACTGAAGGCATGATCCAACGGCCACGTTTTGATTTCAAGTTGTGAAGGAGTTCTGATTATGAAACGCTGTGTTTCATTTAATCAGTGGTTTTGGGCTTAGTGAAATAGCTGATATCCACACCCCCCAGCGAACCCAATCCATTATATGAACTGATTGTCATTGCTATTTGCACCGCGCGTTTGTTTATTTTATTTTGATTTTCATTATTTTTTTTATTTTATTCATAGTTCTTGAAAAAAGCATATAAAATTGAAAAATGATCCAATTAACCCCATTCTTTTTGCATTATACTCATGATTGAGTCTAGTATTTTTTAGGGAAAAAATATTTTTATTTCATGCATTTTCTGATTTTATGGGAATTTTATATTTTAATTGATATTAAAATAGTTATGTTTGATACTTGATTTTGTGGAATTTTGTGTGATCATGTGGTGATGATTTTGATCCTGATTTTTTGTGTGTGATTAGGTTAGACATGTATGCTCCCATAGCATTTTTCTCACATTGTTGTGATGAACCTAGGTGGTAGTTTAGGTTGAAACCTTTAGAAGCTCCATTTTTAGGGTTTATGGTTGATACCTTTGGATTTAGGATTTAATTTTAGGGCTTAATAGATGATTTAGTCCCTGGTTTTTGTATGAGGAATTCTTGATTGAATTAGGATTCCTTAGGAATTTTTGTAGAGATTTATAGGATAGTTTCCTATTTTTGTTTGATTTTAGTTTAGGTGCTAGTTTTAGATGATTCTAAGGTACTAACTCAACTAGATTAACCTTCTTTAGTTCCCTTAGATTATGGTTTTGCTTTGTTTGCCTTTGGTTGAGATTGAAGACAAGTTGAAGACAAGGTGATGATGCTTGAAGTTGCTTGAAGTTGCTGGGAGCTTGGATTTGCTTGTGCCTGAAGGTGTCTGCTGAAGATTTAGGAGGTAGGAGCCATAGGGAGAGTCTTAGAATTAGAATGATTTCTTTCACAAATATGGAAAGCATCTTGTGCTTCCATTCCTCCCAATGACTAAAAGTCCTTCTAAGATATTCACATCCCTCCTTTGGAGGGATGAGTGGCTTTATCTGGGAAGTAGAACTTTGAGGGAACCAGTCTCTCATAATGATGAACCCTTACAGGCTTCCTTTGGTTGTCAGTAAGCTGTTTATCATTTCCACTCATCCTGTTCAGTTAATTGTCTTCTGGTTTGAGTATCTTGAAAGATGTTGGACTTGAGTTTGAAGATGAGGACTTCATTGAAGAGTGTGGAAGGGGATGATTCCTTGAGCATTGCCATTGTAGCTGAAGCTTGAAGGGCAAGAAGAACAAGTTGATACTTGAAGACCCAATGGAGATTGAGTGAAGAGCTGAGGCTTAAAGGATTGAAGGATGAAGTTGACACTTTCATGTGATTGAAGATTACTCTGAGAAGCTGAAGCTTGTAGATGAAGAAGACCAAGTTGATACTGGTGAAGCAAAGAGAGCTAAAGCTTGAAGACTAAGTTGACACTTATGAAGAGGATTCAATTGAGATTAAGTATAGAGTTGAGGCTTGAGGAATAAAGGGTGAGTTGACACTCACATTGATGCATTGAGAGCCTGAAGGAATCAAGTTGATACTTGTAGTTAGAAGTGAAGCCTGAAGGTGGAATTGACTGAAGAGCTGAAGCTTGAAGAAGAGAGAACAAGTGGATACTTATGTTTGATGGATTGAAACCCTGGAGAAACAAATTGATACTTGTCATGAAAGATGATAGCCTTGAAGGGTGATTGAAGTCTGAAGACTGGGTTGCTGTTAGAAGAGCTGAAGCTTGGAATTGAAAGAGAGGTTGATCTGCTTTCTTTCTTGTCTGTTTTCTTTGCTGTGCTGATGTGCCTTGTTTGATTTGCTTGATGCATTAGATTAAGTTCATATCTAGACTGACTTTAATCTAGGAGCATGATTGCACTAGAGGTTGAGTTGCTCCCTCAGCTTGTATTTTTACTGTATGGCTTTGCTTGCGGGTATTCGGTAGAGCCCGACTCCCTTGCCCATGTGGTTTGTTTTGCCTGATAGCATTTTATTTCATTTCTTCTGTATGATTGCAGTTATATTTTGCTTGATAGCATTTCATGTTATTTTTACTGTATGATTGCAGTTGTTATTTCTTCTGTATGATTACTATTATTCATTCTGGCTTGAGGTTGAGATGAGCTTGTGGAGGTTGCTGCCCCACACACATTTCCTCCCTCACTTGCATTGCATGCATTTTACTGTTTACTGTTTAAGCTGATGCTTTACCTGTTTCTGTTTATCATTGACATGATCCCTTAGGAATCTCACATCCTTTGATAAGGAAGTGATGATAGAACTTTAGTTTGAAACCTATGCATGATAACTTCTAGGAGTTCCCTGTTTCAAACCTCAACCATAGGATGAATCCTTGGCATGACAACATTAGGACTTGATAGTCTCCCCGTTAGTTGAGCCCCTTCTCTTCTCATCTCAAAACAGATTAAGATACAGTAATCATGAATGATTTCTTTCGTACGTTACGAGCCTTAAGCTATCTGAGAAAGGATTGTTGGAGAGCTTCTTTTCAACAGTCTGGATGTTTAGTATGGCACCCTTTGGGTGACATGCGACGCATTCACTCTCAGGTCATAGTCTTTAGTGCGATTGAAATTGCAAACAATATAAACAACACTTCTTCCGTGAAAGACAAAAAAAACAAACTCCAAACCTTTTTGCCCCGTGGGCCCATAATTCAAAGGAAAGCTTTTCTGAAGAAAAGAGTTTCGTTAAACTTCAGCGCCACCGCAAACAGGCTTTGTCCCTAACTGCTGGAACTGTTGTTTAACCCTACTCGATAAAACAGATGAATCTGAATCCCCGTAATCCGTATTATCCCGAACTACGTAAGCTCTGATCTCTCATACCTGTTGAGAGTACGTAGGCACAATACTGACGTATTGGCGAGCCAACTTCCCCGTAACCCGTAGTAAGTCGAACTATGTTGACTCTGATTTCTCATTCTCTGATGAGAATACGTAGGCATAAAGCGCGACGCTTTGCCAAGTCATTTTCTTTTCTTTTTTAAGCCAGCCTTGATAGGTAGATAGATAAACCAACTCATCCAGTAAACACAACAAGCGTGGGTCCCATCGAGTACGATGGATGTGAGGGGTGCTAATACCTTCCCCTTGCGTAACCGACTCCCGAACCCAGACAATGGTTGCGACGACCTTGTCTTATACCTTTTCGTCAGGTTTTTCCGATCCTTTCCTTTCCCGTTTTGAGGGATAAATAACGAAAGGCGGCGACTCTTCTGTTTTGCCGGCACCTTATTTTCGCGGAAGCGACACATGGCTGTAAAGATTATAGAAGAGGTTCAGAAGCAGATTGATGATGGCTTTCTTGTGACCACTGAATATCCTCAATGGGTGGCCAATATTGTGCATGTTCCAAAGAAAGATAGAAAAGTCCGAATGTGCGTTGACTATAGAGATTTGAATAAAGCAAGTCTAAAAGATGATTTTCCACTACCACACATTGATTTGTTGGTACATAATACTGCTAAGTTCAATGTCTTTTCATTTATGGATGGATTTTCCGGTTATAATCAAATAAAGATGGCACCTCAGGATATGGAAAAAAACAACATTCATTGCACCATGGGGAACATTTTGTTACAAAGTGATGCCCTTCGGTTTGAAAAATGTTGGCGCAACGTACCAAAGAGCTATGACCACTCGGTTCCATGATATGATGCATAAAGAAATTGAGGTTTATGTGGATGATATGATTTGTAAGTCAAAGACTGAAGAAGATCATATTGAATATTTATTGAAGTTGTTTCAACGTTTGAGAAAGTTTAAGCTTCATATGAATCCTAATAAATGCACTTTTGGTTCCCGTTCTGGGAAATTGTTGGGCTTTATTGTCAGTCAGAAAGGCATTGAAGTTGATCCTGGTAAAGTTAAAGCTATTCAGGAGATGCTGTCACTACTGCAAAAAACGAGGCCGGCAAGACAGAAGAGTCGCCACCTTTCATTATTTATCCCTAGGAACGGGAAAGGAAACGATCGGAAATACCTGACGCAAAGGTATAAGACAAGGTCATCGCAACCATTGTCTGGATTCGGGAGTCGGTTACGCAAGGGGAAGGTATTAGCACCCCTCACGTCCATCGTACTCGATAGGATCCACGCTTGTTGTATTTACCTGACGGGTTTGTTACATCTATCTATGCTAAAGGTCTGGTCTGAAAAGAAAAGAAAATGACTCAGCAGAACACAGCAGTTCTATGCCTACGTATTCCCGTGTGGCACGAGAAATCAGAGTCAACTTAGTTCGCCTAACTATGGGGAAGGTTGCTCGCCGAGATATCGCATCTCGTGCCTACGTACTTTCACACAGCGTGAAAGATCAGAGCAAACGTAGTTCGGGACACGAGAGACACAGGTTTGGTTTTTTATTTTTATCCGAGTAGGGTTAACAGACGATGCCAGCAGTTTGGTGTATGCAACTCGACCTTTGGAAACTTAGGCGTTTACCGTTTGCGGTAGAACCAGGAGTTAATAGAACTCTCCTTCTAAAAAAGGGTTTCCAAGGGATTAAAGGTCCAAGAGGACAAAAAGAGTTTGATCTTTGTTTTCTGTTTTTTAGAGAAGTGTCTTTTATGGATGTTTGCAACTGATATCGCACTAGAGACTATGACCTGAGAGTGAATGCGTCGCATGTCACCCAAAGGGTGCCATACTAAACATCCAGACTGTTGAAAAGAAACTCTCCAACAATCCTTTCTCAAATAGCTTAAGGCTCGTAGCGTACAATGTCAATTAACCTTTATTACTGTATCTTGATTTGTTTGCAGATGAGAAGAGAAAAGACGCACTAAAGAGGAACTGATCCAATCCTAAAGTTGTCATGCAAAATTGGTCCTATGGTTGAGGTTAGGAGGGAAATACCTAATGTTATCATGCATGGTTAGAACCCTAATGTCTGTCATAACTTCTCCTGAACAAGAGAAGTCAGAGTTCCTAGGGGAACATGGCAAAGGAAACAAACAGCAAAAGAAATAACTGTAAAGAAACAATTGTAAATAAAATGCATGCAATGCAACAAAAAAGCAGAAGGAGCCAAGCTCAACTTCTAGAGAAATCAAGCCCAAAGGCAACATACAAAGCACAAGCAAGGGAGACAGACTCAACCTTAAGCCAGCAAGCAAAGCTAATCAATAACAGTCAAGCAGAGGGAGACAGACTCAACCTCTAGATGCAGACAAGCAAAGGGAGCTATTCTCAACCTTTAGTATGCTCCTAGGCCTAGAAACATCTACATGAGTCCTAGTCTAAATGAAACACACCAAACAGTCACACAAGCAGAGCAGAGCAGTCAGAAAAAATACAGCAGACAAAACTAGCAGACAAACAGCTCAACAGCAAAGCAGATAAACAGCAAACAATCAAACAGTCTGCAAACAAACAACTTCAAGCCAAAGCCATCCTCAAGAGAAGTCTTCATCTCCATGCTTCAACAAGCTCCAACACAAGAGAAGAGAATTATCATCAAGAATATTGGATTGATGATGGGAAGCAGGAAGGAAACCAAAGGAGTCCCTCCTGACACTCAACCAGTCATCTGAGAAAAGCATCCTCAAAGGTTCTACCTCTTGTGAAGTGCCACACATCCTTACAAATAAAAGATGAGGCTTTCACATAGGGACCTTGAATCATAGGATGAGAATGGAAAGCAATCAAAGCAATCCATGTTTATTTGAAAAAAGAGAAAACAACTAAGCTATTCCTAAACCCTAATTGAACAAGCTCAAAGAAAGCTTCTAAAGGAAGGTCTAAACACCAAATCAAGCATCACCATCAAGCAAACAGAAGCTTAAGCATGTCTAAAACACCATCAAAGAAGATTAGCAACCCTATTATGCACTAAAGGCAACCATTGAAGTCAATCTAAACCAAGTGCTATGTTGAAACAACTTAAAACTATTCTAAGGATTAAATCTAAGAAAAATCCTAAAACACCTTCTAAAATCCTAAGAAAAATTCTAAGGGAACCTAAGTGTGTTAAGGACCTATGGGCAAAGGATCAGAACCTTAATCTAAAGGGAATCACCTAAAGAAATCCTAGATCACAAGGTACCACATAAGAACCCTAAAAAGGAAAGTCTAATGATCCTAATCCAAAATAGAACTTAATGTTGTCTAAAAAATCTAAATTAAATCATAGTGAATCATGCATATCTAATCTACCAGCTAGAAAAAAATCAGCCAAAGATTGAATACCAATTGCAAGAACAAAAATCAACAAAAACATGTATCCAATATGCAAAATTAAAGAAATTAATAAAATGGAGAAAATCAAATTAAATTGAAAAATAAGCAAAAATGAAATGTAAGATCACAGAAAAATCACAAATAAAAGGAGGAGCATGGACATATTTTTTTTTATTTTTATGATGAATATTGAAATTAAAATGAATTTTAGAATGAAAATGCAATTAAAAATAAAAGAAATGAATTAAAAATCAAATAAAATGCAGAATTAAATGATGCGCGTTGGATGAAGAGACTAGTCAAAGCATCTGAAGGCTCCTGTGGCGCCACCTCATTAATGAAATGACTACGTTTCAATCCAAAAACTCAAATCCTCATAATAAGTCATGGCCACTCGATTTGCATACAAAGTCCAACTTTCAGAATGATCCAAGGGCTTAGACTTCATCTTCTTCGTTTGAAAGTCAGTTGGAGGGAAAGTCTCAGGCGGTGGTTCCGACGGCTGCTCAGCCTTCTTCTCCGGCGAGGTAATAATTACAGGTCATGAAAACTTTACAAATTTTACACAGTCTTACTCCAAATTCTACGTAGGACTCAAATATCCTGCTCATTTCCTCTAATTCCTCATGGATTATGAAACACGAAGAAGATCTTAAAATTCAACTCATTCTGAAATCTCACCAATCCTCAAACTAAAACCATATATCTGTTCCTCACACTTCACTGATCATCCTAAACCATCTAGATCATATGGAATCCTCATGATCAAGTCAATTCAACTTCAAACAGAAATTACACATCAACCTATTTTGTCTCTAATCATCCATATTTCTATCCAAAGTCCATCTATGTTTCAACCTAATGCTTAACCATATACTAATCCAGGCTAGATCATGCTAGAATCAGTGCAATTTTGAAAGTTACATACCTGGTTTTGAGCTTCAAATTGAGGCAGTTATGGAGTGTTTCTTGGCTTCAAATCGTGCAGAAACTTTCAATGAAGTGTGCTGAAGAAGAAGGACACCTTGAATTGCCTTGGAAACCTCTCAATCAGAATTCACGATTCTCACTTTTTGCTCTTAAACTCAAACTTCAATCTCTGCTTCCAGCACGAATCAATCACCAAAAATGCTCTGAATCATTCACAGAACTTAAATAGAAGTGTTTTGTGGGCTTTTTTGATCCAATGGAGGCCCAAATCCAGAAATCCAATTTTCAATTTCCTTTGAAAAACTCAACCATGGTAAACATGAATTCTGACTCAAACCTTCTCCAAGAAGTCTCCATTCAACTCCTCGTGGTCTGTGGAAAGTGTCTACAGTGATTAGAGAGCTTGCATTCATCCCATGACCAAATTTGGATGTGTTGCTTACTTGTGAAGTAACAAACCACAAAGCTATGAAATTGACCTCAAATGAAAATTCTAAAAATACCAAAGTACTCAAAATGGTTTTTCTGATTAAAATGAGTACCCACTTGCCTTGTTTGAGCACAAAATGAATTAATTTGAGAATTTTCACTTAAATGCCTTTAAATTCTTCCTTTTGCAAAATTTCTCAAACCAAGTCTCACCCTAAACCAAATCAATTCATCATGAGGACATGGTTGACCTAAAAACATCATTTTAAGCAAGTTTTGTGTTGAACAAAATTTCATTTGAAGCTTGCAAGATGGTGAAAATGACCTATAATGCCAAATGACCTATAATCTCATTTTCCCAAAATACCCCTAACTTGTAAACCTCATAACTTAAGTTCTACAAATCAGATGGAAGCCTTCTAGTACAATTTGGAAAGATAAGATCGAGACCTACAACTTTCAGGTTAGCCAAAAGTTTAGGAGAAACACCCTTCTAGGTCAAAAGTTCCTTGGAAGTTGGTGAACTTTCATAGACAAATTTCACATTCCTCAGATGACCTGTAACTTGTCTGGACCATAACTTGAGTTCTATAAATCCAATGGAGGACTTCTAGTACTCAAATTAAAGCTAAGAGCATGCTATACAATTTTCATATGGACCAAAAGTGGAGATGAAACTTGCATCTTGAGATAAGGGGTCTTGAAGTTAGGCACTAAATAGGGGGTTTTACCCTGAGAACCCTAATTTAGCAACTCCTCAAACTTTGAATTCTTCTTGAATTGATCTTGGAATATCATCTCATATATCTCAACACAACTATCCATGATTACAAAGACTTAGAATTGGGCTTTGACCCTCTTCAATTACACAGTTGACTTAGGGTTACTCAGATGAAAACCCTAATTACAACACCCTCAACTGTGGCTCTTCACACTTGGCACAATGACATGATTGAGCTCCAACATGACCCTCAAGGAACTCTATGAGCTCTATCCACACTCTTATCCATGACTAAGGCTCTACAACCCACTGATGATCTTCAAATGGTCCTCAGACTAGGAGATTAACCACATATAAACAACTGAACTTCTCAAGAACCTAACCCTCTTCCTGATGACCTTGGTGACTTCTCAAGCTTGAATAAGACCTCTAGATAGGCTCCTCTGGATGTAAACGACACTTGATCCCCTGCACAAATGAACAATGATATGCTATGCAAATGTTAGATCAATGATATGCTAATGCAATGAAACATAAACCAAGTAAGAAAAGGTTAGGCAAATTTTGGGGTGCAACAGCTGCCCTTATTCAAGCGGCTTGGACCCGACTGGATGAAAAGCGAACGGCTTTTGAAAAATCGAGGTAGAAGACGGTTGAATACCAGAGAACCCGAAAATTTGCTAACCGAAGAAATAAACTGCACAAACTGCTTGGGGAAAAAGATCCAGAAAATTGAATCTGGTTGTCACAACAACAACTGATCAATCATCTAATAAAGGACCTGATTTCAACATCAACCACCTGTGTGACACCACAGGAGTTGAATCCACATTGTACGCTACAATAAGCGGGCACTACGTCAAGTGCTTTATCCCTGTATTATCCAGGATCTTCCATTTCCAAGCAACTCTGCGGGGAAAATATGGCAACAACTCCAAAATCTAATTATGAAGCCATCCAATGCTGACAAACTCCAAAGTCTAATTATGAAGTCGTTTGATGCTGACGAAACTTTCTGACAACAAGCTTCAAAGTCTAATCATGAAGCCGTTGTAATGCTGATGTAACAACAACTAGAGCAAACTCTGTTGGGGAATTGCTAACGACGACTCCAAAGTCTAATTATGAAGCCGTGTAACGCTGACGTAACAGCCACTCGAGGGAACTTCTGCCGAACTTCAAAGTCAAATTATGAAGTCTACAATGCTGACGTAACAGCTACTCGAGTAAAATTATGCCGAACTCCAAAGTCAAATTATGAAGTCTGCAAGAACTTTTCTGGGTAATTCCTGACAACAACTTCAAAGTCTAATTATGAACCCGTTTTAGAACTGGCAATAACTCCAAGGTCTAATTATGAATCCATGTAATACTGATAACGAACTCCAAAGTATAATTATGAAGCCGTTCCATGGTCTTCCGGGGAATCTGACAACAACTTCAAAGTCTAATTATGAAGCCATTGAATGCTGATAACAACTCCAAAGTCTAATTATGAAGCCGTAACAGCCATTTGAGGAGAACTCTGCCGGGGAAATTCTGACGTCAACTGCCAGACATTAACCTTGACGATGAATAATGACCTCAACCGTCTAATCCCTGAAGTTTTTCTTTTGAAATGCTGACAACAACTTCAAATTCTAATCATGAAGCCTTGACAACAAGTAATAACTTCAACCGTCTAATCGCTGAAATCTTCTTTTAAAATGCTGATAACAAATTCAAAGTCTAATCATGAAGCCTTGCCAACAAGTAATGACTTCAACCGTCGAATCACTGAAATCTTTCTTTTAAAATGCTGACGTGACAGCAATCAGAGGAAAACTCCGCTGGGGAATTTTTGACAACAACTCCAAAGTCTAATTATGAAGCTGTTTAAAGAAAAACTCCACCGACGAATAAGAGAAATTTAATCAAGCACCTTTGATGAGAGAACACATGACAGGACGAACATTATCATCATGTATCTCATGCCAACAATTTGAATATCTGAAAACCATCCTAAACAAGAATTCCAATTACCTGCAGGGAAAAACACCTGAAAACAAAAAGGTAACCATCCTGGCTTATGTTTCAAAATGCACATGTTTGAAAATGGCGTTATGCTCCATGTAAGATGGAATGCTATGCATTTGGGTATGTTGTTATGTAATGCAGATATGATGCAAATGCAAATGCAGGCACATGTACAGGCACTGGCTGCCGGAGAAAAGCTGAATATAGAACTGCTTCAGCAAAATAAATGCTGGAGACAAAACCAACTCAACTGGGGATAACCGGGTATCACAGAATTATTCCAGCAAAATAAATGCCGGAAAGGTGAAGCGACTCCGCAGGGGAAAGAAATAATCCTGCTGGGGGATAGTTCAACAAATCTGTAGTTACAAACTCTGCTGAGGATAACCAACCTATTGGAGGAAAGACAACCTGCTGGAGAAACAGAAAAAAGCCATCCTGCGCGGGGATGAACTTTCAAAACCACAGACAACCTGGTTGCGCCCTGTGGGGATATCACTAGGGATTAATTGTGCACATAATCATCGCTGGGGATGCACATTACTGCCTGACCGCTTGCTAACTCGCATACGACTCTTGTGGGGATAAAAATACGACTTCCATCTGCTGGGGAGTAATAAGATCACCTAGAGCATGCTCCTACGTTAAGGGACCCTGGCTGGGGAAACATGATCCCTTACCTGCTTGCTGCGAAGGTAACGACCCTGCAAAACATGAGCAACACCAAGATACCCTATACAAAAGGAAATATCTAGGTCAATAGCCGTGATAATTGCTCAGTCAATTCAAAGTTTTAACAAGTATTGGTCGAGGCCTGCAAGTTTATGCACGTGCAAGTTTATAAAAAACATCGGCGTTTTCCACAAACAAAACAGTAAAAGTTAAAACAAGAAACAAACATCAAGTACTGAATAGTATGCGTTTATTGATAATGGGCCTATAAATAGGCAAAGTTTGTACAATGGATGCAACTCCTGAAAAAAGGAAGCTACAAAGACAAATACAAATATGTACAGTGGTACAAAGAAATTTGTATACATGTCAGCAACGTGGTACAGACGAACACCATGAGTTGATCCTCCTATGACTCGCCTGACTTTGACGCTTTCCTGATACTCCGTCTTCGGAAGAGATTGACTTGATAATCGACCCTCAGGTACTCTCAAAACACTAAGGAACCCAGTATCAAACTCGGACCGCATTCATTTGCTTTTTCAATCCCTAACTTTTGCCTGAATCTCTCTTTGCAGGTTTTCAATTCACCGGGATACCCTTTTTTGTCGAAGTCGCCTTTTCAGGTTTTCGACTTCGCGGGTGTACATCTTTTTAGTTTTATCCCTAATTTTTTTCCCGAACCTTTCTTTTTCTTTTTGGTTCGCCGGGATGCCCCATTTTTGCCTGGACTCTCTTTTTTTTGTCCAGCGGGTCTCTTTAAGAAAAGTATTTTTTAACTGCGTCCGAGTTTACAAGGGATGTAAAATCCTCGCCATCCATGGTGGACAACAATAAGGCTCCTCCAGAGAAGACCTTTCGAATGATGTATAGACCTTCATAGTTGGGAGTCCACTTCCCTCTGTGATATGATTGTGGTGGGAGAATCTTCTTTAGCACAAGATCGCCCGTCTGAAAGCTTCGAGGGCGCACCTTCTTGTCGTAAGCTTTCTTCATCCGGCTCTGGTATAACCGACCATATGCGATAGATGCAAGTCTCTTCTCATCCATCAAACTGAGCTGATTCAACCTATTCTTTATCCACTTTGCCTCATCAAGTTGGACATCGAGCAATACTCTCAAGGAAGGAATCTCAACTTCTAATGGTAGGACAACCTCCATACTATACACCAGTGAGAAAGGTGTTTCCCCGGTCGATGTGTGTACCGTCGTACGATAACCGTGCAAAGCGAAGGGCAACATCTCGTGTCATTTTTTGTACGTCACAACCATCTTCTGAACAATCTTCTTGATGTTCTTATTTGCCGCTTCGACAGCGCCATTCATCTTGGGCCGTTAGGGAGATGAATTATGATGCTCAATCTTGAAATTCTGGCACAATTCCTTCATCATCTTGTTATTCAGGTTCGAACCATTGTTAGTAATGATTCTTTCAGGAATGCCGTAACGGCAGATGATATCCTCTTTGATAAACCGGGCTACTACTTGCTTGGTAACATTAGCGTAAGACGCTGCTTCAACCCATTTGGTGAAGTAATCGATAGCTACCAAGATAAACCGGTGTCCATTGGATGCGATGGGCTCAATTTTCCCAATCATATCAATGCCCCACATGGAGAAAGGCCACGAGGACGCCATAACGTTCAAAGGACTTGGCGGCACATGAATCTTGTCTGCATAAATCTGGCATTTATGGCACTTCTTTGCAAATTTGAAACAATCTATTTCCATCGTCAGCCAATAATACCCTGCCTGTAATAAGTTTCGAGACATAGCGTGTCCGCCGGCGTGTGTGCCAAAGGTTCCCTCGTGGACCTCCTCCATAAGCAGATTAGCTTCTTTCTCATCCACATGTCACAATAGCACCAAATCATGGTTTCGCCTGTACAGAACACCATCCGGATTCAAGTAGAAATTGCCAGCCAATCTCCTAAGAGTCTTCTTATCGCGGCTAGATGCCCCAGTCGGATACTCTTGGTTCTTTAGGAAATTCTGGATATCAAAATACCACAGCTTGCCATCGGAAGCTTCCTCAATGGCGAATATGAAAGCGGGCATATCAAGGCGAGAGATAACTATTCTGGGAGCCTCATTCCAGAAGTTAACTTTATACATCGAAGACAATGTCGCAAGAGCGTCCGCCATCTGATTTTCTGCCCGTGGCACATGGTGAAACTCTACTCTGTCAAAGAAAGGCAACAACCTTCTTATATAATTCATATATGGTATCAGATTGGGCTGACGAGTCTCCCACTCTCCCTTGATCTGATTCACGACTATCACGGAGTCTCCATACACATCAAGATTTTTAATCCTCGAATCAATAGCCTCCTCGAGACCCATGATACACGTCTCATATTCAGCTTCAATGTTGGTAACTGGAAATGTCAATCTGGCAGTAAACGGGATGTGCGTCCCATGGGGAGTCGTGATGATTGCCCCAATCCCACTTCCATATGAATTAACAGCACCGCCAAAAATCAATTGCCATTGGGAACCCGGCTCAGGACCTTCCCCATGCAACGGCTCTTCGCAGTCTTTCATCTTTAAGTACATGATATCCTCGTCAGAAAAATCAAACTTCATCGGCTGGTAATCATTGATTAGCTGATCAGCCAGGTACTCTGACAATACGCAACCTTTGATAGCTTTTTGCGAGACATACTGTATATCGTACTCTGTCAGCACCATCTGCCATCGGGCAATCCTTCCAGAAAGGGCCTGCTTTTCAAAGACGTATTTGATCGGGTCCATCTTCGAAATAAGCATGGTTGCATGATTTAGCATGTATTGTCTCAGACGTTTGGCAACCCAAGCAAGTGCGCAACACGTCTTTTCGAGCATTGAGTAACGGGACTCACAATCTGTGAACTTTTTACTCAAGTAATAGATCACATTCTCTTTTCGTCCAGTCTCATCATGTTGACCGAGAACACAACCCATACTGTTCTCAAGAACCGTCAAGTACATGATTAGTGGTCTCCCAGCTACTGGGGGTATCAAAATCGGAGGTTCCTGCAAGTATTCTTTTATTCTTCCAAACGCCTTCTGACAATTTTCATTCCAGACAATCGCCTGATCTTTTTTCAACAATTTAAACATTGGCTCACACGTAGCTGTAAGGTGAGATATAAACCGGGCAATGTAGTTCAACCTCCCCAAAAAGCCACGAACCTCTTTCTCTGTTTTTGGCGTTGGCATTTCTTATATCGCTTTTAGTTTGGTAGGATCAACCTCTATTCCTTTTTCGCTAACAATGAACCCCAGTAGCTTACCAGATCTCACCCCGAAGGTGCACTTCTTAGGATTCAGCCTCAGCCTGAATTTC
The DNA here is from genome assembly GCA_963859935.3 of Lathyrus sativus. Lineage (NCBI taxonomy): Eukaryota > Viridiplantae > Streptophyta > Magnoliopsida > Fabales > Fabaceae > Lathyrus > Lathyrus sativus. Next base: position 322,014,004 of record OZ012739.1, read on the forward strand.
CTAAGCCTTTCAAACAATTTCAAAAGATTCACCAGATGCTCTTCCTCCGTCTGGGATTTGGCAATCATATCGTCAACATAGAACTCAATCTCTTTATGCATCATGTCATGAAAGAGTGTCGTCATAGCACGTCGATATATTGCCCCAGCGTTCTTCAAACCAAAGGGCATCACTTTGTAGCAGAACGTTCCACACGGGGTAATAAAAGTTGTTTTCTCCATATCCTCCGGCGCCATTTTAATCTCATTATAGCCCAAAAATCCGTCCATGAAGGAAAACACAAAGAATTGAGCAGTGTTGTCGACCAACACGTCAATATGAGGAAGCGGGAAGTCATCCTTAGGGCCCGCCTTGTTCAGATCTCGATAGTCGACGCACATGCGCACCTTACCATCCTTCTTTGGTACAGGTACTATATTGGCGACCCAAGGAGGGTAAGTTGTAACAGCCAGAAAGCCAGCGTCCCACTGTTTCTGCACTTCCTCTTTAATCTTTACGGCCATATCTGGTTTCGTTCTTCTGAGCTTCTGCTTGACCGGCGGATAGTCTTCACGCAATGGCAAACGGTGGACCACAATATCAATGTCTAACCCAGGCATATCTTCATAAGACCAAGAAAAGATATCACTATACTCTCGAAGCATCTTGACAACTCTCTGCTTGATATCACTTTGTAGCGCAGCCCCTATACGGACATTCTTGACAACTTCTTCCGAACCCAAATTAATGACTTCAATGTCCTCCTGATGAGGCAGAATGATTCTCTCTTCTTGTTTCAACAGACGAGTCAGCTCTTCTGGTAAGTCGTCGTCCTCAACAATCTCTTCTTCGGCTTGGAATATCGGGTGCTCAAATTCGAAGTAAGTCATAGGGAGTTCTTGGTCGGTGTCATCTAAAATATGAATCCTGCATGAGAAAGGGTTAAATTCTTCAAATGATATGCAAACGAAGCACACAACCACATTGCCATTTTATTGATAAAAATGAAAAGCAGAAAAATAGGAATCTCAAAATTTGCATGAGGAAAACGCCTTTATTCAATGATTAAAGCAAAGCATACACATAAACAAGTAGGCCCTGAAATAAAATCACTATGCCCCGGGTAGAACATAGGATTGTACAATAATCGAAAAAACAAGGTATTACTGTTTCGGCGTCACTTGAATAAAGTCCTGGATAGACCAGTTGCATAGGCTCTGTCCTGGCTCGCTGGGCTTGATCCACGAATCCATGTCACAGTCGCTATCTCCATCCTCACTGTCGGACACGGCATTGATACTTTCAAAACTGACTCCTTCTAGAGTAAACACAATCGGCCCTTTGAACCTTGGCGCGCTCTGCGAAGAAGATGATGATGACGGGCGATACCCTAAGCCGAACTTGTCCTGCTTAATAGGAATCTCCAGAACTTGACCCCAACCTTTGGTCTCCACTGCCTGAACTACCGCTTGGGCTTCTCTGTACGACGACATAGCCACTTCTGGCCCTTTGCTTATGACATGAGATTTGTTTCTGATCTACACCCCTTCAAAGGCTTGGCACAATGTCTCATGGATCTCACCATCCACTTCGACATATTTGAATGAAGACAGGTGACTTACCATGATGTCTTCCTCCCCATACACGGTAACAACACTACCGCCGATCATGTATTTAAGCTTTTGGTGCAATTTAGATGTCACATCCCCTGCAGAGTGAATCCACGGTCGTCCAAGCAAACAACTATAAGCTAGTTGTATGTCCATGATATAAAACACGGTGTCAAACACTTCTGGACCAACCTGGATTGGCAAAGTTAATTCTCCAAACACGGACCTCCTAGTCCTATCAAAAGCTCTCACTACCAAGTCACTGGGCATGCAGATTATACCTCGGGTATCTAGCTTCAATAGTGCCTTCTTAGGCAAAACATTCAGGGACGAACCAGTGTCAACAAAGACATGAGACATAACAGTGCCCCTACACTCAACTGAAATATGCAACGCACTGTTATGGTTGCGGCCCCTGGGCGTCAAATCAAAATCTGTAAAGCCAAGGCCATGCCCCGTATTCACGTGCGCAATCACTTCTTCGAGCTGATTTACGAATATCTCCTAGGGTACATAGGCAGCGTCAAGTGCTTTCAACAACGCGTTCCGATGAGCCTCGAAACAAAGCAACAATGACAAAATCGAGATTTTGGAAGGCGTCTGCTGCAGATGATCGACAATTTTATAGTCGCTCTTCCGAATCAATCTCATGAATTCTTCCACATCTTTGGCCAATGCCTCTTTCTCGTTCTCTTGAGAAGGTCCTTCTCCATCGACTTATTCTTCCCTTTGGCAGCTCTCTTAGCTTCTACTGCTGGTGACGCGAAGATTCTACCACTGCGAGTTATGCCCCCTGCCCCCACAAGGTTATCAACTGACCCAACCGGCAGGCTCGCCAGGTTAATCTTCTCTCCATTGCAGTAAACCTCCGCCCCATAATTCCAAGGGATGGCTTTAGTGCTTTCATACGGAATGGGTCCAACTTTGGTTATTGTGATAGTCGGCCTCTTGGGAGGTGCCGATATCGTGACAGTCTTAAACGGGATCGTAATTATTGCAACTTCGCCCTGCCTTTCAGCTTTTGTCTCCACAGGCTTCTCTTTAGCAGTACGGTCGAATTGCAATATTCCTTCATCAATCAACCCTTGAATACCTCTTCTCAAGTGATTACAACCCTCAGGCCGGGCCACACAATCAGCATCATAGCTAGGGAACACTCCCCCTTTCAACAATCTGCCTTTGACATAACCCAGAGGTGTCTTCAATTCATCCAGATTCATAACCAGGTTCAGACTAGCATCTTCCAATATGGCACCCACCTACGCAGACCCGTGAGACGATATCGGGTTTTTCTCAATGTTGGGCGCTTCATTACCGAAGTTTATAGCCTTGCTATCTATCAAATCTTGCACCTTGTGCTTGAAAGCATGACAGTTCTCGATGCTGTGACCGGGTGCCCCGGAGTGGAATTCACAATGTGCATTGGCGTCATACCCAAAAGGAGGCGTGCCCTTTAACGGAGCCAACGTCCTTTTCTCAACAAGCTGCAGCTGTAACAAAGTTGGAAGAAGCTGAGCATACGGCAATGGAGGTGCATCAAATACCCTCTTCACAGCCCTATCCCGACCTTGATATCTCTGTGGAGCAGCATTCTGTCATCCCTGTTGCTGCTGTGGCTGTTGTTGTTGCGGTATAGGGATTGTCACACTAGCAATTTTCTGCTGACGGTATTGATTTCGGCCTCTACCTCTTCCTCAGGAGCTATATACTAAATTGGTATCCCCCTGTCTCTTGTTTCCAAAAGCCCTTTTACCACCTCCAGCTGAGGTTGACTCTCCCGCTTGAATCTTACCAATCTTAACACCATTCTCGATACATTCCCCCAAGAGTATCAAATTAGAAAAGTTAGTTGTCGTACAATTGATAAGCCTGTCATAATACAGTCCAGAGAAAGTGCCCACAAATATATCCACCAACTCACGCTCCACCATGGGTGGGTGCACCCTGGCCGCAAGCTCACGCCACCTCTGGGCGTATTCTTTGAAACTCTCGCCATTCTTCTGAGAAAGATTTTGGAGTTGGACCCTGTTTGGCGCAAGGTCGGTGTTGTATTGGTAGGCTCTAACCCCATGTATCATTCCAATGACGGTCCCGACAAGCTGTCCTGAAAAAATGCATCAGCATCTTCTCGTCATCAGAGTAGGCGGACATTCTCCGATAGTAAGATCGCACGTGAACTCTCGGGCAAGTATCTCCCTTATACTTGTCGAAAGTGGGCGCTTTGAACTTGATTGGTACCCTCAAGCCAGGGACCAATCCCATGTTAGCCACGTCCAGCCCCATGGATTTCTGATTAGCAAGATTCCTCATCTGTTCTTCCAACAACCTGAACCTTTTATCACTGTCAGCGGGCATCTCAAGATCTCTGCCTGGAGAAGGGAAAGCATCTTCCTGACGATCTTCGCCCCAGTGAGAATCCCCGTTGTCGTACCCAGCATAAGCAGTATTAGGATCGAAGCCAGTTTGATTGAACCTGAGACCATGCCCCATATTACCAAAATCCTGATTACCAGCTCCTGGACCAAAACCAGCATTGTAGGCGTCCACCCCAACACCGTTGTTGCTTGCATTGCCAAAACCTGCGTTACCGAAGCCCTGATTGCCATAACCTTGATTTCCATAGCCCTGATTATCACCAAAACCAACATTACCAGCACCAATTCCTACGCCGGTGTTACCAGCACCAACACCAAACCCAACATTCCCAGTTCCAACATTGAACCCAGCATTCCCAGCGCCAATATTACCATTGGTTTCCACATGCCCATTACCGTTACCAGTCACATTTCCGTTCCTAGCTCGGCTACCATTCTCAGTCGCATTGAGGACAACCACTGGTACAACATCACCAGCGTGTAGAGTCTCGCCATGAGGAGGATCAGTAGCAATTCCGCCATGTAGCACACCCTGACTATCAATCCTAGCGATCTGAGGCTGCACCAGAGTCTGCAGCTGCTCCTGGCCTTTGGCCACCGTTTCCATCACTTGCATGAACTGCGCCATCCTGTCGTGCATCTCCTACATCTGAAGTTGCCACTGATCCATAGCTTTCTTGCAGTTGCTTTTGGTAGAATAGCGATGGATTCGCTGATCGGCAATCCTGAAACCTGCATCGACAGAGGGTTAGGAGAACAGTTCAAGGTACCTGCTATGCAAATGATTTATGCAAATGCAACCGTGTGTTTGTGCGTTAGGAAGATTTCTCCCCTGATTCGAGTGCCAAAGTGATAACAAGAAGTCCAGAGCTAGCCAGTGGAATAACATCTCATATATATATGGCCCAACAAGGCAGGAGTACAAAGTTAATGAATACATGGGGTATCAATAGCATGACCTCGACCAACAAACCTAGTGATGGTTAACCTACAACAAAGATCAGGAAAATACAAAGGGTTACAAAGATAATCAAGTGCGATAACAGGCACGAAACTCCTCTAGCAACTCTTTTGTCTTGGGGTGATCAGGTCGAGTGAGTAACCCTTCAACAAGCAACTCTCTCTGCATAATAGTGCACTAGAGACCTTCAATAGAATCTTCCCATGCTCCCTGGCCAAAGCAATCTTCTAAATTTCGCTTCTTAGACTCGAACCTCTGCTTGCGATCTTTCAGGGTAGCGAGAGCTTTGTTCAGCAGGTCTTCAGTGGCATATCTGCGAGCAGTTTCCTCATCAAACATCTTCTCACTGATCTTCACCTAAGCATTCAATTTAGAGATCTGTTGTTTCAGTTTATCCTCCCTCTCTTTGTTGCTGGCTAAAGTGGCATTCCACTGCTGATTAAATTTGGAGATTCTCCGGTATGCTTCATCCAAGTGCTGCTTCTTGGTGGCCAATATATCATTAACAGATTTGAAGTCCAGACCCAAACGCTCACGATCAGCTATCTGCTTGGTTAAGTCCGTACCTAACCTGTTCACCAACTTTGTCTGCTTCTTGAAGGAGTGGACGGCTTCGCTTCTCTCGCTTCTGACCTGGGCCAGCTCTTTCTCCAACTCTTCATTTGCCTTTTTCAGTTCTTCTTTCTCAGCTAACACCTGATTATACTGCTGAATAGGCACGGTAGTAGGATCTTCAACCACTGGCGGGCATTCTGGCTTAGCAGGAGGAAATGGCATCCCTATGGTCTCTGCTCTGGTCCTGATCCAAGTCATGTAAGGAGCATAAGCTTGGCTATTGCTCTTACCCAACAATGATTTTCCTCTTCTACTGATATCATTCTAGGCATGCTGAAGCTTAGATAACATATCCCCCTCTAGAAGACCGGTGAGGTACAGAGATTCCTGCACCTCTTCATCCTTTGGCGGAACTCTCAAAGCATAAGCAAACTGTCTGACAAGTAGAGACGGATTATAGTTGATACAGTCCTTTCTTCCAATCAAAGGCACATTCGAAAACCCACGGCAGCTGAATATAACCTCAATACCCAACATATCTCTATCAAACCAAACAACAGTCTCTACTGATAAACCCATCAAGCGCTCAGACCACTCAGTTGTGGCTGCATATGAAGCAAAGAGACCCTTCTTAGGCAGGTGTCTATCAAACCATTTGTAGAGTAAGGGCATGCAGCATGATACATTCTTACCCCTCCTATTTTCGTTCTTGTAATGGACGGAATGATACACATCGCCAATCAGGGTAGGAACTGGATTCCCTGATGCAAAGATATGAAAGGCATCCAAGTCTACAAAATCAGGCATGTCGGGAAACTGATGCGTCCGCAAGTGCACGGAAATATCGAAGTAATATAAAAGATTGTCGAACCCACAGAGACCAATGTCAATCTACCGTTATCTATTATTACAGCGTAAAGCTAAGGCTAATGGAATTAAGAAAGCTGAATGCGAATGAAATTAAATGCAAAGGAAATAAAGATAATTGGTTTAAAGAAAAAGAGGTAAAGGGATATCGGTATGCAAGGACTTAGTTATCGGGGATTCGACAGGTCACCGGTGCTTTCTACTATTTGAAAACACTTCTAAGAAGAAAATAACGGTTTAAAGACCTCTGTCTCACGATGGTTGTTAATGCTAGTTGCAACTCTAAGGCGGAACGTATGCTGTCGCTATTCCGTTCGGGGTTAAAATTACTTTTTGAAAACCATTAAGTTCTAATCCCTTTTAAAGGGTTGTCGCTGTTTTTAAAAGGAATGCCTAGTTTTTACTATCTGGTCTTAGCCGCAGCTGTCGCTTGTTGGTTCGTACCTTAATATGGTTTCCCACTGTCGTGGCAAAACCACCGTAAATAGCTTCTCACTGTCGTGACAAAGGTTTATTTAGAATTTAGATTAAAAACTACGGCCAGAAAGGTTGTTTGTAAAAAGGGAAGATGCCGGTTACCATCGAATCCTATCCTACTAATTCGGTTACATACCGATAAAACTAACTTAGCTAGACATGATAATTAATGCAAACGGAAATAAACATAAACAACAGAATAGTAAAATATGCATTATGACAGAAATAAAGTAGTAATTTAATTAATAAGAACCTGGAAAGTAGTATTGATATTGAAGAGTAGTCCTCCACAATGTTGGCACGATTCTACTTTGGCCAATTGGCCAAATAAAATTGCAGAAAGAAAAATACAAAGCTCTGAACAAAAAGGGAAAAAGGAAAAGAAATAAAAGTAACGATGACTTCATAGAACTTTGGCATTCCTTCGGGATGAAGAATCCACCCACTTTTCTTTGTGAATCTCTTGTCTATTTATAGGAGATATTTCATTCTTCAACTTCCAGAGATCATGGGTGAGTTATGGAGGGAGTGGGAGTAACTTCCAGTAGTGGGCAGTGAGTGGAGAAAGTGTAGGAAGAAATTAAGTTAAGATTGATCGTGACTTCAAATTTTGCGTTTTTGTCTGCATGACGGTCGTCATGATATGTGACGGTCGTCACCCGTGTGACGGTCGTCAGGACTGTGTGACGGTCGTCACAGCATCAAAATCCGTATCTGCTGTTTTTCATCTGTTTTCCTTCCATTTCTTCTTCTTTTCTTTCTTTAGTCCAAATTCTCCCCAATCTGCTAAACAGAGTGAATTAATCATATAATAGAACATAAATCAAGATAAATTAATAAAAGTCACAAATAAATGCATGTAAATCAAGCCAAATAAACGATATGATTTCGCGTTATCAAACACCCCCACACTTAAACCATTGCTTGTCCTCAAGCAAGCAACCAACACGGTGAAAAGAAATAAGCATAGTTCGAAACAAAAACACGATGAGAATCTAATCATACGTGGTTGCTAGGCTAATGTTAGATCGATAGGTACTAAATATCAATACCAAGAATACCGTAACGACACAATTTCAAAAACTCCCTACTTATGCAAACTAATCGGAATCATGCCATTATAACTCAACCTATATCTCATGCTCTCTTTCACCCCGTTTTATTATAGTGCAATCACATTAAGCCCGTTATCCATACACATTCATGACAAGTAAACCTGTTAGTGACTATGATCTCGATGCTATTTCATTTTTTTCTCTGCAAATATGCTTAAGCATCAATTGAACTTAAAGAGTTTGTACCGTTAGGCTAAGTGCTCGGGTGAGGAGCACCTAACTTAGAAGGAACATGTCTTTTTCTTCATGATTTATTTTCTTTCTTAATTTCTCATTTTACGCTAGAGATCATACACTTATTTGCATCGGTTTCTTACTTAGTGTGTTTAGGATGGTGCTGACTGCTTAAATAAACTACTTAGGGATTACTACAAGAACTTGGAGCTTTAAGGTCTCGGCATAATGGGTACTCAAATTGATTTTGCATATTTAAGGGGTTAAGGGTGTCAGGGCGGTATCAATTTTATCAAAACTTTCCCACGTTTTTCTAACATAGCCTGGACAGCCTATATACTTTCAGAGAACCATGTCATGAATCGAAGCAAAAATTTGTTGGAGGTTAGAATTTTGAAATTTTGAAATTTTTGGGGTAATTGAATAACAAGCGAAAATCACGCATAAAGACTCGACAGCACATCCAAAGACTTTGACATAATGTTAAAAATAGATAAAAATTCCTAGAAGCATGAAATAAAATGTAAAACAATAGATAAAAATTCCTAGAAACATGAAATAAAATGTAAAACAACAGAGTTCCTCCCCCACACTTAAACCAAACATTGTCCTCAATGTTTTAGTAAAAGGTGGAAAAGGAAAGATAGAACCTGTATGAATGCTACTGCTCTTGCTATCCTTGTCTTTGTTGATCAATTCTACTTCGGCGGCGGGCATTTTGAGATACCTTTGTGTAATTCTCGAACCAGCTCATCAGGTTGCTCGCGTCAAGAGGAAGTACTTATCATCAGTGTTCCCACCAGCAGCGACACTCGTAGGAATGTCCGTGGGCATAGCTCATCTTCTCAGATCGTCATCTAGAGAGTTTTCGCTTAGATATAGCTAAAGAGTAACAAGCGATACATTTCTTTATTTTCTGCAAATTTAAACAAACAAATTAAAATAGAGACTTTGTGGGTTGCCTTCCACACAACGCTTTGTTTAACGTCGATAGCTCGACGGCTAAGGAGTGCAAGTACTCATGGCGGTTCTTTCGAGAATGGTTCCTGGATCGAACTTTGAATAGTCTTCAGTTTCCATGGCCACTTATCAATCCATCTCTCATATCCCTCACCTTTTCGTTTCTTTCTTCTGTAGGGTGGTTCCTTATTTTGAACGCGTGGTGGTGGTTCTGGATCTATCCTGCGTATCAGCTTTTCAAATTTGGGCATAGTTATTTCAGCCACCACCTCAAAAGTTAATCGTACCCTTTTAACAATAATAATGACCTTAGTTTCACGGTCCTCGAATTTTCTTTTCCTATGAGGGACCTTAGACAAAGGTGCATTGGTGTGGGTATTTTCCAGTACCTCCACATGTGTTTTGGATTGGGAGTCTACCCTGGCTTCCGCAACCAATTGTGAGAAAGAATTAGGTGGGGTATAGGGAGGAGGAGCAACAATGGGTGCTTCCTTCTCTACCTCTTTGACAACCTCCCTTTCGGGTGGTGTCGGTGGATTTTTCTCAATATTTGTGCTTTTCTCACCAAAACTCTCCTCGGACTCATCATCACTCTCCCTAAGATTTTCTATTTGTTCTTCATTACTGGTTGTGACAACATTCACATGGCCTTCTGGGACGGGTCCTAAAGGTGTTTGTATAAGCAGGGAGGTTTGTGCCTCCAAAGCCTCGCTGTGAGTTGCGAGGGAATCGACAATAACGTTCATTTGCTTAAGATCTTCATTAATTTGGAGATGTTGTTTTCTAAAGTCTTCGTTTTGGAGAGTTTGTGTCTCCACAAAACGCTCCATCATAGATTCTATCCTAGAGTGAGTAAACGTCTCTTCGAATTCTTCTAGTAATAGTTCAAGGTTGGACGTGTCAAATTCTTGCGTTTCCTCAGAATATTGGGAGTGGTCATCATAGAGGGAATTTGGTCGAGAATGCATCGTATTGAAATCTTCTAATAATATTTCGAGGTCAGATTTAAGCGGATCTTGTGGTTCCTCAAAATACTGGGGGTGGTAGCTATAATAATGGGGATGGTAGTTATAAGGGAAATTTGGGTTATACATAGTAATTGATGATAAGAGTGCCTTAGTCTATACTATGCAACAATGGAATCACAATATTGATTGTTGGTCGCCGGAAACGGCGCCAAAAACTTGATGCGTCCGCAAGTGCACGGAAATATCGAAGTAATATAAAAGATTGTCGAACCCACAGAGACCAATGTCAATCTACCGTTATCTATTATTACGGCATAAAGCTAAGGCTAATGGAATTAGGAAAGCTGAATGCGAATGAAATTAAATGCAAAGGAAATAAAGATAATTGGTTTAAAGAAAAAGAGGTAAAGGGATATCGGTATGCAAGGACTTAGTTATCGGGGATTCGACAGGTCATCGGTGCTTTCTACTCTTTGCAAACACTTTTAAGAAGAAAATAACAGTTTAAAGACCTCTGTCTCACGATGGTTGTTGACGCTAGTCGCAACTCTAAGGCGGAACGTATGCTGTCGCTATTCCGTTCGGGGTTAAAATTACTTTTTGAAAACCATTAAGTTCTAATCCCTTTTAAAGTGTTGTCGCTGTTTTTAAAAGGAATGCCTAGTTTTTACTATCTGGTCTTAGCCGCAACTGTCGCTTGTTGGTTCATACCTTAATATGGTTTCCCACTGTCGTGGCAAAACCACCGTAAATAGCTTCTCACTGTCGTGACAAAGGTTTATTTAGAATTTAGATTAAAAACTACGGCCAGAAAGGTTGTTTGTAAAAAGGGAAGATGTCGGTTACCATCGAATCCTATCCTACTAATTCGGTTACATACCGATAAAACTAACTTAGCTAGACATGATAATTAATGCAAACGGAAATAAACATAAACAACAGAATAGTAAAATATGCATTATGACAGAAATAAAGTAGTAATTTAATTAATAAGAACCTGGAAAGTAGTATTGATATTGAAGAGTAGTCCTCCACAATGTCGGCACGATTCTACTTTGGCCAATTGGCCAAATAAAATTGCAGAAAGAAAAATACAAAGCTCTGAACAAAAAGGGAAAAAGGAAAAGAAATAAAAGTAACGATGACTTCAATAGAACTTTGACAGTCCTTCGGGATGAAGAATCCACCCCCTTTTCTCTGTGAATCTCTTGTCTATTTATAGGAGATATTTCATTCTTCAACTTCCAGAGATCATGGGTGAGTTATGGAGGGAGTGGGAGTAACTTCCAGTAGTGGGCAGTGAGTGGAGAAAGTGTAGGAATAAATTAAGTTAAGATTGATCGTGACTTCAGATTCTGCGTTTTTGTCTGCATGACGGTCGTCATGATATGTGACGGTCGTCAGGACTGTGTGATGGTCGTCACAGCAGCAAAATCCGTATCTGCTGTTTTTCATCTGTTTTTCATCTGTTTTCCTTCCATTTCTTCTTCTTTTCTTTCTTTAGTCCAAATTCTCCCCAATCTGCTAAACGGAGTGAATTAATCATATAATAGAACATAAATCAAGATAAATTAATAAAAGTCACAAATAAATGCATGTAAATCAAGCCAAATAAACGATATGATTTCGCGTTATCAGAAACAAGATGATACCATATATGCAGAGAGCAAGAATGGCGTTGAATACAATCCAACAACCGTCTTTGGCACACTGTTGGGCTTTCCCAACTAGGAACTGCAGAGAAAATCCAAGAACCCCGTTCCAACTGGACAAGATCAACTCCGAGGCATCCAGATGAAGAGAAAGAACTAGATTAGCCAGATTAGGCTTAGCATCCATGTGAACAAATGGCATCTGACTTTTGATAGGCACACCCAACAACTCAACATACTCCTCTAATGTAGGTGCAAGAATGAAGTCCGGGAAAGTGAAGCATCTCAAAGGAGGATCATAGAACTGCAGCAAGGCATGCAACCCATTCAACTCATACACAGAAGGTTTATGGACCAAACTTAGCAGCTTCCCATAAGACTTTCTGAATTCACCTCTCACAATGTCATCTGCCAAAGCAATCAAATCGGACAGCAAAGCAACATCTGGAGTGGGGAGCTTGTAGGCCACATTCTTCTTCAGAGATCCCATAATAGCACAAAAGAAGGCAAGTAAACCGGAAGCGGGGGATAATGTGCACCTGCAACACAGACACACGTTAATGATATGCAAAAGAGTATGCAAAATGCAAAATGCAAACATGTAACAGGGGATCAAGATGGCTGCTGAGAAGACCAAAGCTTTGATCCAATACAATCACAACTGCTCTGATAGCACAACCCTGAAGAGGACCAATAAATATGCACTGTCGAGAAAAACCACATCTCTGACAATAAGAACCTCTGAACCCAACAACACTGATTCACTGTCAAGAAAACTAGGTAGTTTGAAGGTTAAGGTTTCCTGCGATAACCCGACCCCGCTCACAGGTATGGACCTAAATCACAGACAAGGTATGGCATCCTATGCATTTCTCAGCGTCACATACTTTCAAGAAACGATGATACAATACCCAGAAGGTGTGGTATCATCATCTCTTGAAGTGGCCTCACTCAATTGAGTCACAACTGATTGGTCCCCAGAGTCGACAATCCTCCAAACCAACAACCCCTCAAGCCCAAAGGGCCGGAAAAGAAGTTAACTGAGAGAACCTCGTCTGAGTGTGGATTTCATGAGACACTAGTGCCTGCAAAGCAAGCACGCGCCCATTAATTTCCACAACTAATACTAAGTACACTCAAGCCTGGGTCTGACTTCTCACTCATCAAAGCCTCTTCCTACAACAGTACAATAATAATATCATACTGAAAATAAAATGCGGAAAGTAAAGTGCGATAAATAAAACCCAACAGGTAAACACACAAGCGTTAGGATTGACTCGCATAGGGAACCAGAGTCCCCAGCAGAGTCGCCAGTTGTCGCTACTGCGAAAAACGAGGCCGGCAAGACAGAAGAGTCGCCACCTTTCGTTATTTATCCCTCAGAACAGGAAAGGAAACGATCGGAAAAACCTGACGCAAAGGTATAAGACAAGGTCATCGCAACCATTGTCTGAATTCGGGAGTCGGTTACACAAGGGGAAGGTATTAGCACCCCTCACGTCCATCGTACTCGATGGGATCCACGCTTGTTGTGTTTATCTGACGGGTTTGTTACATCTATCTACGCTAAAGGTCTGGTCTGAAAAGAAAAGAAAATGACTCGGCAGAACACAGCAGTTCTATGCCTACGTATTCCAGTCTGGCACGAGAAATCAGAGTCAACGTAGTTCACCTAACTACGAGGAAGGTTGCTCGCCGAGATATCGTATATCGTGCCTACGTACTTTCACACGGCGCGAAAGATCAGAGAAAACGTAGTTCGGGACACGAGAGACACAGGTTTTTTTTTATCCGAGTAGGGTTAACAGACGGTTCCAGCAGTTTGGTGTATGCAGCTCGACCTTTGGAGACTTAGGCGTTTACCGTTTACGGTAGAACCGGGAGTTAATAGAACTCTCCTTCTAAAAAAGGGTTTCCAAGGGATTAAAGGTCCAAGAGGACAAAAAGATTTTGATCTTTGTTTTCTGTTTTTTAGAGAAGTGTCTTTTATGGATGTTTGCAACTGATATCGCACTAGAGACTATGACCTGAGAGTGAATGCGTCGCATGTCACCCAAAGGGTGCCATACTAAACATCCAGACTGTTGATTTATGGATGATTTTTGAAACAAAATGAGAATAATTGATTTAAATTTTGAAAATTATAAAAACATTTTTCTTTGATTTGTGAATATAAAAAGGAATGTCAATAGTAATCCCTAGAAGGGTAAAATCTTGAAGTGAAAAGCTTAAGTGTTTTCCTCTGAGGTGTTTGTTCTTGGTGATTTTCTCCTCAGTAGAGTTTGTGGATGTTTTCCTCAGCAGGGTTATTTCTGGATCCGCTGGTAGAATTTATTGATAGCTCATCAATTGAGTTATATCGAGGTCTCTTTAGTAGAGTTTGCTGATATTCCCTTAGCAGAGTTTTGTTCCTATGAATTTATTGATCGGTTTTCCACAGCGAAGTCTTGATTCAAATCTTCTTCAGATGAGTATGTTTTCTTCATCCAACCAGGTTATGATCAGACAATTGAGCAATTTGAGGACCACTTCTCCTTGATGTTATTGCCCATACAGAGATTTGTCTTTGATGATTCCTAGTAGAGCTTATGCATATTTACTTTAGATTATTATACAAATAGAAACAATGTTGCTTACTTATAAGAAATGTTGATATAGCTGTCACCTGTCAGGTTTTCTCTCACCTTGTAATTAGGTATTGATTTAAAATCCCCCACAGCTTGACTTTTTGCTATGATGTTAAACTTCTAATTCCCCCGGCAAGTCCAGAATATCTCCCTCAGAATTGGATGTTTCTCATAATTATTTATTATATCCCCAGAAGAGTTGTGTTATTCCCTTGTGGAATTGTGTAGCTGTTTACATGATTCCAATCCTCAGCAGATCTCTTCATTCCTTTGAAGCAGATTTCATATGGATTTTTTCTTATCCCCTGGCAGAGTTGGAAGATTTGTGTTGCTATGTTTTCTCCAACAGATCCTTTCCTCGAAGTGGAGTTCATATTGTTGTCCCTTCTTGTTGAATTATTGATGTTTGAAGATTGATCTTTGGGTTTTCTCCCCAAGCGGTATCTTTATCTCCTCAGCAGATTCGAGCCTTGTAGTAGGATTTATTATCCTTTGTTGGCTTTTGTTTATCTATTGCAAGATTTCTTTTGTTAAATCCCCATCACGATCGCCAATGATATCTCTAATTTGTGGAGATTAGCCGAGTATTTCAGTGGTTTTGTGATGTTTTGTTCACCCTCTGTTTGCTCTTTTTTCCTGTTTCGTCAGCATGTTCATACTCATATACATTGCATGCGCGTTCATTTTGGTTGAGCATATCATGTTTTTGTTGCATTGTGCATCTTGCATTTTTGTTGGTGTTTCCTTTCTCTGGTGTTTTCATCCCTGCGGAGTGCGTGTGTCCTCTGTCCATTAGAGTGTCGACCCTTAAGCAAAAAATGCCTATCATTTCTAATTCCCCACTAAGTTAATGCCTCGTGGAAGATGTTTGTTTTAGATTTCCTCCCCAGCTTTTATCTAGATGGAATTATTCCCCAATTGAGTTATTTCCTCATTGGGTCGAGTCTTGTTTGACCGTTTCTCTCCAATTTATTCCCGGATCGAACTTTGGCCTCTTGCGGCGGTTACTTTGGTTTTCCCTGGGCTGTGAAACCTGAATGATGAGAAGGTGTTTATTCTTCTCTTTTGAGGATTTATTTTCCTCGGCAGAAACCTATTATTAATACCCATCAGAAGATGAAGATTTGAATTTCTCCAGCAGTGTTTTGATAACACTCTCTTGGTAATTGCTTGTGTGACTTCATGTGGAAGCCTGTTTATTTGAGCAGCTTGGGTAATCTCCAGAAATTTACCTTCGCAATAAATAACATTTCTCTAGTTCATTCCCGATGAGAAGTTTGTTATGAAATTCTCAACAGATGGTTGTTTGTTGCATGATTTAACCTGTTCGTATCTCTTTTAAAGATCCCCAACAGAGTTATTAATATCTTTTTTCCAACAAATGGTTGTCTCTTTATTTGAGAAGTTTGTTGTGTGATTTGAGCTGCCTCATGACAAGTAGCTGATAATATTCCTCTTTCTCCTATCCAGTGACAGGTAGTCGAGTATGTTTGTCATATCCAGTAACAGGTAGTCGACCTTTATTTTCTTCTCCTACTTAGTGACAGGTAGTCGAGTTTGTCCTACCCAGTAACAGGTAATTGATATATTGTTTACCCTATCCAGTAACCGATAGTTGGTAACCCTTTTTCCTTCAAGTTTATTACTCTCACTAAACTACTCAGTAACCAGTAGTTGGCATTGTTTCTTTTCCTACCCAGTAACAGGTAGTCGATTATCTCGTTAGTGGATTACTTTTTGCCCAGTAATTGGTAATAAGTAATACATCGCTTTGTTTTCTACCCAGTAACTGGTAGATAACAATTATTTTGTGTTTTTGCACTTGTTTTCTACTCAGTAACCAGTAGAAAGTATTTTACCCGTTCTCTTCGGTCCGAGTATCTTGCCCAGTAACCGGAAATTGGTATCTCTTTCCCCGTTGAGTCATTTCCTTTCCTTTATCAGAATAAGATCTTGCTCTTTTGTTTTCCCCTGTGGAGTCTCTTTTCTTCTTTTGCTCCCGAGCGTTTGTTTGTTTCCTGTGGCATTTTCTCTCCACAGAGGTCTTGTGTTTGCATACCATTAGCTTAACCATATCATGTTGTGGTCTCTTAGGGCCAAAAATTGGGTTTATTGTTATATTTAAGTCTCCTCTATCTGGTCGAGACAAAGATGTCAATCTTCATATCTCTGGATAGAAGAATCTTAAATAGGGGCAGCTGTCATACCCAAATTTTTATCCCTAAGATCCCACATTTCATTTGCATTTTTTTTGCATACACAAACAAGATCATACTTTATGGTTCTCCCAGCACCCCTATTGTTTCTTACTTGTTTTATGTTTTTTTTCTGTTTACTGATTTCTAACCAAAATACCCAAAAAAATATTTAGCAATTTTTGCTTGTTTCTTCTTCTTTGTGTGTTTAAGGTTTTGCAGGGAGATTCATGGCAAAGGAACGACTTGGAATCGAGTGTGGCTATTCATGTGCAGTTAAGGTCAAACTATCAAGGGAATACTTCATTTGCAAGTATCTGTATCAGTGGTTTATTTTCTCAGGAGATGATTATTCGAGGTCAAGTGGTATTGTGGAGAATCATCAGTTTATCGAGTAGTGTTTTATGAGAAGTTTGTCCCAAGTTATCATGATCAAGGTTCACCAGTCTAGGTTGTGTTCATTTGTGGATTTATTTTTCCAGATATTAACTCAGACGTATTGTAAGTGATTCAGTTTTAATTGAAGATTCAGAGTTTTGTCTGTACAATCAAGTTTGGTGGATGTTCAATCGAGATGTTTGTTTTAGGATACAAATCCAAAGTGTTCATTCAAGTGTTCCATTTCCAAGTGATTCTAAAGCATGATTGAAGGTATTGATCTTTGGGTTCATCATGGCATCAATTTCTTAAGAATCTGTTTTATTCAAGAATTTGAATCAAGTTAAAAAAAGACATACATATGGCTTACTTGGAACACAATGATTCCTGCTTTTGTTAATTCCGGTCGAATTAATGAAGCAGATAAGTTGTTTGATGAAATGTCTGTGAGAGTTAAAGACTCTATTTCTTGGACGTCTATGATATCGGGTTCTATTCAAAATGGTTTTCATGAACAGGGTGTTGAGACTTTTATTTTAATGCGTAGGGACTCGAATGGTCGAGATCAATGTTACGACCCCATTTTGTTTACTAGTGTAATAAAAGCTTATGGTTTACTTGGAGACTCTCGATTCGCTCTTCAGTTACATGGTTTGGTCATTAAGTTTGGTTTTGGAATGGAAACTTACATTCAGAACTCGCTTGATGGTATGTATGTTAAGTGTGGAGATGTTGGTTTGGTAGAGACGGTTTTCTTTGACATTGAAAGACCAAGTTTGTTTTGTTGGAACATTATAATTTATGGTTATTCTCAATTGTATGGACCTTATAAGGCTCTACAGATATTCAACCGTATGCATGAATGTGATGAGGTTTCTTGGAATACGCTGATCTCGATTTTCTCTCAACACGGTTTTAGGGTTGATTGTCTTGCTGTGTTTGTAAAGATGTGTAATCAGGGTTTTAAACCAAATTTCGTGAGCTATGGAAGTGTACTTAGTGCTTGTGCCAGCATTTCTGAGTTGAAATGGGGTGCTCATTTGCATGCTAGGATTCTTCGCATGGAAGATAGTTTGGATTTGGTTTTGGGTAATGATCTTATAGATATGTATGCAAAATGTGGAGATACCAACAAAGCTAATATTATATTTGGATTAATGCCACTTAGAAATACCATATCATGGACCGCCATGATCACAACATTCTCTCGGAGTGGAGACATTGGCAAAGCCCGAGAATATTTTGATATGATACCTGAGAGGGACATCGTTACTTGGAACTCCATGTTAAGTACATATGTTCAAAATGGCTTCTCTGAAGAAGGTATCAAGTTGTATGTTTTGATGAGGAGCAATAAAGTCCAGCCAGATTGGATCACTTTTACAACTTTAATTCGGGCCTGTGCAGACTTAGCTATAGTTAAACTTGGGATGCAAGTTGTTACTCATGCTATGAAGTTTGGACTCAGTTTGAACATTTCAGTTGCAAATAGTATCATTACTACGTATTCAAGATGTGGACAAATTGAAGAATCCAAGAATACTTTCAACTCAATAGGTACCAAAGACCTGATTTCTTGGAATGCTATGCTTGCAGCTTTTGCTCAAAATGGTTTAGGTAGGAAACTGATTGAAACTTTTGAGGATATGTTAAAGTCAAAATGTAAACCCAATCATATAAGCTATATTTCTGTTTTATCTGGTTGCAGCCACATGGGGCTAGTAGTTGAAGGGAAACATTACTTTGATTCCATGACTCTAGTTTTCAGCATTTCTCCTACAAATGAGCAGTTTGCTTGCATGGAAGATTTGCTTGGATGCACAGGGTTTAGACGCGTACACAACTGGCACTGCTACTGAAAGCAGGAATAGTGCAACTTATGGTGGAAACCAACAGTTTGATCATTCATTTGGTTCTAGTATTTCTAGCAGCAAACAGCAATCGGTTTGGGCTAATAATAACTTGCAATCACGTCCTAATTTAAATTCAAGACCTTTTATTCAGCCCAATGGTGTTAGTAGGCCTCCAACAGCTGAAAACCATTGTAGTGTTTCTGAATTACATCAGTCAGGTCCTGACTCTTCACGTCAACACTATGACAGATTACAGACCAATTCTCAGAGACCAATTCCACAGTATTTAGAAAGAGGCAGGTGGTAGATTGTAGTACTCAGCAAAAACAGTTCTCTGAAGGTGGTCATATACATGGAAAAACTACCAACTCTTCAGAGTTTATCTGTCGACGTAAGAATTCCGCATCTTGGTTTTAGTGATTGCACATCAATTGCGGCGTGGAAGCTTCAATACTATCAATGGGCAATGCGGTTATTTGAATGTTATAACATTGGTGAAGGTGCTTGCCAGTTTTCTCTTACCGCACAATAGCAACACCATGCCAAGCTCACGCAAACTGCTATGTCACACAACAAGCTTCATGTTACAAGCTGCAAAAATTATTCATAACGCACATGATGGTCACATGAAAACATTACGGTCAAAAGCAAAAATGAATTGCTTACCAAAATGCAAAGTTGCAGCAAAGCAACGCACGTGCGAATCAAAATGAAAACTGCAGCCGAAAATCAAAACGACATGAAACATAAAGCAACATGAGCCACCTCAAGAGCCCACGCACAACGCATCACCCAAAATGTGACGAAAAAATAAAAACGACAAATCGTTTTCAATCACCTCTTCTATAAATTGGACCACTTCATTCACTCTTCCTCAAGCATGAGCAACCCCTAATCACTCTGCAAAAATCAAACCAAATTTTAATCCATTTTTTTTCAAAATCATCCTTCAGCTTCGTCACATAGCTTTAAAAAAACCATCAGAGAATCCTCACTGTGAAATTCACTCGATCTTGATACCTCAAAGCTTCAATACCTTCATCTATTCCCATATTTACAAAAACTTCACAAACCTGCAAGTTTAACCATCAGATTCTTTAATACAACAATCAGAATTTCGTAGTTCAGAAGAAGAAAAGGAATAGGAATTGAAATGTTACTCGTGATTTGAAGGTAATTTGGCGAATTTCAACGAGCATTTGCGGTTTGGATCTAGTTTTGTGTTTGACTAATACTTGAATTTGAAGCCGAATTCGGGTAGAACTTTGTGTTGTGATCGAAATTACATCAGATTTTAGTTCAACCACCGTCAAATTGAGCTCCGACGCGGCGATACAGTGGTGGCTTGAGATTTTTCTCGCACAAGCTTTGAAGAAGATGAAGTTGTTTTTCTTCATTTTTTTATTAATTCATTCTTTATTAATTCTGTTTCTTTATTATTGCTTTTTTTTTTAAAATGATTTCATGAATTTATGTTGGGCCTGGCCTAAACTTAGAAAATTATTATCCCTCACCATCAGTTTATTTCTTAAACCTCCCTTGTTCCTTTCTTTATAAATTGTTTTTTTTTTAAATTGATTCAAAAATATTTTATAATAATTTCTTTTTATTTCTTTTTATAGATTTTAATTTTTTTTTATTATTGTTGATCTATGCATCTTAGATTTTGTTTTTAGAAACTTTTCTTAAAAATATATTTGAAAACACTTTATTCTCAATCTTAATTTGAATTCTCATATTTTCTTGATTAATTGTTGTTTGTTTTGAATCTTTAATCTTGATAAGATTTTATTAATATCAATGGACTTTGGGTGTTGATTTTATCCACCAAGAGATGTGATTGATATTAATGAAGATTTGAGCAAGTTAAGGTCCATTTTTGTCCTCTTTCTTCTTCTTCTTTTTCTTTTGTTCGATGAAATTTATGGATCATGGATTGTTGGTTGTCAAGTTTGTTTAATCTTCATTATTTCAAATCTATGGATGAATGATCAGTGAAATAACTTTCCATACTTTGGAATAGTGATAGATTACTTTTGATTAATTGAAGAAAAATCTTGATTATGATGAAATCACTACCTTTTTTTCTTTTTGTGTGGCATGTTTTAGGAGAGTGATTTACATATCACTTCTCTAACATGTGTTAACACTAACATTGTTATTGACTGGCCTCAGATAGTCGTGGTTTCTACATAAACTCGATTACGGTTGCTTAACATAGCGCTAAAATGTCCCGAAATTGGAAAATGATCATTTGTGGCTCAAACTTATGTTTGAAAGTCCAAGTATGGTTGGTTGCTTGTCTTAAGTCCATTACATATGAAACTCATTGTTATGAGGCTTTGATTCTATCAATCCTCTAATGAGTTTTCATTAACCTTGGTTTAAGTGCAAGAATTAACCATCATTGATCATATGTTCTAACTACTAATCACTAATTCACTAACAATATCTTTGCATAATTTTATTTATATTTCCTTCTTATCTCTTTACTTTTATTCTTCAATATTATCATTTCATATCATATCTTTGTTTACGTTTATGTCATTTCTATTTTGTCCACTTGGACCATATCTTGTTCAAAACACTAATAAAGGATCCAAATCTCTAAAAAACTTGGTGCTATTAATGTTGTGGTTATTATTTTCGACCATTCTTGGACCCTTGGACTTAGAATTAGGACTCTCTTCCCTATGCTTTGAGTGTTGTGGATCTTAGCCTTTATTTGGTACCTCATTAGCTTATGCTTTAAATCGGATGGAATTATTTTTGCTAGCTATGGAGTGTGCTGCAAGTTGGTTAGATCTTTCTTATCTCTTGCTTTTATTTTGTTTTCTAGGATAGTCACTTCATCTCCTCCCCTTCTTCAATTCTCAAAACCTTCTCCCTCTTTCAAAACATTCTTGTTTTTTTAAACTTCAAAACCGCTTTCGCAACAAAACCTTGACTTTTGTCAAGTGATTTTCAAACTTTGTTCTTCTTAATAAAAGTCAATCAATGTTAATCATTCTTTGACCAATTTCAAAAGACATAAAAAATACAAAAAACTCATCAACTCTTTTGGTGCCTTTATGCACTTTTCACTTTAAAACTTTTCTATAAAGTTTAGACATGAGCCATTTCCATAGTTGAGATATAATTCTCCTATTCCCCATAGTATTAAGATTTTGACATTTTCCATTTTGATATTGAGTGATATACTTGTTGATAATCCAAGCAAATCCTCCATCTTTAGGTGACGCAAATGTTGTCTTGTACTTGTGGGCGACTAGTCGTAGTTTTCTCCTTAAAATGAAGACTTGTCTTTACATTTTAAATCAATCAAAACCAATAAACCTTTGTTATTTGTAACACGAACTACGAGGTTTTTATCCTTTATTTCACTTTGTGGGTACGTAGGCATGAGGCGATAAGTCTTTCCCAACACAAAAATCTAAAAAAATAATTCTCTTCTCATCTCCCCAATCTCTTTTCAAATAAACCTTTTTCAAACCAAAATGCGTAAATATTTCAAAGGGCTCCTATAGAGTATTATAGGCGTTTTGGGTGCTAACACCTTCCCATTGCGTAACTAACCCCCTTACCTAGATCTCTTTCCTTGTTCTTGTTTTAGAAATCTTTGGGTTTGTTTGCTCTTTTTCCTTTCCTTTTTGGATAAAATAAAAGTGCGGTGGCGACTCTTGCATTTTGAGTTAAGTTAGTCAATAGCTTACACTAAGTGTTAGGGTGGATGATTAAAGGTTTTCTCACTAAGGACTTAGAAGTAAACATTCTTGATACTTGGTAATTAATTGGTTACAATAAGTTGTTGCAGTGTTAATTCAGAGTTGTTACTGTGTCGAATCATACACCATCTCTAGCATAGGTTTACTCATATATTTTCTAAAACCTCTCAATTACTTTCTTTATTTTATGTGAAATTGTTTTATAACTTCACATAACAATCCTCAACCCCAAGTTTTTGTTAAGTTGAATTGAATTCAGAACTCTATATCCCTTATTACTACATGAGCAAAATAATACGCTTGCTATTTTTCCGATTAAGTTTATGGCGCCGTTGTTGGGGACTGCCAAAAATAATAGAGTTCACGTATTTATTTCAATTAGAATTTTGTTAGTCTACAACAAAAATTTTATTTTCTGCTTATATTATTTTTGTTTATTATTATTACTGATCTTTGTCTAATCTTCGCATGCAAGGAAAGCCCTCAACTTATTTTCTTTTTGGCGCAGAACCTGAAAGATCTTTGCACGCTAGGCTCAGACAAGCTAAACAAGTAAGCATAGAAGCTTCAGAAGAGGAAACTTTAGTCCCAAAACAAGAAAAAGAAGAAGTTTCTGTTCATTCGGAGCATTCAGATACATGTTCAGAGTCAGATACAGAGTTAGAGACAAAAACAGTAATGGGTGAACCTCAAGAAAAGCTTCTCGGGGACTATGGGGGAGTAAATGCTCCAGCATGTCGGTTGAATATTGTGAATCAACCTTGTCAATGTTGCTAACTTTTAGCTGCACCCTTCAACAATCCGACAAATTGAGAAGATACCTTTTACATGGAAGATTAATGAAGATGCAAATAAGAATTTGGAAAGGTTTCTTACTATGAGCATTACTTTGAAGATTGAGGGGCATTCTGAAGAAGCAAAGAAATTAAGAATGTTTCTATTCACTCTTTCTGAAGATGCTGAAGAGTGGTTTTACTTATTACCTGCTGGGAGTATTACTACTTGGGAAGAGATGGAGAAGACTTTTCTTAATGAATACTTTCCTGCTTCTGTATATATTCAAAAAAGGTATGATATTGTGAATTTTAAGAAAAAATAAGGAGAATCACTGGGTGATGGATACAAGAGGTTCAAAAGGCTATTGGCTGCATGTCCCACTCACAATATGGATCAGACTAAACAGATGCAGATGTTCATAAATGACCTTCGAAGAAGACTAAGAAACTTATCAATACAACTGTTGGTGGCTCATCCAATTTTACAACAACCACTGGTATCAAGAATATCATAGAAGCCACTACTGCAAATGAACATATGGATTTATATGACCGAAGTGTGAGTAAACCTGAGGGTATGGTTGACTTGAAACTTGAAAATCCGGTTGTGAAGATAGAAGACCAAGTGGCTGCTGAAGTAGAGAGAAGACTCAAAGACATGAATTTAGGTACTCAACAAGCAGCTCAAGTTCAAACCGGTCAAGCTGTGAGTTATGAGATTTGTAGTGAACCCCATTTTACTGCACATTACATTGCGACTGCGTAACTAGTTGAAGAGATAATGTTTTTGAAGCAGAATAATCCCTATTCTCATAATTATAATCCAGGGTGGAAGAATCATCTTAACTTCGCCTGGAAAGATCAAAATCAACCTCAATACCAACAGCAGCAATAGGCTCCTCAAAAAGAAGAGTATGAGATAGTGATTAAAAAGATGGCAGCTCACAAAATCCAATTCCAAGAAGAGGCCCGAAATAATTAGAGGAACACCACAACTCCTATAAAAAATATTGAGGTTCAGATGGGACAAATAGCACTACAACCCTCCATGCAAAATCAAGGAACATTCCCGAGTGCGACAGTGCCAAATCCAAAAAATCATGAGAATGTTAATGTCATGACAACAAGAAGTCAGAAATTTGTTGAGGAAGAGGAAGAAAGGGAAACAAATTATTATCATTGTATAGAGGTAGATATGGAAGTGAGAGAAAATAAGAAAGAACCAGAAGAGGTTATACCACCCGTAAAGCCAATTGAAGAGAAAAGGAAAGAGGAGGCTAAACCTAAGATCAAGCTACCTTATTATCCGAGAGTGATGAAGAAGGATCCAAAGGAGAAATACTTTGAGAAATTTATCACAATTCTTGGTCGACCATTCTTGGAGATGAAGAAACCCCTGTCATTCTTGGTCAACCATTCTTGCTCACAAGAAGATGTAACGTCGATGTGGAAAAAGGAAACCTGAATTTAAGATTATTTGATGAAGAGGTAACATTGAAAGTGTTTGAAATTAAGAACAAAGGGGAAGAAAAAGGTAATCTCTATCCTATTGGCATGATCAGAATGTGCAGGGAAGACAAAATCGAAAAACCTCCACTAGAAAAAGTCTCAAGCATAAGCTCTTAGAGGGTGTCAACGTTGTCCATTTTACCAAGCATGGAAACTCAAGGACTCATTCAAGAAATCAAGAAAAGAAAAGGTAAAGAGATGAAAGTTAGGGGTGATTTAAGACACAAAGTAGCTCTTTCTCTGAACCAGACTAGTTCGTTGTTTCAAAAAAGATAAGCAACAAGGTGTGAAAGCTAAAGCATACTCCATAACAAGGTGAATGAACCATCGAGTCATGCGACATTAAACGAAGCACTATGTGGGAGACAACCCACGCTTTTGATCACTATGAGTCATACCTCTCTCACTTGTGCTAAAACATTGAGGCCAATGTGTTGCACCCTAAAATTTGACCAACCGGTCCCCATATCTGGTTTAGGTTTTGACGCATTTTGCATTCGCATTCGCATACGGCATGCATTGCATTTTTATCATTCAAATGGATTTTATTGCGATTGCAGCTCCTGGTGTTTCAGGCAGTTCAGGCCGATTGGAATAAAAGTCTGTTGAGAATTGGTGCTCGTTCCTGGTGTTTTCAGGCCATCTCGGTGGCAGGGTTTCGCTACGGTTGCGCAATTGGGTTTTATTCGGTTTAATCGGCGTCCTGACATTTTTAGGATTTTTTCTGTCATTTTTCTAGATTTTAATGCATTTAATTGGATTTTTCTGGATTTAATAGTTTTTTTTATAATTTTTAGAATTTTAAATAAATTTCCTTTTCTCTTTTAGAGATTTAATAGATCATAAAGGTTTTTTAGATAACATTTTCCTTTTAATAGTTTCTTTTAAAAAAATAATAATAGATATAATTAGATATTAGTTTTTTTAAATAGATAGAAATAGATATTATTTTTCTTTTAAAAAAAAGAGGATAGATTTTAAAAAAAAATAGATAGTATTGTTCTTTTAGATTTTATTAGAGTTTATTGTTTTTTAAAGAAAAATTAAAAGAATAGATATTAGTGTTTTAGATTTTATTAGAGTTTTATTATTTTTTTCAAAATTAATAGAATGGATTTTAAAAATAGATAGTAATTGTTTTTAGATTTTTAGATCTAATTGTTTTGTTCAGATTTAAAAAAAAAAGGATTTAAATGTTTAGAGTTTTTAGAGGTTATTTGTTTTTTCAGAATTAATTAGATTTTTAGATATTAAATTCTTTTTTTTGATTAATTGGGTTTTATTTTGTTTTATAGATCAACTAGGGTTAATTAGATATTAATTAGATTTTAGTTTTAATTTTCATTTTAGGATTAATTAGGGTTTAATAGACTTTAATTAGGTTTTAGGTGTTAATTTTCGAGTTAATTATAATTAAGCAGGTTTAGTCTCCAATTGGGCCATTGTCCAGAATTAGTCAAGCCCGAATCAGGTCCACCACGCCACATGTAAAATAAAAGGCATTGCCACGCGTACACTCCCTCTTCTTCCACCTCACTCTCTCTTTCCCTCAGGTTCTGCCACGTCTCCCACCATCCACACACACTTGGCACACATGCAATAATCTCCAGCCACACGTGTCTCGCCCTCACCACTCCTCCTGCCACCTGCCCCCTTCGCCGGAATCTTCACCGCCGGCCATGCAAAGACCGGCGGCCACCCTAACCAACTCCCTCCGGCAACCTTAACCGCCCCGACCACCGTCAACCCTCACCGGAAACGCCATTTTTTTCCAGAAATTCTTCCAACTTCATCTTCCTCACTGAGTAATCACCAACCATCTTCATCAACCGTCGCCTGAAACCGCCGACGACGCCGGAATCTTCATCTTCTCCGATTCAATCTTCATCGTCCTCATTGTTTTTTTCAGAAGTCTTTGATTCTCCTCAAGAATGTTCAACGGAGTTTGGCCAGATTTATTCATCATCCTTCAAACTCTCTTCAAGAACATTCATCGCCCCGATTGTGTTTTTCCAGATTTCTTCATCAAACCTGTGTTCATCCTCCTTCATCAACTCTCCAAGAACTTCCGCCACGAATCTTCAACGAACTTTATCCAATTTCCAGAAATCTTCAAGAACGCCATGGTGTTCTCCGTGAGCTTTCCAGATCTGTGAAGATCTTCATCAACAAACTCCAAGATCTAGCCAAATCTTTGTCCAGATCTGTGAATCTTCTTCCAACGCGATTAGCAAAAGATCCATTTAGCACCTTCAACCGAAGCTTCATCACCGAGTTCATCATCAGATTTTCCAAACACCTCTAGGTTCCCATTTCGAACTCATCATCTATTCTTTTTCTTGTTTCGTCCGGCTGGAGATTTTTAGGGTAGATGATGTTGGGGCGAACGTAGGTTTAGGGGGTTCAATCTGGGCCCAGAGATTGAGGTGTTAGTTTGTGTTTGTGATGAGTGGGGTTTTTGTGAACGATTTGGTGAGGGTGATGATCAATTTCGTGAGGGATAGATTGGAGAGAGTTCTTGGAGAGGGAGATTCAGAGACATAGTGACGGCGCTAGGGTTTCAATTTGGGGGAAAGATGAACAGTGTTCAAGATTAGTTAGTTTTAGGGTTTTTTTGGTGTTAGCTGAAGATGGATTGGCATGGGATCTCGGGCCTCAAGCCCAAACACACAAGTTACTGAACCATACTCCCTCTGTTTCCATTATCATTCCCTTCCTTGGTTTGAGTTGGTTTGGGCCCTAAGCCCAGTTTGCTATCCACGCCCCCAAGTCTGGGGCCCAGAGCGAATAACAAGCAATTTGATGCTATTCCCCCCCCCCCCTCAGTTTATTTGCTTTGTTGTGTTTTTTTGTTTTTCTGAAGCCAACATGGGCCCAGCGCAATTACTGACTGCACCCTCTTTGCTGGGCCCAATATGTTCTGAAGTATTATAAACTGCTATTGGCGCCCCCCTTGTTTTAATTGCATTTCTTTTTTATTTCTTTTTCTTTTCATTTGTATATAACTCACCAAATAAATCATAAAAAATTCAAAAATGGTCATTTTGATATAGGGGTTTTTGCTACATTTCAATAATGATGTCAAGAAAATTTTAAGAAAATAAAAATAGTATTTTAGGCTTTTTTCCATTTATGGTGATTTTTTACATTTTAATTGCTTTTATCTTCATATTGTTTGTACATGCATTTTGGTGAATTTCGTTTGGTCATTTAAATCTATATTTTGATCCCGTTCTTTTTGTGGTAGTTAGATTAGAACATTAAGTTCCCCCTGGATTTATTTCAAATTTTTATGATTAAATATTGATTAATTTTGATTAGAGAACATTAGGGTGATAGTTTTAGGGTCTAAACTCAACATAGGTGCACTATAACATTTTCTTTTGGGGTTTTTAGCTTGAATTAGGGTATGGGACATATAGGGTATATAGGGTAGATATAGAGACTCCCTTAGAATAAATCCTAGAATTTTAAATGCTATTTTGCTATTTTTAGTATATTTTGCAAATTGTGTGATTGTTTGGTGTTCCCATTTGGGGTTTTTGTTTGTCTGCTTGGGCTTTTGGGCTTTTTATTTGGGGTGTGGGCTTGGTTTGGGCTTGTGGTAGCATGAAGAATCAATGGAGAAGATTGAATGCAAGGATCAAGGCTGATGCATGAAGATTGCTTGAGTTTGGAGCTGATTGAAGTCTTAGGAGAAATAGGAGCAAATAGGCAGAGCCTTAGAATAGAACAAATTCTTTGATGAACATGGATAGCTTCCTTTGCTTCCATTCCTCTCTATGACATAAAGTCCCTATATGATATTCACCTCCTTCCTTTGGAGGGATAAGTGGTTATATCTAGGAGGTAAAACTTTGAGGGAAACAGTCTGTTACAATGTCAACTATTCATAGACTTCCTTTGGTCGTCAAGGAACTGTTTGACATTCAATTTATTCTGATGAATCAATTCTCATCTAGGAGAGCTTGTCTTGAAGAAAGAAGTCATTCAATATAGGGATGAAGATCAAAGATCGACAAAGATGAAGATTGTTCATGTCAAAGCTGTGCAACTGTTAGAGCTAGGGTTTACTGCTGTCTGGAGCTATCTGCTGTCTGATGCTGTCAACTGGCTAAGATTCTGTGCTTGCTTGAGCTTGGGGATTTCTTGAAGATAGAGCTTATTGTAGCGTGGGTCTCATTGGAGCTTGACTTTGGGGTTCATTGGGAGATTATTGTTAATCAAATGTCAGAGTTTGCTGTTTTTTAGAGTTAGTGTGCTATCAGAGCTGGGTTTTTGGAGTTTATTTTCTTTGCTGTATTGTTTGTTAATTTTTCCCATAGGTTTGAAGTGAAGCCATTTCACTTTGCCCATTGTTTTCTAGGTTCGAGGTCGAGTGGAACTCCCTTGCCTCGCTTGTACTGCTGCATTCATGCATTTTACTGCTTTACTGTATATATGCTGTTGCTTTTCCGTTTATCCCTTAGGATCTCTGTTTCTCTCTGTGCAAGAGAGAAATATGACAGATAATAGGTTCTCATCCATGCATGACAACATTAGGGTAGATTTTAATTCCCTTTTCAACCATAGGTTTTAGAGTTGCAGTTTCTCTTCTATCTCAAAACAATAAAAAATACAATAAAAGGATAAACATCAATAAAAAACAGTTCTTGCGTAAAAGACTGTAAACCAATCAAAGAGTCATTTTTGTCTGCTTGGACCCATAATCAGGAGAAAACCTTTTTCAGAAGGATAAAAAAACAGTCAAACAAATCTGTGTCTTCCGTAGCCCGAACTACGTTTGCTCTGATCTTTCATGTTGTATGAAAGTACGTAGGCATAGGATGCGATATCCTAGCGAGCAACCTTCCCCTCCTTCCCGTAGGTAGGCGAACTACGTTGACTCTGATTTCTCGTTCTAGACGGAAATACGTAGGCATAAAGTGCGATACTTTGCCGAGTCATTTTATTTTCTTTTAACCCCAGACCTGTAGAATAGATAGAATAACAATCCGTACTAGAAAACAAGCGTGGATCCCGTCGAGTACGACGGACATGAGGGGTGCTAATACCTTCCCCTTGCGTAACCGACTCCCGAATCCAGGATTTGGTTGCGATGACCATTCATTTCCCGTCTTTGCGGTAGGTTTACTTCAAGCATTTCTTTTCCCTCCGTTGGGATAAATAACGCACGGTGGCGACTCTTCTGTTCAGCCGGCGCCGATTTTCGCAGTAGCGACAGCTGGCGACTCTGTTGGGGACTCCAACGGTCCCCTACGCGAGTCAATCCTAGCGCTTGTTTTCCCGTCGAGGATTTTGTATGGATTTACTTTTCAGTCATTTACTTTCAACATTGTTTCTATTATTATTGTTGTGGGTATGAGAGGGTTCTATGATTGAGAGATAAGCCGGACCTGGGTTTGAGTGCACCTAGAATTAGAGTGGAAATTAGTGGGCGCGTGCATGCTTTGCATGTACTAGTGTCTCATGAAATCCACGCTCGGACGAGGTTCTTCTGGTTGACTTCTTTTTCAACCCTTTGGGTTGAAGGGGTTGTTGGTTAGTTGGATTGTCGACTCCGGGGACCGATCATTTGGAAGTTGGCTAAGTGAGGCCTCTTCAGGACATGATGATGCCACACCTTCTGGGTATCGTATCATCGGTCTTAAAAGTCGGTGACGCCAATGACCGCATAGGATGCCATACCTTGTGTCAGTTGTTTAGACACCTACCTGTGAGAGGGGTGGGGGCATGCAGGTAACATGACCTCCAGATTACCGGTTTTCTTGATTGAGATTCAGTGGCGCTGATATTTGAGGCCAGCATTATGGGGTCTGTTGGAGACCAGGTTCGAGTACAGTTTTGGCTTGTTGACACCAGGTTCAAGCAGTGTTATGGGTCTGGTTAAGACCAGTATTGTGGATTGGACTTCTCAGCCAGGGGCACTTGGTCCCTTGTGTGTGCATTTTGCATCTTGCATAACTGTTTGCATTTGCATTTCATTTTGCATATTCATCCTCAACCGGAACAGGGAGCTTACCCGTTTTTGTCCGCTTCATCAGTTGATTTCCCGACATTCGTATTAGACTTGAGTTAGTATCTGGAAAGATCATGGCTTCAGAAGAGCAGAACTTGGTTGTTACTCGGGAGGAGTTTGAATTGTTGAAGTATCAGTTGAGTCAGGTCGTGGAAGCCATAACAGCTATGAATGGGGGAGGAAACAATGGTCAAAGAGCTCAGATGAACAATGTCGCTCAGCCAGTACAAACCCCTGTCAGAGGTCCATATTCCTTCAATGACGCAGAGTATCACAATTCCACTTTCTCTATGCCAGATTCTCCAAGGATTGTTCCATCTCCAAGAGTTGTTCCGCAGGTTAATATTCAGGACCCACTAACTAAGGAGTATATGAGAAGACTTCAGACGTTGGAAGATCCGATTGCTGCCCTGGTGAATAAGAATACTCTTGATCTAAATGCTGCGAGCATGTGTTTGGTGCCAGGTCTTGTATTGCCTCCAAAGTTCAAAGTGCCCAATTTAGAGAAGTACAAAGGGGATAGTTGTCTGAAGCTACATTTGGTTATGTTCTGCAGAAGAATGACTCTGCATATCACCAATGACAAGCTCATGATTCACTGTTTCCAAGATAGTTTGATCAGAGCATCTTTGGACTGGTACATGCACTTGCAGAGTGATAGTATCAAATCATGGTCGGACTTAGCCAATGCCTTCGTGAAGCAGTACGACTACAACCTGGAAATGGCTCCTTTTCGCGTACAGTTGCAAGAATTATCTCGTGCGGAGAATGAATCCTTTAGGGGATATGTGCAAAGATGGAGAGAATTGGTTGCTCGTGTTCAACCACCGATTCAGGAAAGAGAAATGGTTAACCTCTTTTTGGATACTCTGAAGGGCCGTTATTATGACATGATGTTCACTTGTACAAGCTTTGAAGGTCTGATGAGAATGGGAGAGCTTGTTGAGAGAGGACTCAAGAATGGAAAGCTTCGAGAGGCTCCTTATATCCCAGTTGATAAGAATGAATCAGTTCTCAGTTCTCAAGGGGAATGGGAAGAAGGAAGTGATGTTGTCTCAGAATCTCCAGCGCCTCAGGCTCAGTTTTCAGACACTTCAAATCCGCAGTCATATTATCGTCCGCCGCATCGTCACGCCCGACGAAGACCAAGGAAACCTGAAAGGCAGTTTACTCAGCTACCGGTGTCGTACAGTCAGTTGTTACCAGATTTGGTCGAAAGTGGATTAATAGTGCCGAAAGAGACTAGTCCAATGATCCCTCCTTATCCTTCAGGTTCCAATGCCAGCACCCTCTGTGAGTACCATGTTGGGGTACAGGGGCATTCGACAGATGATTGTAAAGTGCTTAGAAGCCAGATTCAGAATCTGCTAGACTCTAACAAGATTTTTATCACACCTCAGGGTTTTGTTCGGATTATTGATTATCCTTCATCCAGTTGTATGGGTTCGTCAGTCCATGTCAGGGAATACTCCACCGAGAGTGTATGGTCGGGAGAATGTCCAGCTGAGAGCTCAGTTGAATATGGGGAAAGTTACTAGAGGTTTATGCGTCGGGTGTCGCATTTGTTTTCTCTGCTGATTGTTTAGCTTTCGTGCATTGTTGTTTGCTGACCACCACCAGGCTTGTTGGCTGGGGTCATTGTATTTTGTACTTGGGTGTGCTTGTTTACCGCTCTTGTTGGCCTTACATAGTGGTGCGAGGTGTTTATTTCTGTGCTTATGGCTTGGGGTTTATTTGTCTTGTCTAGAATATGTGTTTGATTTCTGCATCGCATTCTCACATAACAGGTACATCAGAACTGTGGGTCTTATTTCCTATCTCCAGTTTGTTACAGGAATTCCCTCAATGATATGGAACAGAATCAGGCTGAATTGATTGATGTCCGAAGCCAGCTAGGGAAGATGATGAAAGACATGCAAGAGTTGCGTCTGGAACAGAAGATACTCAAAGAGGAAAATAATCAACTGAAGACCCAAATGAGCTTGATCATGGAAGTAGTCAAGAATGTGATTAGGAAAGAGGATGGTCAGATATTTGAAGCCGCAGTGAAGGAGTTTGTTCCGCCTGTGCCTGTGGTGCCCGTGCCTGTGGAACCTGAGCTTAAAAGACGTGTTGATCGACCCCAACAACAACAACAAAAGATACATCCGGTTCGACAAAGGCCAAGGAGGATATTTGAGGCGCCGCCTTCAACGTATGCTAAGCTCTTGCAGACCTTATTGAGTTTGAAGCTAGTTGAAAAACGAACATTGGAGCCACTCACAGGAACGACGCTTCCTTATGGGTATGACACTAGTAAGCAGTGTGAATTTCATTCCGGGGCACCCGGACATGACGTGGAAAGTTGTCACGCTTTTAAGCACAACGTTCAGGACTTGATTGACGCAAAAGTTATTGAACTCACGCCGGGCGGTGTAATTGTACCTAATGGCCGTACCCCAGTGGGTGTTAAGATGATGGATGTTTCCGAAGCTACTGTAGATCAGAAGTATATTCTGCAATCATTGGTGTCAGAATCTCCCTGTCCTCAGTTGCTGCCTAGACCAAGCCTGAGGATCAAAGGGCTTGAACAAAGGGAGTCCCTGATAGTTCAGACTCGACCTCCAAGTGGTTCGAATGATCAAAGTCAACAATTTGTCCAGTCTTCGCAACAGACGTCAACTCCTGTCCAGGGTCAGCAACCTTATCGTTATCGGTCAAACCTGCGTGCTAGACAGAGCCCAATGAAGTCAGAAAGGCAATTCACCCGGCATCCATTTTGAGCAGGGTGGTTTCAACAGGCTACTTTGAAGAGGGCTGGTTCAGCAGCAAGTCAGATGTGAAAGCCCGGTTCTCGGAAGCTGACGTTTCCCTGTGTTTCATCTTGTCATTTCTTTATGTTTGTAGTTTCTTTCTTGTTAAATTGCAATCTTGTTTGCAAAACTTATTGTTTTCATTCAATTGATGATTATGAAATGAGTATGCATGTTTTGATCAAATCCATTCGTGTTCACTAATTGATTTTCACAGATATCCAACGCTTGGTTAAGCGGAACCCAGGGAGGATGACAAAAATGAACGACATGCAAGCTTCCGATATTGTATGCCTTTGAAATAAAACCTGCTGATGATGTACAGACATTGTTTCAAATCCCTAAACACCGGAGACATAAGGAAGATAATCCTTTGTTACCCCTTTTGAGCCTAGTTGTAGGAGTTTCTTTCTAAAAGTGAAAAACCCTCAATCTCAACCTGGGGCAGGGTAGGTGTTAGCTAATTTAACCAAGTGTCCAAATTGCAAAAGGAGTGTTCGTTCGAGGATCAATTACACCTCCATAGGTTGTGCCTAAAAAGCCGCAGTGGTTAAGCATCAAGAGTGATGCAGTCACATTATTTTCCAAAGAGTCAGACAACCAGTGTCACACGACTTGTTCGAAAAAAAAAACGAAAAGCATCGAAAGCCCGCTAAGTCAAAACTTGAAAACAAACGACTTAGGCAAAAATAGGGGCATCCCGCTGGACTGGAAAATCAAAAGAAACTCAAAAGAGTAAGTCCAGGCAAAAATTAGGGAAAGAAAAGGAAAAATGAAAAGGATTACAAAAGAAAAATCCTCAAATGAAATATGAGTCGTGTGACCCCAAGTGTCAAAGACGAAGAGCGAGTGGCTGTCACTCCAAGAGCTCATAGTTTCTCGAACTATAACCCCTATATTTCAACCTCTAAGAGGTGAGCGCTAAGGTCGAATTAGCTGAATGTAGGATCGGAGAACATCAAGGAGAATGGGTGGGTTAAAAATTAGATTTTGAGCTTTTATCCTTTCTTTCAAAACCGTGAACCTGACCACGTTACAACCTTCAAAAGTCCTAATTGAAGCAGGTGTGTTTCGAAGGCATATATCGGTTAAGATCGCGTCGCAGCTGACTCCTAAAAGGGTTCTTCTTACCATGTTGGTGCTGATGTTGATATTTTGATAAATGATTTGTGCTTTGTAGGCCATAAACTGATTTTCCCTTTTCCAGTGAACAGATTGGATGTTAAAACTGTCATACGCATGGCATTAATGTATCTTTTATGCAGAACAACTTGTTTTACTTACGAGTGAGCGCTTGACAGCAAGAAAGTTTCCTACCAGTGGAAAGTCTGATCAGGATAGAACGCAGGATGCCTAAATGTTCCGAGAGCAGGGACAAGATATTATCAAGTGATCCCCAGTGAGGTCAGCCATCCAAAGCAGTTTTTCTGGGGCAATCAGGTCGAGATCCTGTAAATCTCTCGTAGCGGGAGTCACTATATCGAATCAGCCAATCAGGGGCAAAGACGTTGCAGACAGGGGCATGCCATCCTAAGAGCGCGGAAGTTATTCTTTATTCGAGAGGCATTTGATTTGAAGTTTTGTCGAGGATCAGAATGCTGGGGCATTTCATATCAGACCGTCAGGGTACAAATTTTCAGATTTCCTTTTAAGGAGTATCCCCACAGAGGTCCCACAAGCTGAGGCATACTAGAAGCGAAGGAATTGTTCTTCTCCGTGTCATCAGAACTACTCAGAGCTATTCGAGAAGATTCAGCTAATCTCCAAGTGTGAGACGAATGCCGGGAAGTCGTGTTACCGTTTATTGACCCTTCAATCAGAAACTGCGAATTCAGACAAGACGTTTTCCAGAGTTAGTCATACATGACCCATCACAGATGGCCTAAAGTCCAATCCTTATTGGAAATTTTCAAAAAGTCCAATCCCTATTGGCAATCATTGTGAGGCCCAACCTGTGGTGGCGCAATGTTTCAAAATTCAATCTTCATTGGTACGCAGGAAGACTCCGTCTGTTTTCCCCAGCAAAAGTCCAATTTTCATTGGCACGGGTAAGCTGTCCCTGACAGAAGTCCAATCATGATTGGCGCGTTCAGTTATTCCTCAATGAAGTTGGCTTCACTGTTCCAGCATTTATTTTGCTGGAATAATTCTGTGATGCTCGGTTATCCCCAGCGGAGTTGGCTTTGTCTTCAGCATTTATTTTGCTGAAGCGGTTTTCTGTATCCAGTTTCTCCGGCGACCCGAGCCTGCATCTGCATTTGCATATATCATCATATTTGCATCACGCTTGCATTTCATCCTCAAATGCGTAGCATTTCCATCCTATATGGAGCATTACACCATAGAAAAATTCAAACATACGCATATGCATACGAAGCATAAGCCAGTTTTTCTATCAGCCTTCAGTGGCAACATGAAGCACTCTGTGATCAGTTCAGGGGCATTTATCCAGCAGCTTTATTCAGATAGCTCTTTGGTGTTCGATTCTCAGATCATGCAACAGTTATGCTTTACTCATCAGTCGTCTGATGTTGACAGACTTCTCTTCCCGTCAGTTCCCATTGACGATGGGTTTCCCCCAGCGGGCCTTCTCCGTCTATCATTAGACATCGGGAGTTTGGATATGGTTTTCTCTGTCTATCCTTAGACGTTGAGGGGTTTCAAGGCGATCTTTCAGATATTGGCGTTCTTTCTGTTTATTTGAAGAGATGGCATTTCAAGAAGGTTTTTCTGACTGTTGATCCTTATTGACGTCGAGGCTCTTCGGAGAATGTTTGGTTTTCCTAGTTGTTGATCCTTATCAACGGCACGACTCTTGGAAGGTTGTTTTTCTGTCAATCCTTATTGATGAGGTGGCCCCTTTGAAGATATTGTTCTTTCCATCAATTCCTGTAGATGAAAGGATTCTGAAATTTGATGGGTGGTGATGGATATTGGTTTTCCTTCGGGAAGGGGTCTTCATGTCTATCTGTAGACAAGGTAAATATGGGTATGGTTTTCCTTCGGTGGACGGTGTAAATATGAATATTGGTTTTCCTTCGGGATGGAGTCTTGCTGTCTATCCTTAGACAATGTGAGTATGGGTATGGTGTTCCTTCGGGATGGGGCCTTCCTGCCTATCTGTAGACGATATAAATATGGGTATGGTTTTCCTTCGGTAGACGATGTAAATATGGGCATGGTTTTCCTTCGGGATGGTGTCTCCGTCTATCATTAGACGAGGAGAGTATGGATATGGTGTTCCTTCGGGAAGGGGTCTTTCTGTATATCTGTAGACGACATAATTGGATATTGGTTTTCCTTCGGGATGGTGTCTCCGTCTATCATTAGACGAGGAGAGTATGGATATGGTGTTCCTTCGGGAAGGGGTCTTTCTGTCTATCTGTAGACGACGTAATTGGATATTGGTTTTCCTTCGGGATGGTGTCTCCGTCTATCATTAGACGAGGAGAGTATGGATATGGTGTTCCTTCGGGAAGGGGTCTTTCTGTCTATCTGTAGACGACGTAATTGGATATTGGTTTTCCTTCGGGATGGTGTCTCCGTCTATCATTAGACGAGGAGAGTATGGATATGGTGTTCCTTCGGGAAGGGGTCTTTCTGTCTATCTGTAGACGACGTAATTGGATATTAGTTTTCCTTCGGGATGGTGTCTCTGTCTATCATTAGACGAGGAGAGTATGGATATTGTGTTCCTTCAGGAAGGGGTCTTTCTGTCTATCTGTAGACGACGTAATTGGATATTGGTTTTCCTTTGGGATGGTGTCTCCGTCTAGCATTAGACGAGGAGAGTATGGATGTTGTTTTTTCCTTCGGGATGGTGGTGCTGTCTATCTGTAGACGTTGTAAATATGGGTATGGTTTTCCTTCGGGATGGTGTTTTTGTCTATCTGTAGACAATGTAAATATGGGTATGGTTTTCCTTCGGGAAGGGGTCTTTCTGTCTATCTGTAGACGATGTAAATATGGTTATGGTGTTCCTGCGGGATGGTGTCTCCGTCTATCTGTAGACGATGGGAAGTGATCAAGTGCATGTTGATCCAACCTTCGGGTTTGTTATTTGTGGTGTCACACAAGTAACTGGTGCTAGAGTCAAATCTCTTTATTAGAGGATCGATCAGTTTGTTGCCATAATAATTGGATTCAGTTCTCTGGATGGTGTTCCCCAAGCAAGGGTGCAGTTTATTTCTGCGGTTGGCAAATTTTCGGGTTTATTTTGTATTCAACCGTCTCGTACCTCGAATGTTTGAAGGTTGTTCGCTCTTCAACCCTTCAGGTCCAAGCCGCTTGAATAGGGGCAGCTGTTGCACCCTAAAATTTGACCAACCGGTCCCCATATCTGGTTTAGGTTTTGACGCATTTTGCATTCGCATTCGCATACGGCATGCATTGCATTTTTATCATTCAAATGGATTTTATTGGGATTGCAGCTCCTGGTGTTTCAGGCAGTTCAGGCCGGTTGGAATAAAAGTCTGTTGAGAATTGGTGCTCATTCCTGGTGTTTTCAGACCATCTCGGTGCCAGGGTTTCGCTACGGTTGTGCAATTGGGTTTTATTCGGTTTAATCGGCCTCCTAGCATTTTTAGGATTTTTTCTGTCATTTTTCTAGATTTTAATGCATTTAATTGGATTTTTCTGGATTTAATAGTTTTTTTTAATAATTTTTATAATTTTAAATAAATTTCCTTTTCTCTTTTAGAGATTTAATAGATCATAAAGGTTTTTTAGATAGCATTTTCCTTTTAATAGTTTCTTTTAAAAAAATAATAATAGATATAATTAGATATTAGTTTTTTTAAATAGATAGAAATAGATATTATTTTTCTTTTAAAAAAAAGAGGATAGATTTTTTAAAAAAATAGATAGTATTGTTCTTTTAGATTTTATTAGAGTTTATTGTTTTTTAAAGAAAAATTAAAAGAATAGATATTAGTGTTTTAGATTTTATTAGAGTTTTATTGTTTTTTTCAAAATTAATAGAATGGATTTTAAAAATAGATAGTAATTGTTTTTAGATTTTTAGATCTAGTTGTTTTGTTCAGATTTTAAAAAAAAAAGGATTTAAATGTTTAGAGTTTTTAGAGGTTATTTGTTTTTTCAGAATTAATTAGATTTTTAGATATTAAATTCTTTTTTTTGATTAATTGGGTTTTATTTTGTTTTATAGATCAACTAGGGTTAATTAGATATTAATTAGATTTTAGTTTTAATTTTCATTTTAGGATTAATTAGGGTTTAATAGACTTTAATTAGGTTTTAGGTGTTAATTTTCGAGTTAATCATCATTAAGCAGGTTTAGTCTCCAATTGGGCCATTGTCCAGAATTAGTCAAGCCCAAATCAGGTCCACCATGCCACATGTCAAATAAAAGGCATTGCCACGCGTACACTCCCTCTTCTTCTACCTCACTCTCTCTTTCCCTCAGGTTCTGCCACGTCTCCCACCATCCACACACACTTGGCACACATGCAATAATCTCCAGCCACACGTGTCTCGCCCTCGCCACTCTTCCTGCCACCTGCCCCCTTCGCCGGAATCTTCACCACCGGCCATGCAAAGACCGGCGGCCAGCCTAACCAACTCCCTCCGGCAACCTTAACCGCCCCGACCACCGTCAACCCTCACCGGAAACGCCATTTTTTCCAGAAATTCTTCCAACTTCATCTTCCTCACTGAGTAATCACCAACCATCTTCATCAACCGTCGCCTGAAACCGTCGACGACGCTGAAATCTTCATCTTCTCCGATTCAATCTTCATCGTCCTCATTGTTTTTTTTCAGAAGTCTTTGATTCTCCCCAAGAACGTTCAACAACCTTCAACGGAGTTTGGCCAGATTTGTTCATCATCCTTCAAACTCTCTTCAAGAACATTCATCGCCCCGATTGTGTTTTTCCAGATTTCTTCATCAAACCTGTGTTCATCCTCCTTCATCCACTCTCCAAGAACTTCCGCCACGAATCTTCAACGAACTTTATCCAATTTCCAGAAATCTTCAAGAACGCCATGGTGTTCTTCGTGAGCTTTCCAGATCTGTGAAGATCTTCATCAACAAACTCCAAGATCTAGCCAAATCTTTGTCCAGATCCGTGAATCTTCTTCCAACGCGATTAGCAAAAGATCCATTCAGCACCTTCAACCGAAGCTTCATCACCGAGTTCATCATCCGATTTTCCAAACACCTCCAGGTTCCCATTTCGAACTCATCATCTATCGTTTTTCTTGTTTCGTCCGCTGGAGATTTTTAGGGTAGATGATGTTGGGGCGAACGTAGGTTTAGGGGATTCAATCTGGGCCCAGAGATTGAGGTGTTAGTTTGTGTTTGTGATGAGTGGGGTTTTTGTGAACGATTTGGTGAGGGTGATGATCAATTTCGTGAGGGAGAGATTGGAGAGAGTTCTTGGAGAGGGAGATTCAGAGATATAGCGACGACGCTAGGGTTTCAATTTGGGGGAAAGATGAACAGTGTTCAAGATTAGTTAGTTTTAGGGTTTTTTTGGTGTTTGCTGAAGATGGATTGGCATGGGATCTCGGGCCTCAAGCCCAAACACACAAGTTACTGAACCATACTCCCTCTGTTTCCATTATCACCCCCTTCCCTGGTTTGAGTTGGTTTGGTCCCTAAGCCCAGTTTGCTATCCACGCCCCCCAGTCTGGGGCCCAGAGCGAATAACAAGCAATTTGATGTTATCCCCCCCCCCCCTCAGTTTATTTGCTTTGTTGTGTTTTTTTGTTTTTTCTGAAGCCAAGATGGGCCCAGCGCAATTACTGACTGCACACCCTTTGCTGGGCCCAATATGTTCTGAAGTATTATAAACTGCTATTGGCGCCCCCCCCTTGTTTTAATTGCATTTCTTTTTTTTTTCTTTTTCTTTTCATTTGTATATAATTCACCAAATAAATCATAAAAAATTCAAAAATGGTCATTTTGATATAGGGGTTTTTGCTACATTTCAATAATGATGTCAAGAAAATTTTAAGAAAATAAAAATAGTATTTTAGGCTTTTTTCCATTTATGGTGATTTTTTACATTTTAATTGCTTTTATCTTCATATTGTTTGTACATGCATTTTGGTGAATTTCGTTTGGTCATTTAAATCCATATTTTGATCCCGTTCTTTTTGTGGTAGTTAGATTAGAACATTAAGTTCCCCCTGGATTTATTTCACATTTTTGAGATTAAATCTTGATTAATTTTGATTAGAGAACATTAGGGTGATAGTTTTAGGGTCTAAACTCAACATAGGTGCACTATAACATTTTCTTTTGGGGTTTTTAGCTTGAATTAGGGTATGGGACATATAGGGTATATAGGGTAGATATAGATACTCCCTTAGAATAAATCCTAGAATTTTAAATGCTATTTTGCTATTTTTAGTATATTTTGCAAATTGTGTGATTGTTTGGTGTTCCCATTTGGGGTTTTTGTTTGTCTGCTTGGGCTTTTGGGCTTTTTATTTGGGGTGTGGGCTTGGTTTGGGCTTGTGGAAGCATGAAGAATCAATGGAGAAGATTGAATGCAAGGATCAAGGTGGATGCATGAAGATTGCTTGAGTTTGGAGCTGATTGAAGACTTAGGAGAAATAGGAGCAAATAGGTAGAGCCTTAGAATAGAACAAATTCTTTCATGAACATGGATAGCTTCCTTTGCTTCCATTCCACTCTATGAAATAAAGTCCCTCTATGATATTCACCTCCTTCCTTTGGAGGGATAAGTGGTTTTATCTAGGAGGTAGAACTTTGAGGGAAACAGTCTGTTACAATGTCAACTATTCATAGACTTCCTTTGGTCGTCAAGGAACTGTTTGACATTCAGTTTATTCTGATGAATCAATTCTCATCTAGGAGAGCTTGTCTTGAAGAAAGAAGTCATTGAAGATAGGGATGAAGATCAAAGATAGACAAAGATGAAGATTGTTCATGTCAAAGCTGTGCAACTGTTAGAGCTAGGGTTTACTGCTGTCTGGAGCTATCTGCTGTTTGATGCTGTCAACTGGCTAAGATTTTGTGCTTGCTTGAGCTTGGGGATTTCTTGAAGATGGAGGCTTATTGTAGCTTGGGTCTCATTGGAGCTTGACTTTAGGGTTCATTGGGAGATTACTGTTAATCAATTGTCAGAGTTTGCTATTTTTTAGAGTTAGTGTGCTGTCAGAGCTGGGTTTTTGGAGTTTATTTTCTTTGCTGTATTGTTTGTTAATTTTTCCCATAGGTTTTAAGTGAAGCCATTTCACTTTGCCCATTGTTTTCTAGGTTCGAGGTCGAGTGGGACTCCCTTGCCTCGCTTGTACTGCTGCATTCATGCATTTTACTGCTATACTGTATATATGCTGTTGCTTTTCCGTTTATCCCTTAGGATCTCTGTTTCTCTCTGCGCAAGAGAGAAATATGACAGACAATAGGTTCTCGTCCATGCATGACAACATTAGGGTAGATTTTGATTCCCTTTTCAACCATAGGTTTTAGAGTTGCAGTTTCTCTTCTATCTCAAAACAATCAAAAATACAATAAAAGGATAAACATCAATAAAAAACAGTTCTTGCGTAAAAGACTTTCAACCAATCAAAGAGTCATTTTTGTTCGCTTAGACCCGTAATCAGGAGAAAACCTTTTTTAGAAGGATAAAAAAACAGTCAAACAAATCTGTGTCTTCCGTAGCCCGAACTACGTTTGCTCTGATCTTTCATGCTGTATGAAAGTACGTAGGCATAGGATGCAGTATCCTAGCGAGCAACCTTCCCCTCCTTCCCGTAGGTAGGCGAACTACGTTGACTCTGATTTCTCGTTCCAGACGGGAATACGTAGGCATAAAGTGCGATACTTTACCGAGTCATTTTATTTTCTTTTAACCCCAAACCTATAGAATAGATAGAATAACAATCCGTACTAGAAAACAAGCGTGGATCCCGTCGAGTACGACGGACGTGAGGATTTGGTTGCGATGACCATTCCTTTCCCGCTTTGCGGTAGGTTTACTTCGAGCATTTCCTTTCCCTCTGTTGGGATAAATAACGCACGGTGGCGACTCTTCTGTTCAGCCGGCGCCGATTTTCGCAGTAGCGACACAATGTTTAAATTTTGGGGGAGGATTACTGTTTTTAGTTTTTCCTTTTAGTATTTTTTATTTCTATTTTATTTATTGAAACCACTTTGAATTTCGCCCTGAATTAGGACCGTAGAATTTTTCATGTGAATACTGTGATTTTAAGGTAGTTGAGAATGTATATAGAGTTTAAGGGAAGAGAAGCTAGAACTAGGGACATTGGTAATGTTTGGAAATTGAGGTATAACCTGAACACCCTCAAAGATTCCCCGAAGTAAGGAAACGAGTCCAACATGTAGAATTGTGCCATAGTACCTGGATTTGAGAAGTATTCTCCGATTAGTTCTTAATGATAGTCTAACATGATCAAAAAGAATTTCATGTATATGATTGATTGAGAAAACAACTTAAGGCACCGAAAAAGTGAATAATGGTGATAAAGACAACTAGTCCTTCTAAGTTGGGTAACCCTCACCCGGTTACTTAGCCTAACGGCGGTTGAGTCTCAATTGTCGTACCAAATTGGACTAATAAACACCAATGCGTGAGAGAAAAAAGAATAAAGGTGCCTCAAAAAAGTCTCGATCAATCTTGTACATGTGAGGGAAAACGATAAAAAATGCCATAATCTGATTATCCAAATAAAAGGGGTAGAAAATCAAAGAAAAGACTTAAGCCCAAAGTATTTTTGGAGAGGTAGCCAAAAGAGGGATTTAGGCCCGCGGTTTTACCGCGGTATATTTTTGTGTAATACCTTTGTTAACAGGCGATTACCAAGAGAACTAGTTTTAGCCAATCGGAAAAAATGCTCACGTATGAGTATCGACACACTTTACCTTCACAAGTATTTCATTTGATGTGTATCATTTGATATAAAAAAATTCCTCGGGAGACAATATCAAATACATGTTTCATAACATAATATCCACACGAATGGTTTTCAGGTTATCTTCGCATCTACAAATAATTTGCATATAGCTACTAATACACAAAAAGCATAAGTACTACATCAGAAAAAATAAAAGAATGTCAAAAAGGACAAGTAATACTTACTTTTACAAAAAATAACCTTAGTTTTTTACCTCTTATATTACGTTTCACAAAATTATATCTCTCTATAGCTCTACATGTCGTTAAAAACTAAACATGAATAAAACATATTCAAAACTAAAGGTAAAATTTAAGTATTGCAAATAATATCACTTACCCACTCAAAACGTTATACATCGATTCATCAAGATCATAGTGTAACAACATAATATAATTACAATATTTTTCTTCGAACATACAATAACTAGTTGTCAATGTGAACATCGTAAACATTTAGGATAATTAACAATGTGTATAAAATTGATTAATAAAATAAAACGCAAATTAATATATACTTACGCATGGTAAAATGGTCTCATGTAACATTCTTTGTTCTCATCAATCGTTTTATTTTGTATGTACGTCTGGATCACATTTGCTCCTCATTGTTTAAATTGAATTTTTATGGGTCTAAGAAACAATACTATCTTAATTCTCTTTCAACACACATCTCATGCATGGATCTAAAAGTCAATGTAAAAGTAAAATCTTGATGTTAAATTATGAGAACAATGAATATAAATGAAAATCATCGTAAATTTGTACTTACGAGTACCAAAATTGTATTATGGTTATGTCCAACCTGTAACACCCCAAATTCTTGGAATGTTTATTTAAATA
This sequence comes from Lathyrus sativus, assembly GCA_963859935.3. NCBI lineage: Eukaryota > Viridiplantae > Streptophyta > Magnoliopsida > Fabales > Fabaceae > Lathyrus > Lathyrus sativus. The sequence goes on from OZ012739.1 coordinate 322,058,321, forward strand.
TGAATATTCCCATTTTTGGTGATTTTCGATGGTTGGTGTGGATATTGAGAATTATGAATTTTGAGTTATTTATTTAATAATAGTATCTAATATGAATATATTGGTATTATAATTAATTTAAATAAATATAAGTGAATTTAGGGAAAAGTGGACATTAATTTGAGGAGGAGTTAGTGAGGGTGAAGTTGGAAAGCCCAATTTTAAGGCCCAAAGTTAGGTTTAACAAAAAGGAATTTTGATGGAATTAGGATTCATTCTTGTTAGACTGTGAAAACAGAAGAAATAGAGGTCAGAGCTCTAAGGAAGAGGATTAAATCAAGGTTTTGTGAGGTTTTCAAGAATCAAGGAGAAAGGCTTAGAGTCGGCAATTAAGGTATGGGGAGTATTGCCTTCATTATTGTCAATATGTGATTCAGTGTGTTTAAAGCCGATTTAAGGGTTTAAGGGTTTAAAGGTGTAAGAGTCTTAAGAGTTTTTGAACTGATGGTCTGATAGATTTGAAGCTGATTTGGGAGTAAGGGAAATTAGGCCTTCATGGCCAAAATTTGTTGTTGAGGTTTTAACCGTATAGGGTAATTGACTGTGAGAACTTTAATGACTGTGGGGTATTTGTAAGAAATTATGGAAATTGGAGGCGTAAATATGATATGGGATTGCCCTAATAAGTCGTAGATTTTGTGCCTTTATCACCGTAATACCTTAAGAATATTTAGGGATGTTTTTAGGGCATTGGGGAATCGTAGAGGTTTTTTAGCTGGTTTTGGTGCTAGTGCGTAACAGGGATTTGCTTTAATTGCAAGTTCGCACAACGAAGAATCCTTCGCACGATGAACTTTCGCCCCAGACTCGCACAGCAAACTTGCTAACGAACGTAGCAGAGTTTCGCGAATTCTGATCTTGTGCAGTGATGTTTTGATGTTTTGATGTTGTGATTTCTTTGATGAATTACCATGAGTATGACTATGATCTTTCTGAGATTAATAGATGATTGTATGATGATTCCTATGAGTAAAGATGATGAGTTATGATGTTGATTTCACGAGTTTTGATGATTCTATGATGACATCATTATTATGATGATTTTGATGAATGATGATGCACCTAATGAGTTTATTATGAGGATTATACGTGTGCATCATGCATTCATATGAATTCCGGACTTCGGTCTAGGACCTTGATTCTTGTGGCTTCAATCCCATTGTGCGGATGTGAGGTATTTTGTTGTGCTCCGGTTCTCGTGTAGAATCGATCCTACTGTTATGGATCTATGGAGGGTTGATGGTCCAATGTCCATCGAATTTTGTTGATTGGTACCACATGCATGAGTCTTGTTGCTTTTGCATTTATGTGACAATTTGGTGTAATTTATAATGTTGTGCCCTTTGGTGTTCCTTGATGATTATGATGATGTTGAATATGAAAATGATGTTGTTTTATATATTGATTCCTATATTGATTATTATGAATCATTTTACTCAACCTGCATGTTTGAATGTTTCCTCCACGTGGGTAACGTGCAGCTGACGAGGTTTAGCCGTGGATGTCGTCGAGGACTTTTTGAAGTTTTTGGGTCGTTGGCCATTGTGGTTGACTTAGAGGGTCTTGCTTTGATAGTGTAACATTGGGTTGGGGTCTTTTGAGTTGAACCATGTTTTATTGATTATTTTTATTTTGATTAAGTTAATGCGCAAGGAAAACTTTGGGTTTTTTTCTTTTTGAGCTCCGCTGCCTTTTGAGTAATTTTAGGAAAACCCATTGTTTACAGAGCATTGACTATATTTGAATTATTAAGAAATGTGCATCCTTTTGAGATGATTTTATTGCGCTCAATATCTTACTCTAATAAATATAATTGATTTTCCATTATATTTGTGGGGTAGAAAAGGGTGTTACACGACCAATCATCTCCATTTAGAAATTCCATAACACAATTCTAATGAAGTATATATATTTGTTCTGATTCATGTTATAAGGTAAGCTCGAAGATGACTAGTATCTCCTTTACCATCCTTAATAGTCTTTGTATGTTATTTGGTTGAGGTAGTGTGGTGCCAATATTGTGTTGTGGGGTAAAACAATTACCTTTAGTGCTTGCACCATTCATAACAACTTTCTTAGGTATTTCTAACTGATCTAAATTTGGGTGGATGAGTACACTCATTGATTTCAATTGCTGCATCATAAAAACAACTTCAATATAATACATAAAATTTAAATACACAAACAATAACAATAACATACAACACAAATTTGTTTAACTTATACTTACCTCAATCACATCGTTGGTACACTTCTCTCGCATTTCCTTTATTAACTTCACTCACTCCTCCTTAGTCAACCTCTCTCGCTCCTCTTGGAACCGCTCTCACACCTCATACAAAAACCTCTCCACTCCTCAAATATGCAACGTCTCACGTTCCTCTTGAGGCACACTTTATCGTGCCTCTTGAGTCCATTTCTCTATCGCTTCCTAACTCCAGTTCTCTCTCCCTAGTTCTGATACTTCTTGTACTGTCTCCCTCACCCTTTGATCAATTATCTCTTTAATTTATTTCTTACGAGTGACTTCATTACTTGTTTGTGATGGTAAAAAATGTAACCTCGAGTCGGCCCCTCTTTCAAGCCCACAGACACGTCTGTAATACCCTAATTTTTACCCCTAAGGTACCACATATCATTTGCATTTCATACTAAATGCAAGATTGCTAACTTTGGTTCTCTTGTCTTCCTCTGCAGGTTTGTGTTTGAGGGAGATTATCGGGCACCCTTGTTTTCATGTATGCATGATGTTTGTTTATGTTTATGATTACTAACCCTTAATTAAAATCCAAAAATATGTTTGTTTTCCCTTTACTAACTTTTTCAGGAAGAATTTGGATCAAGAATATAAAATACCAGTTCCTCAACTCGAATGAATTTCATCTTAACAAAGTCAAAGTTGATATGTAAATAATTCAAAATCATTTGATCAAGAGTTTCCCAAGATTTAATTGACTATTATTCAAGAGACTCCAAGGTTCATGTTTTTTTCCATTCCTTCTTTGACAACTCAGAAAAATCGAGCTAGAGCCAAGACAGCACATCAAAAGGCCATTGTTCACACTTTTTCACGGTGTTAATCGATTAACATATTTGTACATGTAAATGGTTAATCGTTTAACCAGTGTGTTTTTTTGTGAAAATGAGTCAAATTCAAATTCTGCAGCATTTTGACACCAATTTTCAGATATTTCATCATGAGAATATTCTAGATCACCTCATTTTAATTCCCCAACCTCACCAAAATTAATTCCTATCATACACCCTCATTAATCACCACTTGATCTTGATTATTCCTCCAAATTCAAATCCCAAGCCTAATTTTGGTTCCAGGCCAAATTCCAAACCACCAAAATCTTCATGCCTAAATTCTATAAATAGAGGCCTCTTTTCATTCATTCTTTAAGCTTTTAAGTGTCAAAATCACCTTGTCAAATTTCCTTCTCATTCTCTCAATTTTCTTCAACCACCAAATTCACCAAATATCTTTCTTCCATTGAAAGTTAGTAAGTTCTTCCTTGAAACTTACTAATCTTTAAGCTAAAACCTTCATCCAATCACTTTTTCATCATCAATTTCTGTAGATCAAGCATTTGGCGTGTGGTTCTTGAAGTTGATTTGAAGCATTTTTATATTTGAAGTGGTAAACCCTTATTCCACCATTGTTGTGATTGATCCATCTTCCACAATATGATCTATTGTTGATTCTTGTTGCTCGATCTTTGGATCTTGCAAGTTGTGTTTTATTAGTGTTATTTTCTTTTTTTTTACTTGAATTTTCGTGCACAATTGCATCCTTGATCATGAAGTGTTTGAAGAAATGATTGATCAAGGACTTTGCAATTTTTAAATTGATTTTCTGTTGTTTTTACAGTGTTAATCGATTAACCAAAAACAAGCATAAACTTGTTAATCGATTAACAGTTGGTTTCTACGCCCAGAATTACAATTTTACACTGGTTAATTGATTAACCAGTTTTTCCAAGCAAATGGTTAACCGATTAACCTGTGTCCAGAATGTTATTTTTGCTTGTTTTTGGGACTTTTTTGGTTCCATTTCCTTTTCCTTCCCTTTCCTTTTGTTCTTTTCCTTGGATTACATCTTTGTGTAGTTCACTATGGCATTTCTTCATTTATCTCTCATTTTCTTTTGATCGATGAAAATCTTCGATATCATTGGAACTTATTTTAAGTTTTGATGAAGATGAGATTGTTACCTCTTTTCTTTTCGTGCAGTATTGCTTTCGGGGAATGATCTACATATCACTTCTCTAGCATACATTAGTACAAACAATTATGATTTGTAAGCGAATTATCAGTCTTCTATTCTTCCATGGCGTAGTTTAAAATAGATTGGGTTTCTCTTTTTACCCATGGGGGTTAGTTGACATACTCATTGATTTTATCCAAGTTGGAGCCCTCGCTATGGTAATGTATAAGACCATGTTTTCATTCTCATGGATGTTTAGTCGAGCATTTCTGAAAACACAACAAAATTGTTCTCTTGTTTTGGATCACTGTTGCTCTATATTGTATATCAATTGTGTTATGTTTATGTTTCTTTCTCGCTTCCTATTTTTTTTTATGCTTTATGTTATTATATCATATCATATCATATTATTGTTTATGCTTCCGCTTCTTTTTCCTTTGTCCATTGGACCATATTTTGTTCCCAAAAAAATTAATAAAGGATTAAACCTCTAAAAGCCTGGTTCTCTTAATTCATATGGTTATGCTTGAGGATGGACTTAAATTTTAGACTTCTTGGAATATTCTAAACCTTGGACTTCTTTGATTATTCTTGGACCCTTGGACTTAGAATTAGGTCTCTCTCCATATGCTTGAATTGTTTTGGATTTGAGGTCTTGGCCTTTATTTGGCTTATGCTCAAGGTGGAAGGAATTCTTATTTGGCTTTCTATGGAGTTTGCTATCTTTTGGTTAGATCCTTCATATCTCTAGCTCTTATTTTCCTTTCTAGGGTAGTCAAGTCTTCTTCACCCCTTCTTTAATTTTCAAAATCTCCTCCCTTTTTCAAAACCTTCTTATTTTCAAAACTAAACCGCTTTCATAATAAAACCTTGACTTTGGTCAAGTGATTTTTCAAACTTTGTTTTCTTTAATAAATGTCAATCAATGTTAATCATACTTTGACCTTTTTCAAAAAGACTTTAAAAAATACAAAAACTCATCCAAACCTTTTTGTGCCATTGTGCATTTTTTATTTTAAAACTTTTTTTCATAAGTTTAGATATGGGTCATCTTTTTAAGTGGAATTATTCGCTCGGATATGACAACTTGTCTTTACATTTAAAATCAATCATAAAAAACTATCTTTTTGTTATTTGTACCACGAACTACGGGGTTTTAATCCTATATTGCGCTTTGTAGGTACGTGGGCATGAGCGATAAGTCTCTCCAAACAAAAAAATTAAAAAAATAATTCTCTTCTCATCTTCCCAATCATTTCAAACAAACATTTTCAAACCAAAAAGCGTAGATATTTCAAAGGGTTCCTATATATTACTATAGACGTTTTGGGTGCTCACACCTTCCCTTAGCGTAACCAACCCCCTTACCCATTCTCTATTTGTTCTTGTTTTAGAACTTATTTAGGTTTTGTTCGCTCTTTTTTCGTTTCCTTTTGGATAAAATAAAAGTGTGGTGGAAACTCTTTAATTTTGAGTTAAGTTAGTCAATAGCTTACACTCATAAATTTCCCCGCTACAGAAAAGTGGCGACTCTGCTGAGGACTCTTGTTCTTAGTGGGTTTAGCCTACTATAATTTGTTTATGCTTTATCTGTTTGATTTGACTGATATTGGTTGTTTTGTTTGGGTGATCTTGAGAGGTAAGATAGATCTTATACCAAGATCTGAGAGCTCTTATGATATGAGGATGGTATAGTCAAGGATGCTTCTAGGGAGTAATCTCGAACAAGATGAATTAAGAATCCATCCGCTCAGTCGAAGCTTCCTTATAATTACTGATGTCTAGCGAGTAATCGCAAAAAACATTACTTTTTTCGACTTCAGTTCTATGACACTAAGGATCTTAGTATCCCTTTTACCCACTTGGCCTATTAGGACGTAGTGTGGTGGCTATGAAGGTGTAAACCTGAAATAGTTGATGCGCGATACTACACTTAGACGAGGTTCTCTTGAGAATATTACTAATTCTCGAGTAATCGACCTTTTAGTAATATCCAAAAGAGGATTAAGGACTCTGGGAAATTTTTAGAACTCGTTCTATAGGTGATGATATAAACTTAGTATGCACCATTGTGGGTTGGTTCCTATCCCTTGGCTTCATGCTCGTGTCGAACCTTTGAGCTTGTGTGCTTTTTGTGATCTTGCTGGTAGGTGTTGCATCCATGCATTCATACATTCATAAGCATCATATTGACCAAGTCTTCAAGGAACTTAAAGATGTTTGTTGCAAACACTTTAGGGATTTTTTCACCATGGATTTTGGAAGAAGGAAGACTGAAATGTACACTTTCAAGAGTCCAAAGTTGGAAGGTCTATGAGAGCTAGTGTCTTTGGTTGCTGACCCTGATGATTTCAAACATAGATATGGGAGTTTGTTGTCTCTTCTGAAGATCGATATGGTAAATGGAGTTATAGATAATTTAATTAAATTCTATGATCCAGTGTACCACTGTTTTACGTTCCCTGATTACCAATTCATGCCTACACTTGAGGAGTATTTTGGTCTACTTGGGTTGCCTATTTCTAATCTAATCCCATTTTATGGATTGGAAAAGACTCCTAAGTATTAAGATATTGCTGAAGCTACTCATTTGAAGGTGTATGATATTAAAGCTCACATGGCTACCAAGGGATGCATTCTTGGGTTACCTTCTAAGTTTTTGAAGGATAAGGCCCGTTATTTCGCTAGCATTATGAGTATAGACGCCTTCGAGGCTATCTTCACCTTGCTTGTTTATGGATTGTTCATTCTTCCTAATGTTGATGGCTTTGTTGATGTTAATGCTATCGGGATCTTCTTAATTGGAAATCCAGTTCCTACTCTGATCGTTGATGCCTATTTACTCCATTCACCTTAGGAATTCTAATGGTGGAGGAATGATTACTTATTGTTTACCATTGTTATACAAGTGGTTTATTTGACACTTGCCTCGGTCTATTGCTTTTTGGGACCTCAAGGATGGTCTATTATGGTCGCAAAAAATCATGTCGCCTACTCATTCAGACATTGTTTGGTACAACTGCGATTATGACAAAATGAAGATCATTGGTAGTTGTGGTGGACTGCGTAATGTACCTCTTGGTACAAAAGGGGGTATTAGTTATAACCCGATTTTGTCCTGTTGTCAGCTGGGGTATCCTATGAAAGACAAATCAAGTAATATCCATTTAAAGGGTTTCTTCTTCAAGGAGGGTGAAGACAATAAAGCATTCAAGGAGAAGGTTACGCAAGCATGGCGTCACATCCATAGAAAAGGAAGGGAAGCTTTAGGAAAGCCAAATTGAGTTTCCTTGGAGCCTCATTTCCAATGGGTACAAGTTAGGGCTATCACATTGAAGATGCCTTATCCACGTCAAGATCCTTTACCTTTAGCTGCTAAAACACCCATTTTTATTTTTCATGAATGATGCAGAGAAACTTCATATTGCTTTGAATGGGATGCGACAAGAGAGGGATGCTTGGAGGAACAAATATCAGATTATTGACATGGAGAATATAGAACTTCAAAATCAGTTAAAGCAAAGAAATAAGAAATGGCTAACAAGAAGAGAAAAGTGCAAGAGGATTTATTTTCCTCTAGAACTCAAAGTTCAGACGCTCCTTCTACCTCAGTTTCGTTGAAGTTGGTTGTCGACAAGATCGTAATTAAGAAGACTCAGATGGAAGACCAGATCAAAGAGATTAATAAGAAGCTGCAAGGAGGATCTTCTTCTCATGGGATTTCTAAGGATTTCTAGTTCTAACTTTCTATTCTTTTTTGTTAAAACTCTTGAAATTATACTCCAAAATTGTAATCATTTTCTATTATCAATAAAATGATAGTTTTAGTACTTCAAATGTGTTATATCAATATAATGTTGCAATTTACTTTGTATCTTTAAAGTTCCTTGGAGGCTTTGCATTTGCATATTGCACATCAAGCATCATCTCTTGCATTGTTTCTTTCCTTTTCCAGATGTCTTATGTTTCCTTTGATCTTCATTCAGCCAAGTTGTCGCTCCAATACAACGCTCGAGCTATTCTCAAGAAAAAGATGGATCAATTACAACAAGAGAACCGTGAGGTTCGTGTGGAAATGACAACTCTAAAGGACAGTTTGGAAAGACTCAATGTTATGGTGGAAGATCTAGTGGCTGCTCAGAATCAACCACCACCGCCTCTTTCTTCTCCTGTTTAGAGAACTGTGATTTGAGAAATCAGATCAACACCCATTTTTATGGCCTCGGTTAATGCTTCGCAACATCAGATGCCTCCTGGTTTCCATTGGAGCATGCCTCCTCATTTTGTTCCAGATGGATATCAACCTCCTACTTCTGATGGTTCAATAATTCCTACTGTTTTGACTATACAACCTCGTGTGGTCAATGTTGTTCCTAATACTTAGATTCTGGTTGTTCCTACTGTTGTACCTGTACCACCACCTGTGAGTCACATTGTGCCTTATGTTAAAGAACATATTTTCAATACTTCCCCGAGTGATAGTTTGGATGCCCTTGATCATATGGATGATTTTCAGGATTAGTATGCAAAAATGCGGAAATAAATCAAAGCTTTGAGGGGTAAAGAATTGTTTGAAGAATGCCCATGAGTTATGCTTAGTTCCTAATGTGAAGATCCCACTTAAGTTCAAGGTCCCTGAATTTGAAAAGTATAAGGGTAACTCTTGTCCGTTGAGCCATTTGACTATGTACGGCCGCAAGATGTCGACTCAGAATGATAATCATCTACTTCTCATTCACTACTTTCAAGACAGTTTGTCTGGTGCAGCCTTGAAATGGTATATGAGACTCGACAGCACTCAAATTCACACTTTCGAAGATTTGGGTGAGGCTTTTGTATAGTAGTATAAGTATAATAGGATATGGCTTTCGATCGTGATTAGCTTCGAGCAATGGCTTAGAAAGATAATGAGACATTCGAGGAATATGTGCAGAGGTGGCGCGAGATTGCTGCTCAAATTAATCCTCCTTTGAAAGAAAAAGAGATGACTAAGATCTTTTTGAATACCTTGAGTCCTTTCTATTATAAGCATATGATTGATAGTTCCCCGAGTGATTTCACTGAGATGGTTAATATGGGGATGGGATTGGAAGAAGGTGTTTATGAAGAACGTATGTCAAAGGATGGTAATTCTACTGGAAGTTCCAAGAAATATGGTAGAGGACTTGCCAAGAAGAAAGAAGGAGAGACCAATGTTGTTTCTCGAGAGAAATATAGAAGACCTAGAAACAACCATCAACAGTATGTTTACTTCTATCACTCCAGTAATCAAATCAACTCCAGTTGCTCATCAACAACGTTCTAACCAACAGAATAGTCAACAGGGCTGTTTTCAAAAGGAATTTGATCTGATTCCGATGACCTACACAAATTTGCTTCCTGGTTTAATTCTAAAGAACCTTTTTCAAAATCGTGCACCACCTGCTGCTCCAAAAGATTCGTTGTGATGGTATAAACCCGAGGCTCATTATGCTTTCCATTAGGGAAAAGTTGGGAATGACACTGAGAATTGTTATCCATTCAAAATGGAGGTACAAAGGTTGGTTAGAAGTGGTATTTTCACTTTCGAAGACACCAATCCTAATGTGAGAATGAACCCGTTGCCCAATCATGGTAAGGAGTTTGTCAATATGATTCAAGGTTGTCCTAGTACATTCAAGATTTATGATGTCCATTGGATCCGAAGATTGCTTATGGAAATGCGTGCACTTTTGAGTGAATACCATGATATTTATCATGATTATGCAGCTTTTTGCATCTATTTTATGAACCTGCGGGATTGTGCGATTGCGAAGAGGGACATTCAAGGGATGATGGATCAAAATTTGATTGAGGTCACTGCCAAGAGAGATAAATATGAGAATAAGGTGAATGTTATTGTGCCACACTTTAATATTCCTGAACGAGTTGTTATCTCTTATGATAGTCGTAAGTCTGCTGCTACGCCTTTGGTTATTCGATTACCCATTCTGATATAATATGAATCTGACAAGCTTGTTCCATATAAGTACAATGCTACCATGGTCAAAGATGGTAAGAAAGTTCCCATTACTTCCTTGTCTTTTGTGGTAAGCCTCGCTGATGTTAGCAGAGTGACCCAGAGTGCTCGTGTTTTTTCTTCTGAGTCGCCAAAGATTGTGGAGAATGTTATTATTGGGAAACAACCTCAAAGTGAGAATGTTGTTGATATTTCTGGTCAGTAAAGTAGTTTGAATAAGAAGGCTTATGAGGATGAGGTATTGAAATTGATCAAGGAGAGTGAGTACAACGTGGTATATCTACTCTTACATACCCCGTCTAAGATTTCAGTGTTGTCCCTATTGATGAGTTCTGAGGCTCATAGGGAGTCTTTGTAGAAGGTATTAGAACAAGCGTATGTTGAGCATGATGTGACTGATAATCAGTTTGATGGCATCATTGCCAACCTCACAACATGAAATAATTTGAGTATTTGTGATGAAGAATTGCCCCAGGAGGGGAGAAATCACAATTTGGCTTTACATATTTCTATGAAATGTCAAGAAGGTGCACTTTCCAATGTGTTGGTTGATACAAGCTCTTCCTTGAATGTGTTTCCAAAATCTACTTTGTTGAAGCTTTTGTACCAAGGTTCTCTCATGAGGTATAGTGGGGTTGTGGTTAAAGCTTTTGATGGATATAGAAAAAGTGATTAGAGAGGTTGATCTTGCAATCAAAATAGGACCATGGTTCTTCCAAATTAATTTTCAAGTAATGGATATTTTCCCTGCTTATAGTTGTCTGCTTGGCTGACCTTGGATTCGTGAAGCTGGGGCAGTGACCTCGACTGTTCATCAAAAACTAAAATTTGGTAAGAATGACAAAATGGTAATTGTTGGAGGAAAACATGCGCTGTTGGTGAGCCATCTTTTATCCTTTTCGTATGTTGATGCTGACAAAACTATTAGGACTCCATTCGAAGATCTTTACGTCGATAAATTTGTTAAGAAGAATGGGCTACCCGCGTCTTATTTTAAAAATGCTCTGCACGTATTAGAGACCGGTCGGTCCGATGGTTTGGGTCGAGTTATTTATGTGGTGGATAATAAAGACATAAATGGTTTAGGATTTGCACCTGGTACAGTCAAAAGAGATTTGAAGCATATTAATGAGGCCTTTCACAGGGTCAGATTCATCAATAAAGATCACGCTACTGCTGCAATCATTAAAAACAATCAAGAGTATGAAGTTGATCCTCAGGAATGGGAACCGTACCTTGATGATCCTGGATACTTCTATGTGTTGCACCCCAAAATTTTCCTAACCTTTTCTCACTTGGTTTATGTTTCACTGCATTAGCATATCATTGATCTAACATTTGCATAGCATACCATTGTTCATTTGACAGGGGATCAAGTATGTATCCTATCTAGAGGTCTTACTCAAGCTTGAGAAGTCACCAAAGTCATCAGGAAAATGGTTGGTTTCTTAAGAAGTTCATTTGCTTGTATGGGGTTAGTCTCCTAATTTGAGGACAAATTGAAGATCATCAAGGGATGGTGAGGTCTTGAACAAGGTGAGAGTGTGTGGATAGAGCTCACTGAAGTGCTTTGAAGGTCATGGTTGAGCTCAATCAAGTCATTGTGCCAAGTGTGAAGAGCCACAATTGAGGGTGTTGTAAGTAGGGTTTTCATCTGAGTAACCTTAAGTTAACTGTGCAAGTGAAGGGGATCAAAGCTCATTTTTGAGTCTTCGCAATCATGGATAGTTGTGTTGAGACACATGAGATGATATTTCAAGATCTATGCAAGAAAAGTTCAAGGTGTGAGGAGTTGCTAAATTAGGGTTCTCAGGGTAAAATCCCCTATTTAGTGTCTAACTTCAAGACCACTTCTCTCAAGATGCAAGTTTCATCTTCACTTTTGGCCAACACGAAAATTGTAGGTCTTGATCTTAGCTTTCCAAATTGTATTAGAAGTTTTCCATCTGATTTGTAGAACTCAAGTTATGAGGTTTACAAGTTAGGGGTATTTTGGGAAAGTAGGATTATAGGACATTTGGCATTATAGGTCATTTTCTCCATCTTGCAAGCTTCAAATGCAATTTTGTTCAACACAAAACTTGCTCAAAATGATGTTTTTAGGTCAATCATATACTCATGATGAATGGATTTGGGTTTAGGTGAGACTTGGTTTGAAAACTTTTGCAAAAGAGAGAAATTAAAGGCCTTATTTGGTGGGAAATTCAAATAAATTGTTATGTGCTCAAACAAAGGCAAATGACCACTCAATTTGATCAGAAATTGCATTCTAGAAGCATTGGCATTATTAGATTTTTCAATTGACCTCTAATTCATGGGCTTTTAACACTTTTCTTCACAAATAAGTAACATCACACAATTCCTTCACAAAGGCAATTTGGAGACTCCTTTTGGTCTGAATCCCTTCTAAATGTGGTATGCAAGTTATCCAAAGCTTCAGAAGAAAGCTGTTGAGCAGAAATCGTGTATGGCCATGTTCAATTTTTTGGAAGAAAGTTGAAAATGGATCTTCTGAATTGGGCCTGGGCTGGGCCTCTAGAAGCTTCTATCACACTCTATAAAGGTTAGGAAACTCATTTGGAGAGAGTTTGGTGATTGGTTCGTGCTGAGATCAGAGAGAGCCATTGAAGTTTGAAGAAGAAAAGTGCAAATCAGTTTTTGGATTCAAGCTATTTTCAAGAGGAATTGAAGGTTCTACATGTTTCTTCCATCATCACTGAGTAGATCTGGAAGGTTTGGAAGCAAGATTCAAGCCACAGACATCTCAATTCGAAGCTTAAAGTAAGGTTGGTAAACCTCAAATTTCCTCTTAATCTAGCATGATGTAGTTAGAAACAAGCATGTGGCTAGGATCTATGTGAAACTTAGCACGTTTTAGGATTAAATTAGTAGCAGTTGGTGATGATCGATCATGTGGTGCAATTTCTGTTTTGATTCGAAACACTTTGATCTGGATGAATTAATACAAGTGAGATAGCTTAGGTTAATCAGTGTTAGATGTGGATCATTTCTATACCATTAATTGGACATTTGGTGATGATGAACGACATGACATAATTTGGATCTTGATTCGGTTTTGAAAAGCTAGAAGGTTTCAGTTAATTTGGAGTTCATTTTCGTGATCAGCATGAAATTCTGAGCAAGATTGATCTATAGTTTGTATTTTCTGGTTGCCTGTAATTTGGTCTCCATCGGAGAAGACGGTGGCGCCACCGTCTGGGCCACTGTCTAGTTCTTTACCTCTCATCTGAGTTCCAAGGAAGAAGATAACTTGTGCACCATTAGATCAATCTGGGAGTGGACTTTGTATGTTCATCAGACGGCCACGATTCAAACTTGAGATTTGCCTCCAACTGCCAAAACGACTCGTTTCATTAATCTGACTCAGCGTGTGAGTCAGCTGCCACTTCATTCCTCACGTGGACGCGTTCTAGCCTTAGGATTAGCTTACCTGGTCCATCAATCCAACGCCTCTGATTATTTCCAGCAATTTATTTCATTTAATTCTTTTTTTTATTTTCTTTTATTCCATTTTACTTCTAAAATCATTTTTAATTTCAATAATTGTTAGAAAAATAAAAAGAAAATATCCCCATGTTCCTCTTTTGATTTGTGATTTTTCTATGATGTTAGATTTAATTTTTGATGATTTTTCAATTTAATTCTTATTTTTCTCATTTTAAGTATTTCTTTGATTTTGCATAATTGAGCTGTCTGTTTGTTGATTTTTGTTCTATCAATTGGTTTGGAATTTTGTTGTGAGTTTTTGATAGATGCTAGGTTAGAGATGTATTCTCCCATATGAAGTTTCTCACATTTTTTAGAAAATCATAGGTTCTGTTTTAGAGGTAGGTTTAGAGCCTTTCCCCATTAATGGTTTCCCTTAATACCTTTCAACTTAGGATTTTTTTTAGAGGACTTAAAAATTGAATTAGGTTCTGATATTTGAACTATAGATCATTAACACATGAATGTTCCCATAGAAAACTAATTAGATTATTAGGGTGTGTTTTTCTATTTTAGATAGAATATTCAAGTTGTTTGTTTATTTGGTGCTTCAACCTTGGTGATTGTTTTGGAATGGACTCAAAGTGGGTTTTTCTTGCATGTTGGGCTTCTGGTTCCTCTTGGATGATGTCATGGGCATGATGAAGCTTTTGTGGAGTGGCTGGTGGAGTTTGGCTTGGGGCGTTTCTTTTCTTTTTGTTAGCTTTTTGTAGCTTATAAGATTAGGGTTTTTAGGAGAGAGCTTTAGAAGTAGTTTTTTCCTTCAAATAAGCATGGTTGGTTTCACATGCTCTCCATTCTCATCCTATGATTCAAAGTCCTCATGTGAAAGTATCATCTCTCTTTTGGAGGGATGTGTGACATTTTACAATAAGTAGAACTTTTGAGGATGCCTTTCTCTGATGACTGGTTGAGTGTCAGGTGGGATTCCTTTGGTTTCCTTCCTGCTTCCCATCATCAAATACTCATCTTGTTGATTCTCTTCATTCTTGGTGGAGTGGTTTGGTAAAGTTTGAAGATGGAGCATCCATTTCCTTCTCTTGAAGATGGTGTGAACTTGAAGAGCAGTTACAGACTTTGGATTGGATTGCTGTCAGAAGATTGTTCTGTTGTGGAGATTGCTGGCTTGTTTTCCCTGTTTGTCTGTTTTCTTTTTGTTCTACTGTATTGATATGATTTTCTTGGAGTATTGCATTAGATTTAGGCTTCATGTAGATGATCATAGACCTAAGAGAATCTTAAGATTTGAGCTTCTACCCTTGCTTGTATTGCATTAGAGGTTGAGTTTCTTCCTCTGCTTGTATTTTTATTGTGTGGCTTTGCTTGCTGGTATTTGGTGGAGCTCAGCTCCCTTGCCTATGTGGTGTGTGAGCTTTGTGCCTTGTTTGTTTAGAAGTTGAGCTTGGCTCCTTTTGCTTGTGTGATGCATAGCATGCATTTTATTTACAGCATTTTGTTTACAGTAATATCTTTTCAGTTAATTTGTTTACTGTTTGTTTTCCTTTGCCATGTTCCCCTAGGAACTCTGACTTCTCTTGTTCAAGAGAAGTTATGACATACATTAGGGTTCTAACCATGCATGATAACATTAGGTAGTTCCCTCCTAACCTCAACCATAGGATCAACTTTGCATGACAACTTTAGGATTGGATCAGTTCCCCTTTAGTGCGTTCCTTCTCTTCTCACCTTCAAATAACTCAAAATACAGTAATAAAGGTTAATTGATGTCGTACGCTACGAGCCTTAAGCTACTTGAGAAAGGGTTGTTGGAGAGTTTCTTTCCAATAGCTTGGATGTTTAGTATGGTACCCTTTGGGTGACATGCGACGCGTTCACTCTCAGGTCATAGTCTCTAGTGCGATATTAGTTGCAAACATCCATAAAAGATACTTCTTCTTTAAAAAATAGAAAACAAAGATCAAACATCTTTTTGTCCTCTTGGACCTGTTAACTCTCGGTTCTACTGCAAAACGGTAAACGCATAAGTCTCCAATGGTCGAGCTGCATACACCAACTGCTGGAACCGTCTGTTAACCCTACTCGGATAAAAAAAGACAAACCTGTGTCCCTCGTGTCCCGAACTACGTTTGCTCTGATCTTTCGCGCCGTGTGAAAGTACGTAGGCACAAGATGCGACATCTTGGCGAGCAACCTTTCCCCGTAGTTAGGAGAACTACGTTGACTCTGGTTTCTCGTTCCAGACGGGAATACGTAGGCATAAAGTGCGGCGCTTTGCCGAGTCATTTTCCTTTCTTTTCAGACCAGACCCTTTAGTGTAGATAGATGTAACAAACCCGTCAGATAAACACAACAAGCGTGGATCCCATCGAGTACGATGGACGTGAGGGGTGCTAATACCTTCCCCTTGCGTAACCGACTCCCGAACCCAGACAATGGTTGATATGACCTTGTCTTATCCCTTTTTCGTGAGGTTTTCTCTGCGCATTTCCTTTCCCTCCTTTGGGATAAATAACGCACGGTGGCGACTCTTCTGTCATTGTCGGCCTCGTTTTTCACAGTAGCGACACTATGAGATAGAAGACACGTATGTACCCTTTTATATCCCTCGACCGAGGCTTATGGAACCTGAGTATGAAGTCAGTGCCATCATTGAAGATGATGAAGAATAAGAACTTCCCAATTTTGTGATGCGTGGACAAATATGCTAGAATTGGATAGCTGTTGATGTTCCCACTAATATTCACTCTTTAAAGTAATTTGTTTTTGTATTTTTCAAAATCCTTTCACTCCACCCAATATGAAAGTGAATTTGTGAGGGCTTTGTTTCAACTTTTATCATCATCAATAAAATGTTATTTTGGTTATCCATTTTATTTTCTCTTTTTTCTTTATTCTGAAAAATGGTAACATAAAAAACCAAAAAATAATAATGTGGTAATCACTTATATCTGCATGATATTTGCACATTTTGTTTCATACTCTAAAATCAACATAATCATTATGCAGATTGATTGTTAAACCCATTGAAAACAATGACTCTATGCCTTCTCCCAACTTTGAGTTCCTTGTGTTAGGAACTAAAAAAGAGGGTACTGAAGAGATTCCAGATGAAATTTCTCATTTTCTTAAGCATGAGGAGAAGACCATTCATCCTCACGAAGATCTGGCATAATTAGTTAATTTGGGTTCAGATGGTGATAAGAAAGAAGTCAAGATTAGGGCATTGCTTCAGCCAAATGTTAAGAAGAGATTTTGGTAGAGCTTCTTAGAGAATATATTAATGTATTTGCTTGGTTATATCAAGATATGCCAGGTCTAGATACTGATATTGTGGAGCATAGATTTCCGTTGAGGCCTAAGTGTCCGCCAGTTAAATAGAAGTTGAGAAGAACTTATCCCGATATGGATGTTAAAATTAAAGAGGAGGTTCAAAAGCAGATCGATGCTGGTTTTCTTGTGACTGCTGAATATCCTCAATGGGTAGCCAATATTGTGCCTTTTCTGAAGAAAGACGGAAAGGTTTGAATGTGTGTTGACTATAGATATTTGAGTAAAGCAAGTCCAAAAGATGATTTTCCATTACCACACATTGATATGTTGGAAGACAATACTGCTAAGTTTAATATCTTTTCCTTTATGGATGGATTTCCTGTTATAATCAGATAAAGATGGCACCTGAGGATATGGAAAAAAAACAGCGTTCATTACACCCTAGGGAGCATTCTGTTATAGAGTAATGCCCTTCGATTTACAAAAAATCCGGTGCAACGTACCAGAAAGCTATGACCACTTTGTTCCATGATATGATGCATAAGGAAATTGAGGTTTATGTGGATGACATGATTTGTAAGTTAAATACATAAGAAGATCATATTGAGTACTTATTGAAGTTGTTTCAATGTTTGAGAAAGTTTAAGCTTAGTTTAAATCCTAATAAATGCACTTTTGGTGTCTATTCTGGAAAGTTGATGGGCTTTGCTGTCAGCCAGAAAGGCATTGAAGTTGATCCTGGTAAAGTTAAAGCTATTTAGCAAATTCCTACACCCAAAATAGAAAAACAAGTAAGAGGATTCTTGGGAAGTTTGAATTATATCTCCCGATTTATATCCAATATGACTGCCACATGTGCGCTGATCTTCAAGCTTCTCCATAAAGATCAGGGTTGTGTATGGACCGAGGATTCTTAGAAAGCTTTTGAAAGAATTAAAGAATATCTATTGGATCCTCCAATTTTGTCTCCTTCCATGGAAGGAAGACCTCTGATTATGTATTTGACTATGTTGGAAAATTCTGTGGTCTTTGTTTTGGGTCAGCATGATGAATATGGTTGAAAAGAATATGCCATTTATTACTTAAGTAAGAAGTTTACTGATTGGGAGTCTCGATACTCCATGCTTGAAAAGACATGTTGTGCTTTAGCTTGGGCTGTCAAGCGCCACTGCCAGTATGTGTTGAATCATACTACTTGATTGATATCCAAAATGGATCCAATAAAGTATATTTTTGAAAAGCATGCTTTAACTAGGAGGATTGCTCGTTAGAAAATGTTGTTGTCTGAATATGATATCGAGTATCGAACTCAAAAGTCAATAAAAGGAAGTGTTTTGGTTGATCATTTGACACACTAGCCAATTGATGATTATCAACCTATCAGGTTTTATTTTCCTGATGAGGATGTAATGTATCTAAAGGTTAAAGATTGTATGGAACCATTACCTGAGGAGGGACCTGAGCCTGGATCCCATTGGAGTTTGATTTTTGATGGAGCTGTTAATGAGTATGGCAATGGTTTTGGGGAAATAATTGTTACTCCCCATGGTTCTCATATTCCTTTCACAACAAGGTTGGTGTTCACTTGTACGAATAATGCGGCAGAGTATGAACCGTGTATTATGGGCCTGAAAGAAGCTTTTGATTTGAGAATCACGATTCTTAATTTCTACGAAGATTCATCCCTAGTTATTAATCAGATTAAAGGGGAGTGGGAGACACGTCAACCTGATTTGATTTCTTATCGAGATTATGCAAGAAGGTTGTTAACTTTCTTCAACAAGGTTGAGTTTCACCATATACCAGGGCAGAAAATCAAATGACAGATGCTTTAGCAACTTTATTCTCCATGATTGTGGTAAATTGGTGGAATGATGTGCCAAATATTGATGTTATGCGTCTTGATAGACCAACTCATGTGTTTGCAGTTGAAGATGTCATTGATGATAAACCTTGGTATCATGATATTAAATGCTTTCTTCAGAATCAAGAGTACCCACTTGGGGCATCTAAGAAGGATAAGAAGACTTTGAGAAGATTGGCTGGTAGTTTCTTCTTGAGTGATGTTGTGTTGTATAAAAGAAATTATGACATGGTCTTGCTCAGATGCATGGATAGATGATGCGTCTGCAAGTGCACGGAAATATCGAAGTAATATAAAAGATTGTCGAACCCATAGAGACCAATATCAATCCATTGTTATATATTATTACGGCGTAAAGCTAAGGCTAATGGAATTAGGAAAGTTGAATGCGAATGAAATTAAATGCAAAGGAAATAAAGATAGTTGGTTTAAAGAAAAAGCGGTAAAGGGATATCGGTATGCAAGGACTTAGTTATCGGGGATTCGACAGGTCACCGATGCTTTCTACTCTCTGCAAACACTTTAAAGAAGAAAATAATGGTTTAAAGACCTTTGTCTCACGATGGTTGTTGACGCTAGTCGCAACTCTAAGGCGGAACGTATGTTGCGCTATCCCGTTCGGGGTTAAAATTACTTTTTGAAAACCATTAAGTTCTAATCCCTTTTAAAGCGTTGTCGCTGTTTTTAAAACGAATGCCTAGTTTTTACTATCTGGTCTTAGCCGCAGCTGTCGCTTGTTGGTTCGTACCTTTATGAATTTCCCACTGTCGTGGCAAAACTACTTTTAAATAAGTTCTCGCTGTCGCGACGAACGTTTATTTAGAAATTAAGATTAAAAACTATAGCCAGAAAGGTTGTTTATAAAAAGGGAAGGTACCGGTTACTATCGAATCCTGTCCTACTAATTCGGTTACATACCGATAAAACTAATTTAGCTAGACATAAACAACTAAATAATAAAGCATGCATTATGACAAAAATAAAATAGTAATTCAATTAATAAAAACCTGTAAATTGTACTGATCTCAAATCCTTGGGTAGTCCCCCACAATGTCGGCATGATTCTACTTTGGCAAGAAGTAAAAGGTACAGGAACAAATAAAACCATACAAATGGGAATAAAAGGAAAAGGAAACGGGAAAATAATGCAAGAACGTAAATTCAGCTTCAATTGGTAATTTCGGCAGCACTTCGATACGTCGAAGGCCCCCCAGAAACTCTGAATCTAAGGCCTATGTATAGGGGATAATTCATTCTTCAACTTCCAGAGATCATGGGTAAGTTATGGAGGGAGTAGGAGTAACTTCCAATAGTGGGCAGTGAGTGGAGAAAGTGTAGGAAGAAATTAAGTTGAGAGTGATCATGGCTACTTCTGATTTGAACGTACTGATATTTTGTCTGTGTGATGCTCGTCATGAAATGTGACGGTCGTAAGGGTCATGTGACGACCGTCATATCGGCAAAATCCGTATCTGCTGTTTTTCATCTGTTTTTCATCTATTTTCCTTCCATTTCTTCTTCTTTTCTTTCTATAGTCCAAATTCTCCCCAATCTGCTAAACGAAGTAAATTAACCGCATTATGGAACGTAAATCAAGATAAATTAACAATAGTCACAAATAAATACATGTAAATCAAGCCAAGTAAACGATATGATTTTGTGTTATCAAACACCCCCACACTTAAACCATTGCTTGTCCTCAAGCAATCAACCAACACGGTAAAAAGAAATAAGCATAGTTCGAAACAAAGACACGACGAGACTCTAATAATACGTGGCTGCTAGGCTAATGTTAGATCGACAGGTACTAAATTTCAATATCAAGGATACCATAACGACACAATTTCAAAAACTCCCTACTTATGCAAACAAATCTGAATCATGCCATTATAAATCAACCTATATCTCATGCTCTCTTTTCACCCGATTTCATTATAGTGCAATCACATTAAGCCCGTTATCCATACACACTCATGGCAAGTAAACTTGTTAGTGACTATGATCTCATTGTTATTTCATTTTTATCTGCAAATGTGATTAAGCATCAATTGAACTTAAAGAGTTTGTACCATTGGGTTAAGTGATCGGGTAAGGAGCACCTAACTTAGAAGGAACATGTCTTTTTATTCATAATTTTTTTCTTTCTTAATTTCTCATTTTAACTAGAGATTATACACTTATTTGCATCGGTTGCTTACATAGTGTGTTTAGGATGGTGCTGACTGCTTAAATAAACTACTTAGGGATTACTAAAAAAACTGGAGCTTTAAGGTTTCGGCATAATGGGTACTCAAATTGATTTTGCATATTTAGGGGGTTAAGGGGGTCAGGACGATATCAATTTTATTGAAACTTTCCCACGTTTTTCTAACATAGCCTGAACAGCCTATATACTCTCAGAGTACCATGTCATGAATCGAAGAAAAAATTGTTGGAGGTTAAAATTTTGAAATTTTGAAATTATGGGGAAATTGAATAACAAGAGAAAACCACACGTACAGACTCGACAACACATGCAAAGACTTTGACATAATGTTAAAAACAAATAAAATTCCTAAAAGTATGAAAAATATAAAACAATGCGATAAAATGAAGGCGGTAGAGTTCCTCCCCCACACTTAAACCAAACATTGTCCTCAATGTTTTAGTAAAAGGTGGAAAAGGAAAGATAGAACCTGTATGAATGCTACTGCGTGCTAAATCCTCTTTGATCCTGCTCTTGATATAGCCAAAGCGTAATAAGCGATACATTTCTTTATTTTCTGCAAATTTAAACAAACGAATTAAAATAAAGACCTTGTGGGTTGCCTCCCACACAACGCTTTGTTTAACGTCGATAGCTCGACGACCAGGGAGTGCAAGTACTCATGGTCGTTCTTTCAACAATGGTTCCTCGATCGAACTTTGAATAGTCTTCGGTTTCCATGGCCACTTATCAAGCCATCTCTCATATCCCTTACCTTTTCTTTTCTTTCTTCTGTAGGGTGGTTCATTGTTTTGAACTTGTGGTGGTGGTTCTGGATCTATCCTGAGTATCAGTTTTTCAAATTTGGGCTTAGTTATTTCATCCACCACCTCAAAAGTTGATTTTACCCTTTTGACAGTAATGATGACCCTAGTTTCATGGTCCTCGAATTTTCTTTTCTTATGAAGGGCCTTAGACAAAGGTGCATTGGTGTGGATATTTTCCAATACCTCCACATATGTTTTGGATTGGGAGCCTACCTTAACTTCCATAACCAATTTTGAGACAGAATTAGGTGGGGTATAGGGAGGAGGAGCAACAATAGGTGCTTCCTTCTCTACCTCTTCAAAAACCTCCCTTTCGGGTGGTGTCGGTGGATTTTTCTCAATAATTATGCTTTTCTCACCAAAACTCTTCTCCGACTCATGATCACTCTCCCTAGGATTCTCTAATTTTTCTTCATTAATGGTTGTTACAACATTCACATGTCCTTCTGGGAAGGGTCCTAGAGGTGTCAGTGTAAGCAGGGAGGTTTGAATCTCTAAAGTTTCGCTGTGAGCTGCGAGGGAATCGACCATATTGCTCATCTGCTTGAGATTTTCATTAATTTGGAGATGTTGTTTTCTAAAATCTTCATTTTGGAGAGTTTGTGTCTCCACAAAGTGTTCCATCATAGATTCTATCCTGGAGTGAGTAAGCGTCGCATCGAATTCTTCTAGTAATAGTTCAAGGTTAGATGTATCGAAATCTTGCGTTTCCTCAAAACATTGGGAGTCGTCATCGTAGAGGGAATTTGGGTGAGAGTGCGTCATATTGAAATCTTCTAATAATATTTCGAGGTCAGATTTAAGCGGATCTTGTGGTTCCTCAAAATATTGGGGGTGGTAGTTATAAGGGAAATATGGGTTATACATAGTGATTTAGATAAGAGTGCCTTATTCTATACTATGTAACAACGAAATCACAATATTGACTGTTGGTCCCCGGCAACGGCGCCTAAAACTTGATGCGTCCGTAAGTGCACGGAAATATCGAAGTAATATAAAAGATTGTCGAACCCACAGAGACCAATGTCAATCTACCGTTATCTATTATTACGGTGTAAAGCTAAGGCTAATGGAATTAGGAAAGTTGAATGCGAATGAAATTAAATGCAAAGGAAATAAAGATAATTGGTTTAAAGAAAAAGCGGTAAAGGGATATCGGTATGCAAGGACTTAGTTATCGGGGATTCGACAGGTCACCGGTGATTTCTACTCTTTGCAAACACTTTTAAGAAGAAAATAACGGTTTAAAGACCTTTGTCTCACGATGGTTGTTGACGCTAGTCGCAACTCTAAGGCAGAACGTATGCTGTCGCTATCCCATTCGGGGTTAAAATTACTTTTTGAAAACCATTAAGTTCTAATCCTTTTTAAAGCGCTGTCGCTGTTTTTAAAACGAATGCCTAGTTTTTACTATCTAGTCTTAGCCGCAGTTGTCGCTTGTTGGTTCGTACCTTTATGAATTCCCACTGTCGTGGCAAAACTACTTTTAAATAAGTTCTCGTTGTCGCGACGAACGTTTATTTAGAAATTAAGATTAAAAACTACAGCCAGAAAGGTTGTTTGTAAAAAGGGAAGGTACCGATTACTATCGAATCCTGTCCTACTAATTCGGTTACATAGCGATAAAATTAATTTAGCCAGACATGATAATTAATGCAAACGGAAATAGACATAAACAACTGAATAATAAAGCATGCATTATGACAGAAATAAAGTAGTAATTCAATTAATAAAAACCTGTAAATTGTACTGATCTTAAATCCTTGGGTAGTCCCCCACAATGTCGGCAGGATTCTACTTTGGCAAGAAGTAAAAGGTACAGGAACAAATAAAACCATACAAATGGGAATAAAAGGAAAAGGAAACGGGAAAATAATGCAAGAACGTAAATTCAGCTTCAATTGGTAATTTTGGCAGCACTTCGATACGTCGAAGGCCCCATAGAAACTATGAATCTAGGGCCTATTTATAGGGGATAATTCATTCTTCAACTTCCAGAGATCATGGGTGAGTTATGGAGGGAGTGGGAGTAACTTCCAGTAGTGGGCAGTGAGTGGCGAAAGTGTAGGAAGAAATTAGGTTGAGAGTGATCGTGGCTACTTCTGATTTGAACGTACTGATATTTTGTCTGTGTGACGCTCGTCATGAAATGTGACGGTCGTAATACGCATGACGGTCGTAAGGGTCAGGTGATGACCGTCATATCAGCAAAATCCGTATCTACTGTTTTTCATCTGTTTTCCTTCCATTTCTTCTTCTTTTCTTTCTTTAGTCCAAATTCTCCCCAATCTGCTAAACGAAGTAAATTAACCGCATAATGGAACGTAAATCAAGATAAATTAACAATAGTCACAAATAAATGCATGTAAATCAAGCCAAATAAACGATATGATTTTGTATTATAAATAGACACGAGGAAGACATGTTAATGAAAGAAATTCATGAAGGATCCTTTGGTACCCATTCCAATGGGTATGCAATGGCCATAAAGATGTTAAGAGCAAGTTACTATTGGCTGACAATGGAATCTGACTGTTGCAAATATGTGAAGAAATGCCATAAGTTCCAAATTTATGCTAATAAAATTCATTTGTCTCCAACTCCTCTCAATGTTATCTCTTTCCCATGGACTTTCTCGATGTGGAGCATTGACATGATTAGAATGATTGAGCCTAAAGTGTCTAACATACACCATTTCATTTTGGTGGCTATTGATTATTTTACCAAGTGGGTTGAAGCGGTATCATATGCCAATGTGACCAAGCAAGTAGTGGTCCAGTTTATCAATAACCAAATCATCTGTAGGTATGGTATTCCGAGAAAGATTATCATTGATAATGGGTCAAATCTGAACAACAGAATGATGAAGGAAATGCAATGAGTTTAAGATTGAGCATCATAATTCTTCTCCTTACAGACCTAAGATGAATGGGGCTGTTGAAGCTACTAAGAATAATATCAAGAAGATCATTCAGAAGATGGTCGTTACATAAAAATATTGGCATGAGATACTCCCTTTTGCTTTGCATGGGTATTATGCATCCGGCCGCACTTCAACAGGGGCAACCCCTTTCTGTCTTGTTTATGGTATGGAAGCAGTGCTCCCGGTAGAAGTTGAAATCCCTTCTATGAGAATTTTGATGGAAGTTGAATTGTCTGATGCTGAATGGTGTCAAAGTAGATACGATCATTTGAATTTGATTGAAGAGAAGAGAATGACGGACTTATGTCATGGCCAGTTATATCAGCAGAGATTGAAGAAAGCTTTTGACAAGAAGGTTCGAGCTCGTGTGTTCAGAGAAGGCGACCTCATGCTCAAATAGTTTTCGGCTTTTACTACTGATTCTAGGGGCAAGTGGACTCCTAATTATGAAGGCCCATATGTTGTTAAGAGAGCCTTCTCTAGAAGTGCATTAATTCTTAAACCTATGGAGGGTGAAGAGTTCACTCGTCTTGTGAATGCCGACATAGTCAAGAAAGACTTCGCCTAAAAAAATAAAAAGAACAACTCGGTAAGTTGAAAACCCAAAAGGGAAGCTTAGGAAATAATGAGCGTCTAGGTGGGCTGAAAACCTGAAAGGGAGGTCCAATAAAAAAATTAGAGACAAAAACAGAAATAATCATCCTGGTAGATTGAAAACCCGAGAGGGCAATCTAGGAAAAAGTTAGGGATTATCGCAAGTAACTGGATTCGGCCGGTCTTGATCATTTGAAGCAACATTTCCTGCCAAGGATTCTGTTTCAACCATTTGTCACAACTGCTAAAAACACCCTAGCGGAAAAAATAGAAGAGTCGCCACCAAACATTATTTATCCCGACGAAGGAAAGGAAACAATTGAAAAAAACCTCAAAGGGAGAAGACAATGTCATCACAACCAAATCCAGGGTTCGAGATTCGATTACGTGAGAGGAAGGTATTAGCACCCCCTCGCGTCCTTCGTACTCAACGGAATCCATGCTTGTTGTTTAATCAAAGGGTGGTTTATCTAAAGCCTACTGCTAAATGGAAATGAGAAGGGAAAAAAGAAAGAAATGAGAGGATACTCGATAGGACATCGTCGTCCTAGGCCTACGTATTCCCTCGTGCAATGGGAAAGTCAGAGTCAACGTAGTTCGGAGGACTACGAGTGAAAAGGGAGGTTGCTTGCCAAGACATCACCTTCTTGTGCCTATGTATCCTCATATAGAATGAGAAATTAGAGCAGCCGTAGTTCGGCTAACCATGGGTTGCTTAGTTATTTTTATGAGCGACGTTAAGTTCCCATTCAAGCAGTTAGGGTATATGCCTGTTTGCGATAGAATGGAAAAATAATGTACTCTTTCTGAAAATGGTATAATACACGATCCTGAAGGATGAAAATGATTTTCAATTTTTTGTAAGTTTTTTAAATAGAAGTGTATTAAATTTGTTCGAAATATGCATTGCACTAAAGTCTATGACATAGGATCTAGTACTTCGTGCTAACGATCCAAACGCCTCGCGTGCGAAGTACCCTAAGATGAGGTTAGGAATGCATCCGCTCATCTTTTCTCATGTGCTTAAGGCTCGTGGTGCACAATGCACACACTCGAATATCGAAAAGAAAACAACTAAGGGAAACTGACTCTTAATATTTTCATGCACAATGGTCCTAAAGTTGAGATGAAAAGGGAATTCTACTTAATGTTAGCATGAAAAGAGGTAGGCATAAGGTTAAGGTTTAAAAGGGACTATCCTAATTGTTATCATGCAAAGATTTAAACTACTAATATTTATTCTATTCCAAGCATAATCAAAAATTAAGTTGGACTAGGGAAACCTAAGGGAACATGCAAAAACATACCAAAACCAAGAAAATGAACCAAAAACAGTAGCTACAACAGCGCTCCATCATAAAACAGCAGTAAAATCCAGCATACAAGCAAGGCAGCTTATAACAGCACATGTTTTCAGGCAGAAACAGGTGTAAAAAGAAGCAAGCAGCATAGGTGCACATTTAACAGCATGTGAAACTCCAAAATAGCAGGTGTAAAAGGCCAGGCAGCAAGCATACATGAACGTTGCAACAAAAGCATATGACATGGTAAGGATTAATCGTGAACATGCATTAAGAAAAGCCAAGTGATGAATATGTATTAACAATTAAGCACATAACAAGTACGATGTGCAATAGATCATTCACCGAGAATATCATGCATATCCAACAACAATTAATCGCTTGAAACTAACACGCAATTATGGAATTGGAAACCAACATGAACATGAATCATATTTCCATCAATGTAAACATCAAGAACAAGCAGTTATAGTGGCACGAAAGATTATGCAATATGATCATTACATTAAGAATGCAAAACGAATGAATCGTGTACATGCATTACAGAAACCAAAAGTCGCACGTCAAAGGATCACACACATGCTATCAAGAACAATGAAATAGATCAAAAATAGTCCACATATATGTATAGTATTAATCCATGACGATTAAAAGTGGAAAGGAATCAAAACAAGCTTGATAATGCACAAAAATCACATTCTGCATCAGTGTTAATCAATTAACCAATTACAGTTCAAATTTGGTTATCGATTAACACAAAAATTAGCAAAGTTACACTAGTTAATTGATTAACCAGTTTTGAATTGTAATTGGTTAGTCAATTAACCCTGTTCCAGTAGCAGAAAATCAAGTTTTAAAAGCACTTTTCAGTAGCAACACACATTTTCAAGCATCCAAATGATCAATCAATCAATTATGCACAAAAATCACATTGAATCACAACAATCAAGCATTAACTAGATCCAACAATCATCAACATCAACAACCAAATTCAAGCAAATAGATCAAATCGGATTAAAAATCATGGATCTACATTGCACAAATCGAAATTAAGCTAGATCAAGTATGGATCTAAAGTTTACCAACCAACAAAGCAGAGAATTGCTTTAGTGAGTGTTACAAACAAAAATGGACAGATCTAACATAAGAAATCCTAGATCATAGAAAGAAACCTCAAGATCCAAGCAATGTGATGAACTTGCTTCAAAGCTCCTTCAAGAATGGCTTCCAAAATTTGAATCTAGATTCAAACAAGCTTCCAATGCAGAATTGAATCAAGAATGGTGATGTAGTGGAGATTTAGCTCAAGAATTCACAAATTATAATACATAATTTGTGAATCTATGAATACAGAGCTTTTGTAAAAAGGTTGAAGATGAAGGTGGAGAATGAAAAAGTGAGAGAGAATTGTAAGCAAATTCTGAAAAATGAAGGTGAAAATGAGAGTGAATGAGTGAGGTTTGGAGTGAATTTGGTTAAATAACCCCTAGGTTAGGGATCAAATTTGGTTTGGAGTATGGGTTAGTAAGAGGAATGGAATTAGGATGGAAATGGAATGAAAATTTGAATTTTGAGTGGAAATAAATTATGAAAATGAATTAAAATGAAACCATTCTAGATCCTTCCAATGATGCACATGTGAAATCAAGTGGTGGAAAAAGATTCAAATTCCGTAGTTCAGAAAATTGAGGTATTTGGGCAAATTTTGCCTTGGTTAATTGATTAACCATTTGCCAATGCATATGTGTTAATCGATTAACACAAGGAAATTTTAAATTTTTGCGCCTTTTGGAGGGAATGTTGGAAAATCACCCATTTCACTTATTCTGAGCCACGTTAAGCCTCTGAAACTTGTGATTTGATATTACCACTGAACCATGCCTGGAATATGCTGTGAATTTCCTTCCGTACTCAAAATAATCTGTTGAAAAAACTAGTCTGGTATCCGATTACTGAAAAAAATAATTGTTGAAGCCTCTGATGCTTGTTGCTTACAAACTTGCAATAAAAGAATACCTTGAGCCATAGAAACACCTTGATCCCATGTCTCTAGAGCCAATTCCATGATATGCAAAATTCAAAATAAACAAAACATAAGCCACTTACGGTTAAAACAAAAGGGAAAATTTTGAGGTGTTATAGCTGCCCCTATTCAATCCACTTGGACCTAAAGGGATGACAACAACGACTTTAAGACATTCAGGATAGAAGGAGAATGAGTACTAAAAGAACCCGAAAATTTGCAACCTGTGTGAGATATACAAAAAAGGAATGTCGGCTATAGGTGGACTCACAACCCAACAAAAGATAATAGAAAGAATTTTGGCTGGAGGCAGACTCACATTATTGTAAGAAAAGGAATGCTGATCACAGGCAAACTTACAACCCAAATAAAGGTTCATCGACCGCAGGCGGGTTCACAACCAAAAGATAACAGATGCAGGTTGACCACAGGCAGACTCATATCATCACAAGAAAAGGAATGTCAGCCACGGGCGAACTCACGACTCAAACAAAGATTTGCCGACCGCAAGCGGGTTCACAACCAAAAGATAACAGATAAAGTCCAACCACAGGAGAACTCATATCATTGCAAGAAAAGGAATGTTGGCCATAGGCAGACTCACAGCCAAAGGATAACCACCTAAAGATGGATTTTAAAAAGGAATACCGACCAAAGGCAGACTCACATCCAGAATTGAACAGGAGACGACTTTGTTGGGGAGAAGAGAAGCCTAACCAGATGACTCTCCATGGGAGTACAAGAAAGTCAAAGGAATTCATCGGTGATTCCACTAAGGATGAAGTAAGACAAAATCTCCTAAGTTATGCCATTTTCCTTCGAGGAAACATTTGGAAAATACGATATTAGCCTGGCTTATGCTTTGAATACATATGTTTGAATATGGATTAATTCTTCATACAATATGGAAATGCTACACGTTTGGAGGATGCAATGAAAAGATGCCTATGCAAAAGACACTCCACTGGGAGAAACTCTAAGAGAACCGGAAATAAATCCAATGAGGAAGACAAACTGAACCTCCTTCTCTATTAAAACCTTTGTTGGAGAAAAAATCTAAAAAGAACTTCCCCTCTGTTGGGAATTATGAACAACATCATCTAGGGAAAACATCCCAAGAATCTAACAAGGAAAAGATGCCAATGACTAATTAGGCTTTGAATTTGTGGGGAATACCTCAACCACTGCTGATCAGAAACCAACTCTACTTAGGGAAAAGGAGCAATGACACCGACCCTGCTAGGGGACGACATTGAACTTATCCTGCTGTTGAGCAAATAATCTTAAACCTAGACTTACTGGGGATAAAATAAACGCCAATGTTGGGAATACAAACATGCTCGGGAAGCATACACAAACCACCATGGTCCTGTCCGGGGCAACCAACTTCTGAACACTCACTGGGGATTAACAAAAAAAAACCTGGCTGGGGAGAACAATCTCCTGAACTCTTGCTGGGGGAGAGTGATTAAAAATTTCACCATTCACTGCTGAAGATGATAAAACCTCAATATTAGGGGTGAAGCTCTATTAGGGAGAGAAATCATGCCACCCTGCAAACACATAACAAACAACGAATGTTCAATGCGAAATGGCCACCTTGGTTACCATCCACGATACTCACCATTCAAGTAACTTTCATTGTTTTTAAGATGATCAACAAAGCTTAATGTTTTCACATGCAATGTTTATCAAAATATCGGATGTTTTGCAAATAAAACAATTATAATAAAATAGAAAAGAAAAGCCTTTTTAGTGAAATGAAATTTCATTGATTGAATTGGCCTGTAAATAGGCATTTACAATTTGGAAGCAATTCCTGAAAAGAGGCAACCGTACAAAAAGAGAAAAGAAAATACACATGTCGGCAATATGGGAATAGATATCCATCATGCTTCGATTCAACTATGACCCATATGTCTTCAACGCTCTTAGATATTTTTCCTTCTAAAATGACTGAATGGACTGATTCCTACTCCATGAAATTTCCATTTATCAAGATATGTTCACAAATCGAACGCAGATTGCATCCTCTTGCTTTCAAATCTCTAACTTTT
The DNA here is from genome assembly GCA_963859935.3 of Lathyrus sativus. Lineage (NCBI taxonomy): Eukaryota > Viridiplantae > Streptophyta > Magnoliopsida > Fabales > Fabaceae > Lathyrus > Lathyrus sativus. The sequence goes on from OZ012739.1 coordinate 322,089,080, forward strand.
GCATGGATCGCCCTTTCGGGTTTTCATTCCACCGAGATACCCATTTTTGCCAAAGTTACCTTTTCAGGTTTTCAACTCTGCGGGTTTATTCTTTTATTTTCTTTTATCCCTAATTTCATCCCGAACCTTTTCTTTTTGTGGTTCGTCGGGATGCCCCTTTTTGTTTGGACTTTTCTTTTTCTGGTCTAGCGGGTCTATTTCACGTGTAGTATTTTTTTTACTATGTCTGCATTCACAGGGGATGTAAATTCTTCGCTATCCATAGTTGAGAGTAACAAGGCTCCACTAGATAAAACCTTTCTTGCAATGTATGGCCCTTCTTAATTTGGAGTCCACTTACCCCTGTGAACTTTCTGAGGAGGAAGGATCCTTTTCAAAACCAAATCACCTGTCTAGAAACACCGAGGACGCACTTTCTAATCAAAGGCTTTCTTCATACTCCTTTGGTACAACCGGCCATGTGCAATGGCTGCCAATATTTTCTCTTCGATAAGGTTCAACTGATCCAGCATGTATAGTATTCATTCAACCTCATCAAGTTTCACATCTGCCAAAATTCTTAAAGAGGGAATCTCAACTTCTAATGGTAGGATTGCTTCCATACTATAAATCAGTGAGAAAGGAGTTGCCTCTACCGATGAACGCACTGAAGCATGATAACCATGTAGAGAAAATGACAACATCTCATGCCAATCCTTGTATGTTACCACCATCTTTTATAGAATCTTCTTGATATTCTTATTTTTTGTCGCAATAACACCATTCATCTTCAGATGATATGGAGAAGAATTGTGATGTTCAGTCTTAAAGCTCTGGCATTGCTCTTTCAAAATATTATTGTTCAAATTTGAACCATTGCCAGTAATGATTCTCTCAGCAATACCATAACGACAGATGACATCCTTCTTTATAAACCGGGCGACTACTTGTCTGGTAACATTGGCAAACAAAGCCTCTTCCACCCATTATGTGAAAAAGTCAATTGCAGGAAGTCGACTCAATATTTCTGATCATATTAATGCCCGACATAACAAAGGGGAAAGGAGATGTTAATACATTCATAGGGGTAGGCAGCACATGCACCTTATTAGCATAAATATGGAATTTATGGCATTTTCTGGCGTATTTGAAACAATCGAATTCTATAATCACCCAACAATACCCTGCTCTCAACAATTTTCTCGCCATGGCATGCCCATTGGCATGAGTACCAAAAGAACCCTCATGAACCTCTTCCATCAATATGCATGCCTCATGTTCATCAACACAATAGAGCAAGACCATATCAAAGTTTCTCTTGTACAACACATCGTCCTTATTTAGATATAAATTTACAACAAGCCTCCTCCGAGTTTTGTTGTCTTTGCTGGATGCCCCTGACGGGTAATCTTGACTTTTACGAAAACACTTGATATCATGAAACCAAGGTTTACCATCTAACACATCTTCAACAGCAAATATAAAAGCATGCCTATCAAGACACATAATGCTGATTGTTGTAGCCTCATTCCAGTAATTCACCTTGTACATCGATGCTAATGTTACCAATGCATCTGCCATCTGATTTTCAGCCTGAGGCACATGATAGAACTCAATTATGTCGAAGAAAGGTAACAACCTTCGGGCATAATCCTTGTAAGGCACCAGGTTTTCATGATGAGTCTCTCATTCGCTCTTAATCTTATTAACCCCCAGCGCTGAATCGCCATACACATCCAGATTCTTGATCCTCAAATCAATGGCCTTTTTTAAAACCATAATGCACACTTCATATTCCGCTTTGTTATTGGTGCAAGTGAACATCAATCGAGCAGTGAAAGGTACGTAAGAACCGTGAGGAGTAGTAATGATTGCCCTGATTCCGTTACCATATGAATTGACAACACCGTCAAAAACCAAACTCTACTGAGATCCAATTTCAGGTCCCTCGTCAGGCAAAAGTTTATCACAGTCTTTCATTTTCAGAAATGTGATATCTTCATCTGGAAACACAAACTTCATCGGTTGGTATTTCTCAATCGATTGTTCAGCGAGATATTCTCACAGAACACTTCCCTTGATAGCTTTCTGGGAAACATACTGAATATCGTATTTTGTCAAAACCATCTGCCAACGAGCGATCCTTCCAGAGAGTGCTTTCTTTTCAAACACGTACTTAATTAGATCCATCTTCGATACCAACAGAGTTGTGTGGTTTAACATATATTTCCTCAGATGCTTGGCTGCCCAAGCGAGTGCACAACATGTCTTTTCCAACATCGAGTACCTCGACTTACAATCAGTAAACGTTTTACTCAGGTAGTACATGGCATGCTCTTTTCTACTTATGTCATCTTGTTGACCGAGCACACATCCCATTGAGTTCTCAAGAACTTTAAGATACATAGTCAAAGGTTTTCCTGCTATCGGAGGCATGAGTATCAGAGGTTCTTGCCAATACTCTTTTATCTTTTGAAATTCTTTTTGACAGTTTTCATTCCACCTAACCGCTTGATCTTTTCTCAACAATTTGAATATTGGTTCACATGTGACTGTAAGATGAGAGAGAACCTAGCAATATAGTTCAACCTCCCCAAGAAACCATGAATCTCTTTTTCTATTTTTGGTTCAGACATCTCTTGTATAGATCTTACCTTGGTAGGATCAACCTCGATACATATTTCACAAACAATGAAACCCAACAGTTTACCAGACCTCACCTCAAAGGTGTACTTGTTCAAATTCAAACTCAGCTTGAATTTCCTAACCTCTCAAACAGCTTCAACAGATTCCTCAGACTTTCTTCCTCCATTTGTGACTTTGCAATCATGTCATCAACATAGACTTCAATCTCTTTATGAATCATATCATGAAAGAAAGTTACCATCACCCGCTAATAGGTTGCACCAATATTTTTCAATTTAAAGGCCATTACCTTATAACAGAAAGTCCCTCACGGTGTTATGACCATTGTTTTCTCCATGTCCTTCGGGGCCATTTTGATTTGGTTATACCCAGAGAAACCATCCATGAAGGAAAATATAGAGTACTAAGCAGTATTGTCCACTAACACGTCAATGTGAGGGAGCAGGAAATCGTCTTTCAGGCTTGCTCTATTCAAATCCCTATAATCAACGCATATCCTGACCTTTCCATCCTTCTTAAGGTACAAACACGATATTAGCAACCCACGGAGGATAATTAGTTACAGCAAGAAAACCGACATCTAATTGTTTCTGAACCTCTTCCTTGATTTTGACAGCCATGTCAGGTCTAGTTCTTCTCAATTTCTGCTTGATCGGAGGACACTCTTCTCTAAGAGGAAAATAATGTACCATGATGTCTATATCAAGCCCAATCATGTCTTGGTAAGACCAAGCAAAGATATCCACATACTCTCGGAGCATTTCAACCAAACTTCTCTTGACACTGTCTTCCAATGCAGCCCCAATTTTGAATTCCCTTTTAACATCCTCGGTGCCAAGAATGAAAACTTTAATATCCTCCTGATGAGGAAAAATGATCCTTTTATCTTGCTTCAGATGTTTGGCTAATTCCTTAGGCAGTTCACAGTCTTCATTAATCTCTTCTTTGGCTTGATAAATGGGATTATCAAAGTCATACTGAGCCATAGCTGAATCATTATCGGTGGAATCTGAGATGGGAGACCTGTATGAGTGATGTTTTATGTTTATTGTGAATGCAATAGTGAACAAACAAAAACATATTGCCATTTTTCTTTTAGTAAATGTAAAGCAAAAATAAAAAACAAGGACCGAAACATTTGAATGCAAAACAGCCTTTATTCATGAGACATTGAAAGTTAAAAACAGTGTGGCCCTACAGAATGAGTCACTACATCTTGGACAAAACATAGGACATAACATATGCAAAGGCAATACAAGTTACTCTTCATGGGTGACCAAGACGACTTTTTCAGGAGACCAGTTGCACAACTCCTGACCTGGAACACAGAGATGGATCCAAGCATCCATATCAAGGTCACTATCCAATTCATTATCCCCTATTGCATGGATTCTGTTGAAAATAACCCCAGCGCTTGTAAATCTGACAGAACCTGTGTATCTTGGGGGATCTTCTGATGGCTTGTATCCCAACCCAAACTTATCTTGCTTCATCGGAACTTCAAGAACCTGGCCCCACCTTTGAGAACCACCATCGTTAACCATCGCACGTGCTTATTTCAGCGAAGACATCGAAACCTCAGACTCCTTATCCTTCATAAAAGGCTCTTTCTGGATTTAGACATCTTCAAAGGATGGACATAAGGTTTCATGGATCTCCCCATCAACTTCAACATATTTAAATGTTGACAAGTGGCTAACCATGATGTCTTCTTCACCATATATCGTGACCACCTTCCCTTCAACCATGTATTTCAACTTCTGATGCAGGGTAGACGTCACGGCTCTAAAAGAATATATCAAAGGAGGACCCAACAAACTACTGTAAGCCGGTTGGATATCCATGATGTAAAAAGTCGTAACAAGCATTTCAAGTCCAACCTGGATAGGCAACACCATTTTACCAAATATTGATCTTTTTGACTCATCAAACACCTGTACAACAAAATCATTTGGCCTGGAAATCGAACCCTGTGTATCAAGTTTCATAAGGGCCTTCTTCGGCAAAACATTCAGAGAAGACCAGTATCTACCAACACATGGGACAATAGAGAACCTCTGCACTCGATGGAGATTTGCAAAGCCTTATTATGATTCCTTCATGTCGGTATCAAATCCAGATTGGTAAACCCCAGACCATTCACTGTGTTAACATGGGCAACTGCCCCTTCAAGTTGATTTACAGATATCTCTTGAGGAACATAGGCAACATTCAAAACCTTCAACAATGCATTTTTGTGTGCCTCAGAACACAGCAACAAAGAAAGAATGGAGATCTTTGATGGTGTCTGATTCAATCAGTCAATAATCTTATAATCACTCTTACGAATCAACCTCATAAATTCCTCTACATCTTTTGAAAAAGAAGCATCACTAGATTGTTGTTGCACAAAATCATCCACAACTAGCTTTCCTTTACCCTTGTCTGATTTATCAACATTAACATTTGGTTAAGAGAAGACCCTACCACTATGTGTGATTCCTCCAGCACCAACAATATTGTCGACAGTGGACCCAACATCAAAAGAACCCAACAAATCTTTTTTTTGCCCATTAAAAAATACTTCAGCTTTGTAATTCCACGGAATTGCTTTAGTACTCTCATACGGTATCGGCCCTGGTGTAGTGATAATGACGGGTGCTTGTCGCACGGGCACGGAAATATAGACAGTCATGTACAGGATCAATATCGTTGCAATATCCTTACCATCATTATTAACCTCATCCTCAACATTAACTTTGTCAAACTGTAGTCGTCCATCATTCATTAATTTCTATATGCCATCTCTCAATAGGTCACAACCCTCTGGCTGTAATACACATTCCTGACAGACGGACGCACAACCTGGGAAAACATCCCCTTTCAACAAGCACTCTTTAACAACCGACAGCGGAGTCTTCAACTCATTCCCATTAGCCACCAAATTTAACTGTTGGCCATCTTCAATATCATTGGCTCTTTCCACTCTATGATTTCACATTGGGTTATGAATTACATTGGCTCCTTCATTAGTGAAATTAATGGCCTTGGAGTCAAGCAAATCTCTTACTTTGTGCTTAAAATCTTTACAGTTATCAATACTGTGCCTTGGAGCCCTAGAATGAAACTCACACTGAGCATTGGCATCATAACCTAGCGGAGGATTGCCAGTAAGAGGTTCCAGAGTTCTCTTATGTACCAACTATAGCTGCAAAAGATGTTGTAGTAACTGAGAATATGGCATTGGTGGAGTCGCAAATTTCCTATTCACCTTTGGTCTATCTTGATATCGGCGAGGAGCATTATGTTATTGCTGAGGTGCATCCAGAATGACCACAAAAGCAACCTGAAGTATAAAGTTTTGATTAGCCCTGCCTTTTCCTCAATACAAAGAAATAGAATTTGTGTCACCTTCCCTCTTCTTCGGGTTACCTGCATATGGATTTTTACTTCCTCTAGATGAGGATCCATTTCCACTTGCAATCTTCCCTGCCTTAATTCCAATTTCCAATCTTTCCCCTGCCAACATCAAATATGAAAATCCAGCCGACACACATCCAACTAGTTTCTCGTAATACGGTTCTTGATGTGTAGTTATGAACATATCGATAAGCTCTCGCTCCATCATTGGAGGTTGAACTCTTGTTGCCGGTTCACGCCACCTTTAGGTGTATTCCTTGAAGCTCTCATTACTACCTTAGGAGAGATTCTGCAATTGCATCCTATTAGGTGCCATGTCGTTGTTGTACTGATAGTGTCGGACGAAAGCTTTTTCCAAGTCTCTCCAGCTTCTGATATGGGTCCTCTCTAACTCCATATACCACTCCAATGAAGCCCCAACCAAGCTATCTTGGAATAAATGCATTAAGAGCTTTTTGTCATCTGAGTAAGCTAGCATTTTTCTGTAGTAGGCCCAGATATGAGTCTTGGGACAAGTAGTCCCTTTGTACTTATTAAATTCTGAGACTTTGAAATTGGGCGGGATTCTCACTCTAGGAAATAAGCAGAGATCAGTTATATCAAGACCAAAAGTGTTCTGGTTCTCATATGTGTGCATCCTTTCTTCGATCATTTTGAATTTTTTGTCAGCCTCAGACGGGAGACCGACTTCCAAGTCACACATGGAGAAAGAATCCTCCAGACGATCCTCTTCCCATTGTTGGCCACCAGCGCCATGTAGAGCACACACACTTCTTCCTCCACCAACTATTCCAGAAATTCCACCAGCAACGCCTCCGCCCAGAGGAATGACAACACCAGCACCACCTCTGACCAGAGGATTAACACCACTAGCAGTACCTCCAATCGGAGGAACAACACCATCACCACCATGAACAACACCATCCTCATCCACACAAGCAATCAAAGGCTAGACCAAGGTTCTTAACTGTTCCTATCCCAGGGCCATGTTCTGCATTAACTCCATGAATTGAGTCATGCGGTTTCGGACCACTTGAAGTTCAGCTTATACTTGTTCCATCATTCTTCTTTGATTTCCTCTTGTGGAATACCTGTGAAAACTAGGGTTTGAAATCCTACTAAAGAGAAACTAGACATAGATGAGAATAAATCCATCAGGAACACTTGCTATGAAAATGAATATGCGATATAAATGCAAACATGTTTGAATATTTCCAAGGAAATCTACCCCTTGATTCCAGTTTCTAAAAATAATAACAAACACCAGACATAGACGGAACATCAATAAGAGTTGCTCGTAGTTTACTGAATAAGAGAATAACAACAAGTCAATGCATATAACCCATTCAAGAAAAGACAAAGCCATGAACAAAAGTCAATGATCCCAGCCAACATGCCTGTAGGTGATCACATGCAAAAGAAAAAGGATAATAAGACATATCGCCACTATCCACTAAAGACAATGATCCCCAGCCACTATGCTTCTTGCACCAAGTCTGAATCTCCATGAATAGCTTCTTAGTGTCAGGATTCTTCGGTCTCTGAATTAGCTCCAAAATGAGAACATCTCTTCTACATATGACCCTTCCTAGATATCATTAATGTTCCTCCCAAGCATCTTCATCGAAGATGTCCTTAAGTTTAGGATCCTCGAGTTTAGGCTTCTTTACTTCTGCTTAAATCTTGAGCTCTTGAAGGGTTGATAAGGTCTCTTTAAGATGTTTCTCACATTTACACCTGTGAGATGATTCTGCTATAACCTTCCTTTCCTTGTTCCTGAGTTGTAGTTTTAGATTTTCAATTTGGCCTTGATAATCATGCTCTTTCAATTTGTGAGTGGTTATTGTGGCATTCCATTGGGCATTGAACTTAGAGATATCGACATGGGCTCTCTCTAAATCCTTTTTTCTCAACCGGAGTATGTTGTTGGCGCTTTTCAAATCTTGACCTACTCACCCTCTTTCTTGACCCCCTCTACCAGTTCTTTCTCCTTTTTGGCTGACATCTCTGTCTTCACGTTGGCTACATAGAAAGCTTCATTCTAATCATGCCCCAGCTGACTAATCTCCCTCTTCAGTTCTTCATTATCTTTGCATAATTCTTCCTTTTTTGCCCAGATTTTGTTATACTTCTCAATTTCTACTGTAGTTGGTTGCTCAATAGCCAACGGATACAAAAGAGTCTTTACTAGAAAAGGTAAGTGAACAACTTCCACTCTCTCTAGCAACCACTCTTCATAAGGAGGATACGCTTTGTAGTCACCTTTACCTAGAAATGGTTTTCCTCTCCTATGGATAGTGCCCCAAGATTTCACAACACTTTTCTTGGCTTCAGGATTGCTAGTCCCATTATAGAACAAGTACTCTATCACCTCTTCATCTGTTGGAGGAACTCTCAGTGCATACCCCAATTATCCTCTAGCAAGAGATGGATTATAATTGATTCCTCCCCTAATTCCCATGAAAGGGACATTGGGAAACTCCCCACAACTATAAATCATCTCTTCCCCCAGTAACCTTCTATCAAACGATTAGATATCTTTAGTGACAAGGCCCATTACCCTCTCTGCCCAATTTAAAGAGTCCTTAGTATCGACAAAAGCGCTATCACGAGGGAGATGACTCATGAACCAATTGTAGATAAGAGAAACACAACAATAAAGAAGTCCACCTTTCATCTTAAAGCTTCTTGAGTGAACTGAGTGGTATACATCACCAAGGAGTGTTGGTACGAGATTATTCATGAAAATCCAAATGGCGTTCATATCTACGAATCTTGGAAAGTTGGGGAAGAGAACAGTTCCATAAATGCACAAAGCTAGTATGGCATTGATGGTATTCCAGCTATAAACCTCGGCATATTCCATAACTTCACTCACCAATGAACTCAGCAGAAAACCAGATAAACCTCCTTTTGATTGCAGATGACCCTTCACCACAGACATGCTCAAATAAAGAGCATCAGCAATAACCTCCAGATCAGAAACTTCCATAAATTCATGAAAAGGCACATGATCTTTAACCGGAATATCTAAAATGAGAGAAAACTCCTCTAGGGTAGGAATCAACTGATAATCCCTGAACGTGAAACACCTCAGAGCAGGATCATAGTGAAATTATGGTATGCAGATCTCATATGTCCTAAGAGATGCAAAGAACATTGATCTCTGCTGAAACAGAACAAGGACAAAACATAACCAATTTAAATTACTTTAAATTGTACCAATGTCATAAGGTCTGTTGTAACATCAGCAGACAGACATACTATTTATCTAACCATTTAAATTATGCAGAATTGTAAATGCTGACAAATAAATAACACAATGAATTTTTTACCCATTTTGGTGCAACCTCACCTACATCTAGGGGCTACCAAGCCAGGGAGGAAATTCACTATTAGCATAATTAATTCAGAGTCAAACAACCAGTTTGCACTCTTCACTTAAGACCTACCCAATGCAATTTCTACCTAGAATCCACTAGACAAGAGACACCTCTCACTCCCCCTCAATCACAACAGTGATAAACAATTCAATGCAAAAGAAAACTTTAGAAGAAACTCTTCAAAGTCACAATACTTGATTTTGCTAAACAGCTTCAATCAAGAACAATGCACTCTTGCTTAAAAGCTTTGAGTGACACACTTAACAGACAACTTAAGAACTCTAGACCAATGCAATCATACAGCAAATAATTGCTTGGTGTAAATACACGTGAAGAACAGAACTCTTCACTCACAAATACACTCTTGCTTAAAAGCTTTGAGTGAACAATTAACATTGTACTAATAACAGCCTAAACATGCCTACCACGATGCATCTAAAGATACAAAGGGTGACTTACAAGGTCACACACAATGGACTCTCAAAACCCTAAACCTTAATTCTACACTCAAGTTTTTCTTGTTGTAAGTGCTTGATTTCCCTTGTTTCCGCTCCTCCTTAAATAGTACTGCAGACTGGGCTTGGGCTGATCAAAAATAACATAAATTAAGTTTAACCAAGTTAGCCTAATTTCCATAATTCAGATGCTGCGAATTAGGTCACAGCTGCTTCATGTTATGCCCAACCCTGACTAGAATCTCGCCTAAGATAACTAAGGAGCCATAACAGGTTTCCTGAAGTATAGCCTGAGTTTCCTCTTGCAATATAACAGTAAACCTAAACACGCGCCCTGATGTCATACACTTGATGTCATAACATCCAGCATGACATCCAACACACTTTGTTCTTAGCTGACCAAACTCACCCTGTAATACACTCCTGCAGAATCTTCTTCATAATAGTAGAAACAAATATATTATAGTTTACTAAAAAGTCTCAGAGATCCTTTTTATGAACACCAATTAATTCTGCATTTTGTTCCTAATAAATCTCTTTGGCCTGCACATAATGATGAGGTATATCCAACAGGTTCTCATCAAACCAAAACACTTTAGTCAAGTGATAGTAGCTCCTGCTGTACCAGACAGCGATGTCATGACATTGGTGATGACATCCTGATTAAAACACATGACAACAGTATTGTCATCAACTCCTGTTGTACCAGACAGAGATGTCATAACATTGGTAATGACATCCTGATTAAACCACATGACAGCAGTATTGTCATCAGCTCTTACTGTACTAGACAGCAATGTCATGACATTGGTAATTGAAAATTCTGGCAAGCACACGATGGATGTTATTGTGGAAGTTATGACATCCACTGTAACACCGACTACTGCAATTAATAATAAGTTGTAAAGATAAGCAGTAAATAACACAGAAGTTGTTCACCCAGTTCAGTGTCAACAACACTTACATCTGGGGGCTACCAAGCTAGGGAGGAATTTCACTATCAGTTGAATTAATTCAGAGTCAAACACTCAACTTGCACTCTTCACTTAAAACCTACCCAATGATACTTCAACCTAGAGACACTCTAGACCTGAGTATACCCACTCACTCCCCCTCAATCACACCACAGTGATATAAAATTCACAATTATAAAAGATAGATGAAGAAACACTTCATACACACCTTGATCTTGCTTTAAAGCTTTGATCAAGAATCACACACTCTTGCTTAACATCTTTGAGTGAGACACAGCTTAGACCTTACCTAACCAATGCAGCATACAGTTGCTTGGTAAACAAGTATTCCTAAGACTCAATTCATACGTGAAGAACACACTTTCTTTACCCACAATACTCACGTGAAGACCAACCTTCTTCACTCACAAGGACTCTTAATATACACTCTCTAATATTCTGTCAAGAGCTACCCTTCTAGGATTGCTCCTTCTATTATTTATAGCAGCAGTCAGTCCTTGGGCCTGGGTGCACAAATTAGGTTTAACATACCAAACCCTATTCTTCAATCATCTGCACACTTACCATTTAATTCTGGAGCATTTGTTTCGCTTTAGGGATTCTAAAATGTCTCCTGTCTTTCAGCTTGAGCTTCTAATAATTTTCCTGATTTCTAGTTACCAGAAAACAAATCTTCTCGTTGGATGTCATACGATCAGAGTCATGACATTTTGTATGACATTCAACTTAACTAGCATTTAGCTAAGTTAACTTACCCTGCACAGTCCATATTATGTATGTACTACCATTAGTTATGACATACATACATACTCTAATGTTTTGCCATAAAATGCAGCCAATCAAGAGCACTTACAAACTCCCCCTTTGGCAAATTTTTGGCTAAAACACTCTGTTATTATACCAGAGATTTACACACAGCAGAAGACTTATCATATGCCTTGTCTTGCTGGATAGTCACTAGCTACACAACAGATTTAACTCACCCGGTTAGCCATCTGTTAGTCACGACTACAGATGTTATACTTTTTTGAGTAACACACTGGGTTACTCCCCCTCGACGGATGCATTCTACATCAGTTAAGCAAAACCTGCACAGCTTGCAGCCACAAATAAGCATCCAGCCTATTCTGGATGTCATGACCTTCAGGATAACATCCTGAAGTTACAAACTCCTGAGCTACTCCCCCTAAAAAGATGCACACCACTCACATTCTGCTGGGAGCTCACAAAGCTACACAGCTAGGAAATCACACAACAACATAAACTGTTGTCACACCTACAAGCATACATAACATGAGGAGAGTTTTTCCAGCCACATTGGTTATCTTAAACAATTCTTCCATCTGCTGTTATCTAACAATAACAATACTAACACTACTCTCTCCCCCTTTTTAGCCATAAATTAAGATCACGCTAAGCTAATAGCATAGATCAAAATAAGTAACATTACAAATGATTTGGGGAATGACAACAAAAATTGCTCATGAAGAGCATCACACAAAATTCATGCTGTAACAACAAAATCTTAACCATTAAATGTCAAACGAGCAGCACACTTTATCACCTCAGCAGCAGACTGAGTCACATCAGCCTATCAATCTTCCTCATTAGAGGAACTAGAGTCACTGTCATCCAGATCAGATAATGAAAGATCCTGGTTTCTATCACACGAGTCTTCCTCCGGCATATCCGAATTGTGAGGTGGATCCCTGCGAGCCAGGGGAATGGTGATACCCCGAATTGGCAGCCCTCTTTTGAGTATATCATCGATAATTTTCCTGTTGGATTTATCCACGTAAGTCGTTCCTTCCCTGTTGTTGGTTCGCCTAAGTTCCTCATCAGTGGGCAGAGGATACTTGCGTTTGGGTTCTTCACCAATGGGATGGTCACTTTTTGAGTATTTGGGAGGAGTTTTGGATGAAGAGGCGGCATGATGGAATGACATCTTATTGTTGCGTGTTGACAGAGAATTTGGTGGAATGGGGAAGGAAGAGAAAATTCAATGCACGTTGGTGTGAAATGGAGAACTTTTATGGTCAAGGCCTTGGACTGCATTGAAGTTTTAAAGCTCCCACGTGCCAGTGATTGTTATGCGTCTTCATTTATGCAGATACCCAATTTGCCTCTCAAATTCTCAAACTGAGCAGCATCAAGTGCTTTTGTAAAAATGTCAGCCAGTTGTACTTCTGTGGGCACATGTTCCATGGAGACCACTTTATGTTCCACAAGGTCTCTTATGTAGTGATGTCTTATATCAATGTGCTTAGTTCTGCTATGCTAAATTGGGTTCTTGGAGATATTGATAGCACTAAGATTGTCACAATACAATGTCATGACATCCTGCGTGACATTCTATTCTGTCAGCATTTGCTTCATCCAGACCAACTGAGAGCAGCTACTGCCAGCTGCTATGTATTCAGCTTTTGCAGTGGACAATGAGACACAATTTTGCTATTTGCTAAACCATGATATGAGATTATTCCCCAAGAAGAAACATCCACCAGAGGTGCTCTTTCTATAATCAGCACTGCCAGCCCAGTCAACATCATAATACCCAGATATAGTGGGATTACATCCAAGAGAGTAAATTATACCATAACCAATGGTACCATTCACATATTTGAGAATCCTTTTGACTTGATTTATGTGGCTCACTTTAGGATCTGCTTGATATCTAGCACACACACCAACTGCAAAAGCAATATCAGGTCTGCTGGCTGTTAGATACAGCAGGCTACCTATCATGCTCCTGTACAGGCTTTGATCAACACTTGTACCACTTTCATCTTTTGATAACTTCATATGAGTGGGTGCAGGTGTTCTTTTGTGACCAGCCTTATCCATCCCAAACTTTTTGACTATGCTTTTGGTATATTTGCTTTGGGAGATAAATATAGAATCATCCATTTGCTTGACTTGCAAACCAAGGAAGTAGGTTAATTCTCCCCACATGCTCATTTTAAACTCAGATTGCATGTGATTGACAAATTGTTTCACCAGTTTGTCTGACATTCCTCCAAACACTATGTCATCCACATAGATCTGTGCAATCATGATTTTTCCATCTTCATCTTTCACAAACAGGGTCTTATCTATCCCTCCTTTTCTGTATCTAATTGAAGTAAGAAATTCAGTCAATCTCTCATACCATGATCTAGGGGTTTGTTTCAACCCACACAGTGCCTTCCTTAACTTGTATACATGGTCTATCAAGTTAGGATCCTCAAATCCTTTGGGTTGTGCTACATATACTTCCTCATTTAGATATCCATTCAGAAATGCACTTTTCACATCCATTTGGAATAGTTTGAATTTTAGAATGCAGGAAATTCCTAATAGTAGTTGGATTGCCTCCAGTCTTGAAACTAGTGCAAATGTTTCATCAAAATCAATTCCTTCTACTTGAGTATATCCCTGTGCCGCTAGTCTAGCTTTGTTTCTGACTATGATTCCTTTTTCATCTTACTTGTTCTTGTGAATCCATTTGGTTCCAATGATATTTGTTCCTTCAGGTCTTGGCGCTACTTCCCATACTTCATTCCTTTTGAACTGTTCCAATTCATCTTGCATGGCCTTGATCTAGTATTCATCAGTGAGAGCCTCCTTCACATTTTTTGGTTCAATCCTAGACACAAAGCATGAATTTGAGATGACTTCTCTTGCTCTAGTCCTTACTCCACTGTTGGGATCTCCAATAATAAGATCTTTGGGATGATCTTTTAGAATTCTAATAGAGGGTTCTTTGTTTATGGCTACTGGTTCAGAATTTGGACTTGCAGTTGAGGTGTCTTCAGTATCCTCAGATGGAGTCTCAAGCAAAGTTCCAACATCCTCTATGACATTGAACTCTTCAATCTGATCATCAATGATAACATTAATGGATTCCATTAACACTTTTGTTCTGGAGTTGTATACTCTGTAAGCTCTGTTGTTAGTAGAGTATCCCAAGAAAATTCCTTCATCACTTTTAGGATCCATTTTCCTTCTTTGTTCACGATCTGTCAAGATGTAGCACTTGCTTCCAAATACATGAAAATATTTCACAGTTGGTTTTCTTCCTTTTCATAATTCATACAGAGTGGAAGTTGTTCCATTTCTCAGAGTAACCTTGTTGTGAACATAGCATGCTGTATTCATTGCCTCAGCCCAGAAGTGCATAGGCAGCTTCTTTGCATGAATCATGGCTCTTGCAGATTCTTGAATGGTCCTGTTTTTTCTTTCTACTACTCCATTTTGTTGAGGAGTGATAGGAGAGGAAAATTCATGGCTTATGCCTTCAGTGGAACATAATTCAACAAACTTGGAGTTTTCAAACTCCTTTCCATGATCACTCCTGATCCTGATTACAACACTCTCCTTTTCTCTTTGGAGTTTAATGCACAGTTCTTTGAAAACTTCGAATACATCAGATTTCTCTTTGATGAAATTTATCCAGGTGAATCTGGAGTAGTCATCAACCACCACATATGCATACCTTTTTCCACCAAGGCTTTCTACTTGCATTGGTCCCATCAGATCCATGTGTAGTAGTTCCAGAACTCTAGAAGTTGTTAGATGTCTAACCCTTGGATGAGATGTCTTGGTCTGTTTGCCCACTTGACATTTTCCACAGACTTTTCCCTCATCAATAGTTAGTTTTGGAATTCCTCTTACAGCCTCCTTGAAAATGATCTTCTTCATTCCCCTTAGATGAAGGTGACCAAGCCTTTGGTGCCACAATTTGACCTCCTGTTCTTCTTTGGCCATAGAGCATATTATGGATCTACTAGAGTCCTTGGGCTCCCATAAGTAACAGTTGTCCTTAGATCTAACCCCCTTCATAACTTATTTATTATCACCATTTGTGACCACACATTCTCCTTTAGTGAATTTCACACTTAGCCCTTGATCACAGAGCTGACTGATGCTAATCGAGTTAGCAGTCAGTCCTTTTACTAGCAATACATTGTCTAGGTTAGGAACTCCAGGACAGTCTAGTTTCTCAACCCCTTTGATTTCTCCTTTTTCACCATCACCAAAGGTCACATAACTAGTGGAATGAGGTTTGATGTCCACCAACAGGTTCTTTATTCCAGTCATGTGCTTGGAGCAACCACTATCAAAGTACCAGTCTTCTTTAGCTGACACTCTTAGGGAGGTGTGAGCTATCATACCTACCTCCTTTGCCACCCATTGTTGCTTTTTGACATGATTACTTTGATGAATGTGGCTAGTATATCCATGCAACCTAAAGAAAAAGGGCTTCAGGTGACCAACTCTTCCATAGTATTGACACCTCCACCTCTGGAATTTCCTTCTTGACTAATTCCTGTTCCTTTTCCTCTGATATTGAGACATTGGCTGTGACATCTGGTTTAACTTCTGTTTTTCAGACTCAGATCTCTTGATCCCCAAGATGGGTTTCTGTTCACCAACAAACCCTAGTCCAGACTTGTCTCCTGCCATCTGACCACTCTGTAGAATTTTTTCAAGAGTGTCAGTCCCAGGGTTCAGCATCCTGATTGATTTTGACATCTGCTCAAGTTGACCTTTTAACTGGCTGACTTCACTGTTGAGTGAGTCTATTGTTGCCAGTTGTTCCTTCTTCTCAGCCTCCATCCTCTTGATGATTCTCTTGTGCTTCTCCCCTAGTTGACATACTTCAGTGCTTCTGATGTACAGTTGTTTGTATAGGGCTTCCAATTCATCAAGAGTTAACTTATCTTCATCAGACTTAGTATCAGTCATACATGTGCCAGTTAAAGCTGTGACATGTTTTGCAGATTCTACTTCTGATCCACTTTCCGAGTCTTCATCAAACCAAGTGATCATAAGTCCTTTCTTCTCCCTTCTAATATATGTGGGGCGTTCTATTTTACTGTGACCATAACCCTCACATTCATAACACTTAACTATTTTGCCTTGGTGGGACCTTTCATCAGACTTAGTTCCTCTGCCAATGTCAGATGGGATGTTTTTGTCTTTGGATTTACCCTTCTGTTCCACTCTTTTCACGAGTCTGTTGAATTGTCTCCCAAGCATAGCTACAACTTTTGAGAGTTTCTCCTTGCTTTCATGGTCTTCTTCATTTAGATCATCTGCAGTGTTTGAGAAAAGAGTTATGCTTTTGATCTATTTCTCCACAGTCTGATCACACATTCCCATCTCAAATGTTTGGAGAAAACCTATGAGTTCATCAACTTTCATGTTGTTGATGTCTTGTGCCTCTTCAATGGAAGTGACCTTCATGGCAAATCTTTTTGGCAAAGATATGAGAATTTTCCTCACTAGCTTTTCCTCAGCCATCCTCTCTCCCAAGGCACCTGATGTATTAGCTATTTCAAGGAAATTCATGTAGAATTCATGAATTGTCTCCTCCTCCTTCATTCTTAGGTTCTCAAACTTGGTGGTCAGCATTTGTAGACTTGACATTTTCACTTTAGAGGTTCCTTCATGTGTAGTTTTCAGGGTGTCCCAAACCTCTTTAGCCAGCTCACAATGGTGTACCAGTCTGAAAATGTTCTTGTCAATGCCATTAAACAAGGCATTCAAAGATTTAGAGTTACCAAGAGCCAAAGCCTCTTGCTCTGTGTTCCATTCCTCTTCAAGAATTAGCACAGATGTTCCATCCTTATCAGTCTTCACTAGATATTCCCATCCTGAATTTGTAGCTCTCCAGGCCTTGCTGTCTAAGGATTTTAGGAATGCAATCATCCTAGGCTTCCAATAATCATAATTTGACCCATCTAGAATTGGTGGTCTATTTGTAAATCCTATGTCCCTATCCATAGTACCAGAATTTTTCTTCCCCAGATTTAACCAGGCAGGGTGCCTGCTCTGATGCCAATTGAAAATTATGGCAAGCACACGATGAATGTTATTGTGGTAGTTATGACATCCACTATAACACTGATTACTGCAGTAAATAACACAGAAGTTGTTCACCTAGTTCAGTGTCAATAACACTTACATCTGGGGGCTACTAAGCCAGGGATGAATTTCACTATCAGTAGAATTATTTCAGAGTCAAACACTCAGCTTGCACTCTTCACTTAAAACCTACCCAATGACACTTCAATCTAGAGACACTCTAGACCTGAGTATACCCACTCACTCCCCCTCAATCACATCACAGTGATATACAATTCACAATTACAAAAGACAGATGAAGAAACACTTCATACACACCTTGATCTTGCTTCAAAGCTTTGATCAAGAATCACACACTCTTCCTTAACCGCTTTGAGTGAGACACAGCTTAGACCTTACCTAACCAATGCAGCATACAGTTGCTTGGTAAACAAGTATTCCTAAGACTCAATTCATACGTGAAGAACACACTTTCTTCACTCACAATACTCACGTGAAGACCAACCTTCTTCACTCACAATGAGCTACCCTTCTAGGATTGCTCCTCCTGTAATTTATAGCAGCAGTCAGTCCTTGGGCCTGGGTGCACAAATTAGGTTTAACATACCAAACCCTATTCTTCAATCATATGCACGCTTGCCATTTAATTCAGGAGAATTTGTTTCGCTTTAGGGCTTCTAAAGTGTCTCTTGTCTTTCAGCTTGAGCTTCTAATAAGTTTCCTGATTTCTAGTTACCAGAAAACAAATCTGCTCGTTGGATGTCATACGATCAGAGTCATGACATTCTGTATGACATTCAACTTAACTAACATTTAGCTAAGTTAACTTACCCTGCATAGTCCATATTATGTATGTACTACCATTAGTTATGACAGACATACATACTCTAATGTTTTGCCATAAAATGCAGCCAATCAAGAGCACTTACAGTAATGACATTCTGATTAAAACACATGATAGTAGTTCTGTCATGACAGCATATTGAGATGTTATAACATCCTGCTTAACATCAGTGCAGAATCATGTTTTACCAAAATTTAGCCAATCATAGAACCATGGACAATCATAGAATCATGGAACTAACACATAGAATTGTAGCAAAGTATGCACAACCCCTTTCCCATAATCTGCAACGGTATACAGCAGGTTGAGAATCCTCCCCTAGTCTTCTTTGAAATTTTCTAAATTACTCTAAGTAGTTTTGGTAATCAAGTTGCGGGTCAGACTCAAATATAGTGATTGAAACTTGTAACTTATAGTGTCCTTCCTATCATTACCCATCTGCAAAGAGCTTGCCAACGAGAATCAAAGATAGGATACAAACCCTGGAAACAAACAAACATGAATGTTAAAATGCAGGTATGATTATGAAAATGAAAACATGGGATCGAAGTATCCAATATGTTCAGAATAGTTGTTGTGCTGCTGACTGAATAAGACCAGAATTCTGCTCTGACAAGAAATCCAGAATACCAGAACATTGAGATAGTCCAAATACCAGAATATAAGTCTGGTAAGTCCATATTGTAGCACCCAAAAATTATCCCATCCTTTTTCTTGTCTTGGCTTATGTTTCATATCATTTGTGCATAGCATTGGTTCTAGACAAGGGATCAAGGTTCAACACTCAAGGGAAGAGCTTCATCTTCAATGCTCAAGTAAGGGTTCATTCTCAAACTTGTTGAATTCTCAAATCACCATCAAGAATGTCTCAGAATCACTTTAATCAAGGATTCAAGCACTGACCACCTCCTCATATCTTGTGAGCAACTAGATTAAGGTTTTAGTTCAAAAGGAATTTGTGGCTAGTTCTTTGAGCCAGACATGATTCTAAAGCTCAATACACATCTTGAGGGTCCTATATGTCGATCACTTTTCATCACAAGAGCTCTAATTAATGGAAATGATGATTGGGTTTCATCATTTAACAAAAGTCAATTGTGGTTCAATGGGGTCAAAATCTTGGATAGCAAGATCAACCAAGGGTATGCTATGTGTTTTCAAGTGTTTTCATGTGTTTGGAAAAAGAGAAGTCAAGAGGAAACATAAAATCAAGAGTTTGGTTGGATTAGGGTTTTGTTGAAATATTTTCTAAGTGTAGAAAACCCTAATTCTAGTCATTTTGCAACTTCCATAACTTTCTCATCCTTGATCCAATGGAAGCAAACTTGCTATCAAATTAAAGAGGACATCATGAACTACAAGTTTGTAGAAGAATTAAAGTAAAAAGTATCCATATTTGGGAGATATGATGGGCTAAAGTTGAGTAAATGGAGATTTTGTCATTACAACACTTAGAAATATTTCTAAGTATGGAAATTCAGCTTGAAGTGCATGTTTTCAAGCTTATCTTACATGATGATGCAAGATTCAAATTATTTTTCCTTGAACATGAAAGTTGTAGAGCATCCTTCAAGATTTCTTTTGAGTACTAGATCATCTCCATTGTATGTGTAGAGCTCAAGTTATGGTCTCTCCAAAGTAGAGTTTCAAGGTTGTCAAGATTGGACATGTTTTAGGCAGATTTTTGGAGCTACTTTCCAAGACACTTTTCACCAAGTTCTTATCCTAAAAGCAATTTCCCTTGAACATGAAAGTTGAAGATCACTCTTCAAGATTTCTATCCATAGATCACCCCCATTGGATAAAAACTCTCCGAGTTATATGGCTTCAAAGTTGTAAAAAGGCTCATGACTTAGAATTTTTCTGTCATTTTGGAAAGTTTTCAAGACATGATCTTTGAGTCATTTTTTCATAGTCATACAAGGCTTATTTCATCATTCCATCAACATAGGACTTTTTCCTTTCACTTCAAGCTTTCTTTGGAACACATGAACTCATCAAGGAGAGTCAAATTCATCAAGATAGAACCATTCAAAGTAAGCTATATGGATTATGGCCATGCATGGTTTTTGGTTCGATTTCATGTGTCATTTCTTCTTCTTAATGCAGCAACTTGGATTATTCTCTCCCACACGCATACGTTACCTTTTTTTAGTCATTAAACTTTGCCTTAAACAACCAAGCAAGTTGTGTACCATTTATGTGCTTCATAAGCAATTTATGCCAATATAGAATAAAAGTAAAATGAGCCAAAACTTGTCCCACAAGGTTGTGCCTTAAACTCCACTCCAATTCTGACTCTCTCCCACTCATGACAAGGGATAACCAACAAGGAAAACCATGAGTGGCAAGCAAAACCCGAGCCACCTTTTGTTTTTTTCAAATTCACACCATTTTGTTTTCACCATAGTAACTTCCCTTTTAACCACTCAAAGCCACCATATATAAGCCCTAAAAATCCTAAAGGATAGAGGAAGCCTCATTTTTCACAAATCTCAAAGCAAACAACTTTTTTCAAAGGATTTCTCTCTCTTTGAATTTCACTCTCCTAAGTTGCTTCCTTCATTTTTTTTCATCATCATCATCACTCTCCAAGCTCAAAGGAAGGAAGACGAAGGGTTTTATGAAGTGTTCAAGAAATCTTAGAGGTTTCAGATTTCTAGTTTTGGTAACTTTCCTCTTCCTTTTTTATCTCATATTAGAGCCCATGATAGGAGCATGTGGTACATCTGAAGTCCTACCTTGTGTAGGCAATGTTTGCATATCATGTTGTCTTGATTTGGTTGATTTTCATTTCATGAGTTTGATTTCCGTGCTTTGATTTCCCTTTGATTTTGTGCTTGTTTGTGAAAGTGAGTAGTGGATTCGTGTTCAGCATGAGATTCTACGTGGAGAGATAGTCTTGTTTGGTGTTTCTGGGTATTTCGTGGTGGCTCTGGTGGCCTATTCACCAGAGAAGAAGATCGGACCTAGGGCTCCATCGTCTGAGGGTTGAAGGAAGAGTGACGTGGCCTTTGCGCCAGGGTTTGAATTGAAATACATTGAGTTGTTTTGTCCTGGTTTGTTCTTGTTGTTGATTCACTGCCATGTCAATTAATGAATTCCACATGAGCATGTTGTCTAGTTTGGATTTGGGTTAGGTTTAGCATGCTTTGCTTTCCATACACCCCTTTTTTGGCCCATTAACACGTTGTACAAAATCCCTTTGCATCCTTATTTGCTGCTACACCCCTGCTTGTTTCTTTTTCTTTTTATTATTTTATTTTTATCCTTTTTTATTTTAATTTCTTTTTTAATATTTATTTCACATTAAAAATTGTTTAAAATATTTTTTATACACTTTGACATTCCTATAATTTTGTCATATTTTTTAATTTTATTTTTCATTTATTTTTCTATTTTATTTGAATTTTTCTTGTGAAGGTGTTTACCAAACTACCGTTAGATTAGGGTTTGCATTTTTTGATGCACTTGTGAAGGCTTTTTTGAGCCATGTTTTTCACCTTAATTTGACACATGATTAAGCTATGTTTGGATGCTGGTTTGGTGCTTTGATGATCAATTTTTGTTTGATTTCTATTTGACTTTGTTTGACCCTTAATTCTTGATCGATTAGTTAAGTGCTTGCACTTGTTTAATTCATTTAAGGATGTTTGCTTGCAACTCTTATTTGGATGTTTTGCCATTTGATTCATAACACACATAACATGAGTTTAAACATTTATTTGGATTTTATTTGCTCTTTTTTCTATTTTTGGATGAAGCATCAAAATGTGTTTGTTTTAACTAAGAGTTTGTGCATGTCTTGCCGTGATCTTTTGAATTTTATTCTTGAATGATCTAATGAATGCTTGATGATCTTTCTTGGCTTCCCTCAACATGTCTTAGGTTCTAGTTTTCGTGATTAGAGGTCCATGTATGCCCATTTTGTTTCACTTTCCTTGCATGATCTCATACTTCTCACATGAACAATTTGAGTTTGTGCTTACATGTCTTTGGTGCTTCAAATTGTATTTGCCTCTTCTTGACCTTTTTTGTGGATTGCAATGTGAACATGATACATGCCATTTAAGTTTGTTTCTAATCATTATGGATTGATACTTGATTGTGTATGCCTTTGTATAAGTGTCTCCTATCTTGGATTGATTTTGGTGTATGTGTTTGTTCTCGAGGCATGTTTTGAGTTCAACCTTTGATGTTTCCCTTGTGTGTTCATGGATGAATTCTTGACTTGATAACCATGTTTTTGTTGCTTCCCACACTTAATCCCATTCCCCTATCTCTTGTCTTTCCCTTAGGGTTATGTTGTGTATGTTTGTTTTTGTGTAGTATGTGCTTAGATTGTGAATGGAATGCATGATTTGTTTCTTTGTGTTTCTTACTTGATTATTGACATGGTTGGATATGTTATGATGTTGCTACTGCCCCATCTTGTTTCTCATCTTATTTGACTTCACTTTATGTTTAATATTTCTTCTTGTGAAATGTTTGAGTCATTTGGTTGTGTTTGGGCATTTTGTTTTGACATTGAGTTTTGATCTTGTGACATGGTTTGACATTGTGATTGCTCTTGCTTACTTTTAACATGATGTAAACGTTCACTTTATATGAGATTGAAAATGTGTGCGTTTGATAATTCTTTGAACTTCCATGTTTGTTCTTTTTGATTGTATCTTCCTATTTCTCCTACTTTCTTCTTCATCTCCTTACTCTTTGAGACTTGTTTCAGTTTCATTTTTCTTTCCACTTATGATTGAATTGGATAGTGTTTATTTGTACTTGTTTTACATGATCCCTTAGGATTTCTAGTCCCACTTAATTTCTGATTAAGGTTGGAGTAGGAGAGACATTAGGCTTTCAATCATTTGTATGATAACATTAGGTAGACTTCCCTCTTATCCTAACTTTAGGACCACTTTATATGATAACATTAGGGTTTTAAGTTCCCTTTAGTGTTTTCCTTTGAGTCTTCTCTTCTCATCTCAAACAATTCTAAGATACTTAATAAAGATGATAAGCATTATGCGCCATGAGCCTTAAGCATATGGGAAATGATGAGTTGGGGGTTTCTCCTCATTTTTCTAGAGTGTTTAGTGTATGCCCCTTGGGCGATATGCGACGCATTCGCTCCTATATCATACTCTTTTGTGTAACGTGAATCTCAAACAAATTCAATTCACTTCTCTAAAACTCTTAAACCTTATTTGAACCATTTCATCCTTCGGGATTTGTTTCAAAATCATTTTTCAAAAAAGAGTACATTACATTTTTGTTCTACCGTAAACAGGCATCGACCCTAACTGCTGGAATGGGAACCTAACGTTGCTCATAAAAAAACACTTAATCAACCAATGGTTTAGTTAGGCAAACTACGTTTGCTCTGATTTCTCATACCCGATGAGAATATGTAGGCATATGACGGCGAATTCTTGGCGAGTACCCTTTTCCTTTTAACCGTAGTTTACCGAACTACATTCTCTCTAATTTCTCATAACGGATGAGAATACGTAAGCACAAGATGTCAGAGTCTTGGCGAGCACCCTTTTCCTTTTAACCGTAGTTTCCCGAACTATGTTTGCTCTGATTTCTCATATCAGACGAGGATACGTAGGCACAATACGATGATGTCTTGGCGAGCAACCTTCCCCCTATAACCCGTAGTTTTCCAAACTATGTTGACTCTGACTTTCCCATCGCACGAGGGAACATGTATGCATAGGGTGGTGAAGTCCTATTGAGTGTCCTTTTTCTTTTCCCATTCCCGTTCCTATTTAGCAGTAGCTTTTAGATAACACACAACTTGATTAGACAACAAGCATGGATCCCATTTAGTACAATGGATGTGAGGGGGTGCTAATAATACCTTTCCCTTGCGTAACCGACTCCCGAACCCAAGATTTGGTTGAGATGACCTTATCTTCTCCTTTTTTTAGGTTTTCTTTGATCATTTCATTTCCCTCCTTTGGGATGAATAACATTCGGTGGCGACTCTTCTGTTTATTTCTGCCGATTGTTTTTCGCAGTTGCGACAGCTGGCGACTCTGCTGGGGACCCTGGTTCCCTATGCGAGTCAATCCTAGCGCATGTCTGTTTTATAGCTTTGGGTGTTTATTTTTGTGCTTATATATGTTGTATGTGTATACTTACTGTTGTATGTTATTGCATTTGCATTTTACTTTCTGCACTTTATCATTGTTATCATATTATGTTTTGTGTTGTTGGGTACGTTGTTCCATGATAGATAAGCCCAATACCCAGCCTTGAGTATACACCTAGGATTATTGTGGAGAGTAGTGCGGACTTGTGTGGCATCTTGACACGCAAGAGTTCGCATGGAATTCGCGTCCAGACGAGGTTTGCTTTGAAGACATCCTATATTGTTTATCTTGGGCAGTTGAGGG
This sequence comes from Lathyrus sativus, assembly GCA_963859935.3. Classification (NCBI taxonomy): domain Eukaryota; kingdom Viridiplantae; phylum Streptophyta; class Magnoliopsida; order Fabales; family Fabaceae; genus Lathyrus; species Lathyrus sativus. Next base: position 322,114,010 of record OZ012739.1, read on the forward strand.
GATGTTTGATTAGAAATGTAACAACTTTGGAGATCTTCCATTGGGAAGTCAGTTGAGACCTCCTTGATTGACCATGATGCCAAACCAGAAATGGTGAGCGTATCATTGTTTCTCAACCTGAGAGCTCATGAAACTGATGACATGTATAGAATGCCATATCTATCAAGACTAGAACCTATATGTGAGAGGGATAGGTTTTGTAGAAAACTTTGACCTACAACCAACCCGATTTTCTAGTTTTCTTATCAGAGTGGACCTTTGACCTTGGATATTATGGTTTTCTGTCACATTAGAGTTTTTAGATTTCAGAGTTTTCTTATTAAAATGGAGCTCTGGTTATATTCAGTCAACAACACAACAACATTGAATGCCTTGATCCCCCTATATGCATTTGCATAATCATCCTGCATATTAACATTGCATGTGTGTGTGTGTGTGTGTGTTTTTTCAAGTGCTCGTCTTTCCTTTGATTCTAGTAATTTGTTCTGCTATTAAGATGGAGGATGAGAGGAAGAAAATCATTATATACAAGTTTCGATTGTCACAGTTGGGACCTTTATATGGTCTGATTGCTACGGCTGACCCTGATGTTCTTGAAGATTTCAGAAAGGATTATGGGAGAATTTTTATTTTTGTCCGTAAGGTCACGAGCTACGAGTAAGGAGCCATTCATGCTTTGCTACAGTTTTATCATCCTCCACTATGCTGCTTCACTTTTCCAAACTATGCATTAGTTCCTACTTTGGAGGAGTTTTCTCTTATTTTGGGAGTTCCAGTTCTAGATGAAATGCCATTCTTTCATTCAGGGGAGGAGCCTGATCTTGAGAAGATTGCTAATGCTCTTTATTTGAGCAAGTCTGAGTTGATTGATAACGTAGTCTGCAGAAATGGAGTTTCTGACTTTACCCTATCTTTCTTGGTGGGTAAAGCCCAGAAATATGCCAAAGAGGGGTGTTGGGTGGTTTTTGGCGCTATTCTAGCTTTGTGTATCTATGGCATTGTATTATTTCCAGAATTCATTGATATGGACGCTTTTCACATCTTCGTTTCCAAGAATCATGCACCCTCTCTCCTAGGAGACTTATATCATTCAGGCACTATAAGAATGAAAAAAAGGAGAGGAAAGACTATTTCTTAGTATACACCACTTTTTCACAAGTGGTTTATAGATAACCTCCCTTGTTCGAGAGCTTTTGTTGATGCAAGGATTACATATGAATGATCTAAGAGACTCATGGGTTTGATAGCCCAGGACATTGTTTAGTTTAATAGAGATCTACTTGGTAAGGATATTATCTTCAGTTATGGTAGCTTCCCTAGTGTACCTCTGATGGGGAGAAAGGGGGGAGTCAATTATAACCCTTCTCTCACTGTTAGGCAATTTGGGTACGCTTTGAGAGGACCCCCGAAGAAGGAGGAAGTGCAGGAGTTTTTGTACTTTACTGGCATAGCTGATCCAGACATTCTGACAATAGTTGTGGAAACATGGGGAAAATTTCATAAAAAGGGGAAGCTCTCCTTGGGTAAGGGTGACTGCAGAGCTTATTATCCTTACATAGAGTGTATTCACAAGAGGGTTGAGAAAATACTGTTGCCTTTCCCTATGGAGGAACCATTGGATCCTTTGATAGATGAGGAGCCTAAATTGGTTGATATCCTGAGATATAATAAAATTTAGGCAGAGAAGGAAGAGCTGCATAAAGAAAGCAAAAAGTTGAAAAGGGAGATCAGTCAATCGAAACATGACAAGAACAAAGTTGTCTACTTGGCTAAAGTGAAGATAGAAGCCTTGACCAAGATGGAAAAGAAGTTGTTTGAGGAGATCCGGATATGAGGGCAAGTTGGTCAGGATCTGAAGAGTACTGGTAGTTTTCTGAAGCATAAAATGAAGGAGTTAGGCAGAGTATATCTGGAGATAACCAAATTCAATAATCAGTGGAAAGATACAGTAACTGCCAACAAAAACAGGGAAGATGAGCTTCACAACCAAATTGAAAAGTTGAAGACACAACTCAGAATCAAAGAAAGAAAATTTTTAGCAGAGTCATCCCATATACAAGTGAACAGAAGATGCGAGTAACCTTATCAAATTTTGAAGAACTCAAGGTTAAGGCTGAACTGAAGAAACCTAAACTTGAAGACGTCTTTGGTAATGATGCTTGGGAGGAATATACTCAGGATTTATGTCATTCATAGAAGAGACTTCCTCATCCAAGAAATGATTGCAAGGTCGGAGCATCCAGATACAAAGAAACTTCTCGAGGAAGCTCAAACTTGGCACAGAGACCACAGTGGTTGAGGAATTCTATTTTCAGTGATGATGAATCTCGTTAGTTTCTTTTCCTTTCTACTATTTTACCATCACCCGACTTGTTGGATGAAGTCACAAGCGCTTATATTCAGTTGTATTTCCCATTTGTGGATTATGTGTGCTGACTTTTGGTTCTCATTTTATTTAGGAGTAAGGCTTTTGATTCTTCCATCTGTCTCTATCGTTCTTTTATTTGGGAAACTAGAATAAAAGGGGAGATCTCCCTGAAACACATATACATGTTTTCATTTTTAATTATCATATTTATTTGCATAACAGGTGTTCTCGGTGACTTTACCCTTATCTCTGCTTGGTTTTTTGTATCAGTTGACAGGATTGCACAATCAGGTTTTCATAGATACTCTACTCGGGGAAATCAACAAAGAATTATAGACCAAGTTCAAAATGAGCTTCAGGAAGTCAGAGAGCACATGACTCAATTTACGGAGTTGATGCAAAACGTGGACAACGAAAAGGAATAGTTAAGGACTCTGGTCCAACCACTGATAGCACGGGTTGATGAAGATGGTATTCTACATGGAAGAATTGTTGATATTCATCCACCTGTTGGTGGCAATATTCCATAAGGTAATGGTATTCCTAAAGTTTTTAACCCTCCGGGCGGAGGTCCTCATGGTGGAGTTCATATAGTTGGTGCTAGAGGTAGTGTGTGTGCAGTACATAGGGTTCCTAGTCCCCAATGGGAGGGAGATAATCAGGATGACTTCTTTTCAATGAGAGATATGGGTATTAGTCTCTCGTCAGAGGCTGACAAAATATTCAAGTTAATTGAGGAAAAGATGAAAGCTAATGAGAGCCAAAATTCTTTGGGTCTTGATATGTCAGATCCAGGTCTAGTTCCAGGGGTCAAAATTCTCCCAAAGTTCAAAGTACCAGATTTTGAAAAGTACAAAGGGACAACCTATCATAGAGTACATATCTGAACATATTTCAGAAAGATGTCTGCGTACTCCGACGAGATGTGTGCGTACTCTAACGATGAGAAGTTATTAATGCATTTTTTCTAAGATAGTTTGTCAAGGTCATCTTTGGAATGGTATATGGGGTTAGAGAGGACCCAAATTAGAAGCTAGAGGGTATTTGTGGAGCCTTTCGTTCGCCATTATTAGTATAATAGTGATTTGGCACCAAATAGGGTGCAACTACGAAATTTGTCACAAAGAAATAACGAAGGTTTTAAGGAGTATGCCCAGAGTTGGCGCGAGTTGGAAGCTAGAGTACAACCTCCGATGATGGAGCAGGAGTTGGTCGATATGTTCATGGCTACATTTCCCGGAACGTATTATGAGAAGTTAGTAGGTTGTATGTCGGGATGTTTTTCGGACCTGGTTATGGTAGGTGAAATAGTGGAAAATGGTATCAAGACCGGGAAAATACAAAGTGGAGAAGGATCCTCATCTGGAGGAATGAAGAAGCTGTATAATGGAAAACCTAAGAAGCGGGAGGGAGACTTAAGTTTTATATCTTCTTGCAGAGGTAAGGGCTAGGCGCAACTGCATTATCAACATCAAGTTTCTACTGTATCCATCCTGGCTACACCAAACCAACAAGCCAATGCTTCTCGCCATTACCTTGGTAGGCCAAGAGCGACCAAGTAACAGTTTGAGACCCTGCCTGTTCCATACTCTCAACTATTACATCATTTTTTTTCAATTGCAACTTATCCAAAAGAGGACATCGGGACCACTCACTAGTGCACCTCCTATGGGTTACGATGCAAATGCAAGGTGTGATTTCTACTCACGGGCTTCTGGCCATCACATTGACAACTGTAAAGCATTCAGGCATAAAGTCCAAGATTTTCTTGATTCGAAGGCCATCAATTTCACCAATGAAGGCCCACATGTGAATCAGAACCCAATGCCAAATTATGGGGTTGCCAAGACGAATGTTGTAAAGGAGGGGGGAAAGGTCTAATTTGATAACGGATGCTGAGGAGCTGAAGACACCTTTAAGGTTTGTGAAGGAAAGGTTGTTGAAAGGAGGAGTCTTTCTAGGATGTTCAATTGATTATTCATAGTGTGCTTTGCAACCAGAGGGTTGTAGTTTCTTGAAAAATGGTATCCAGATTTTGATTAATGATGGTTGTTTGCAATTTGACAGAGTTGTCAGGGAGGACGTTGACTCGTCTTTCAATACGAAGACGTGACTCTATTCACTAGCTCTCTTTTTCACAGCTTCTTTTCAAAACCTTTTTCTCCTAAAACCTCGGTCTTGTACTGAGTTCATTTTCAACCTTTTTTCGCAACAAAAACTTGAATGGTCGTGGAGTGGTTAGGCGTAGGCCTTCTCCTATCCCGAGTGCTGACATTACCATAGGGTTCACTGTCGTAAAGCACTTACCATTCAAAACCAAAAACACTTTTAATAAGAGAATGAAGTTCTCTTTGTATTAAACTAAAGAGAGAGGATTGAGTGTAGACTTATTCCTCTCCGAGTGTCAGGATACTCACTTTAGAGTGTGTGGTCTCGACACTCGTCTTTCAATATGAATACGTGATTATATTTGCCACACCTTTTCATAACAAAAACTTTGAGATAAAGAATTGGGTACTACCCGCAAGGGGTTACTATCCAAGGATCTATTTCATCCAAAAAACCTCACAAATCAAATGTGACATCTTGCCTCGCATGGCAAAAATCAATCTTTCAAAAAGGATATGTTATGTCCGTTCTACCACAAACAGGTAACGCCTAAGTCTCCAACGAGTGAGCAGCAATACACCTAAACTGCTACAATGCACAGGATAGCACCATCCACAAAAACATCGGTTACCCGTTTCACGAACTACGTTGCTCTGATTTCTCACATCTTTTGAGAATACATAGGCACAAGACGTCGATGTCTTGGCGAGCTCACTTTTATTTCTTTTCCACTATTTCCCCATGAAAGACATTCTACGTTCGTTCTACCGCAAATAGGTAATGCCTAAGTCTTCAACGAGTGAGCAACAATACACCTAAACTGCTAGAATGCGTATGCTAGCATCGTCTACCAGAACTTCCCCGCAAACGGTAGGCCGAACTACAGCTACTCTGATTCTTTACCTCTTTTGAGTAAAGATACGTAGGCACAAGGGCCACAGTCCTTTTCGAGCACACTTTCCCATCTTTCACCTGTAGTTCCCCGAACTACGTCGACTCTGACTTTCTCATATCTGTTGAGAATACGTAGGCCTAGGACCGCCAAGTCCTACCGAGTCCTTTCTTCCCCGCTATCTCCCTTTTTCCTGTTTTCAACCCTACTGTTTATCCCTTGGAACACTCATAGAAAGCAATATATTTTAGCAGATATCTTCACACATACGATAAACAAATGGTTCCCATCGAGTATGATGGATGCGAGGGGTGCTAATACCTTCCCTTTGCATAACCGGCTTCTGAACCCGTTCTTAGTTGTGAGACCATCTTATCCGTTTCTTTCTCTAGTTTTTATTGATATTTCCCCTTCCCCTCATGGGATGAATAAAGTTCGGTGGCGACTCTTCTGTCTTTCTTTTTCGCCTCCCGTCGTTGCATTTTTTCAAGTAGCGACAGCTGGCGACTCTGTTGGGGAATACCTAGCAAGACAAACCTAGTTGGTTTGTCGTATTTGTGATTTATTTTCTTTTATTGTTTTACTATTGTGTTCTGTTTACCCATCGGGTCTATTGGGTTGGTTTATGAGGATAAAGGCTTTCTACCCGAGCTTTCTAGTATACACTAAGAGTAGGAGGTGGTTTCTTTCTAATTTGCGAGACTTAGGACTCGTTGAGTTGGTTTGAATTCCACCGCTCAGATGAGGCCCCTTTGGGATGATTATGTCTTACGAGTAGTCGTAATGGCATCTTTATTTCTGACTTGGGAGTCCGTGACTCTGAGGACCTTTTGTAGAACCATATTCTGAAGGTTACTAAAACATAACTCTATGTTCATCCTTTGAAGGGATTACCGTCTTACGAATCGTCGTTCTGATGGAAAACTTTTGAAGGTTAGTGCATGGGACTTTGTTTAAAGCCTTTGGGATACCCTCTTATAAACCAATAGATTGCCCACTGTCGCATCGCTGTGAAGAAGGGCCCGCAAGGATAGAAGAGTCGCCACCGTTCGTTATTTATCCCAAAGAGAGGGAAAGGAAACGATCAGAGAAAACCTACAAAGAAGGGAAAAGACAGGTCATTGCAACCAAATCTTGGGTTCGGGAGTCGGTTACGCAAGGGGAAGGTATGAGCACCCCTCACGTTTGTTGTACTCAACGGGATCCATGCTTGTTGTCTATCTAAAAGGGTGTTAAACTATCTAAGCTACAGGCTTACAGGGACAAAAGAAAATAAAAGAGACTCGATAGAGAATCACCACTCTATGCTTACGTATTCCCTCATGCAATGGGAAAGTCAGAGTCAACGTAGTTCAGAAAACTACGGGTGAAGGGGGGAAGGTTACTCGCCAAGACATCACCGTCTTGTGCCTACGTATCCTCGTCTAGTACGAGAAATCAGAGCAAACGTAGTTCGGGACGACACGACCACATGTTGGTTCAAGTGTTTTAAACTGAGTAAGGTTAAACCTTCGTTCTAGCAGTTAGGTGTATTGCTGCTCAACCATCGGAGACTTAGGTGTTACCTGTTTGCGGTAGAACCAAAAGTTAACACACTCTTTCTCAAAATGGTTTTCAATTAATCCCGAAGGATAAAAAGGTTTGATATTTTTATTTTTGTGTTTTTTAACAAGAAGTGAATTGAGTTAGGTTTGTAACTCATGTTGCACTAAAGACTATGACTTGAGCGCGAATGTGTCGCATATCGCTCAAAGGGCATACGATAAACACTCTAGACAGTTGAGAGGAGGCCCCCCAACCATCACTCCTCGAGTACTTAAGGCTCGTAGCGTACAACACATGTTTTCCTTTATTAGATGTTTTGAAGTGTTTAGGAGATGAGAAGAGAAAGACACAGACTAAGGGGAAACTGGGCCCTAATGTTATCATACACAATGCTCCTAAAGTTGGGATAAAAGGGAAGAAATTATCCTAATGATATCATGCATAGGATTGAACATCTAATGTGTCTCCTACTCCCATCTTAAACAGAGGGACTAGGAATCCTAGCGGGATCATGGCAAAAGGCCAAGTAAACACAAGATAATTCACTCATAGATGAAATGAAGAATGAAAAGAAATTGACTTAAACAAGTCAAAGAACAATACAAACAAGATATGCAAGGATGCAAAGAAGAAACGCAAATACAAATGATGCATACACAAAGAAAAGAGGGAGGAAAAAGTGTGGGGCAGCCACCACCACAAGCACATCTCAACCATACCATTGTTTGAAACAAATAAAACAAATGCAAACAAAACAATGCAAAAACAACACCAATGTTCATGACAAACTCAAAATGCAAGCATAAGCATCAAATTATCATGAACAAGTGTTTAAACCCAATGGGGAAGAAGTTAATCATAATGGAAATGATCCCCATTCAAACACAAAGCAAGAGGCAAAGCACAAGTACAATCATATGAAGTGAAGGAAAAAAGTCCTAACACAATCTCAACATTTGAAACAAGTGGACAAGCATGATTCAAAAGTAACTTGTGAAACAAGTTAAACAAATGTGTGACCTAAACAAATGGAAGACCAGCACCTTGATCAAGTTATAGACAAGCAAAAATACTCACAAGATGCACATGGGATCATTAAGAATCATTTCCCATAGAAACTAGGTCAAACCATCTTATATGAACACCTTCAAAAATGACTTGACTTGCAAGCTTCACTAAAAATGGAAGAATTGTTCAATAAATGCCAAATAAATTACACGAAGTAGCCAAGTTCAATGGTAAACAGAAGCCAAAGTTTCAAGGTGAAACTCACCTCAAGGCATCACCAAACAATTCCATTGTTAGAGGTGCTCCACCTTGTCGAAGGTTCATCGAGGGGAAAGTAAAGTCAAAGCAAAGCCAACCTTAAATTAATAAAACATGGACCAAAATCCTCCTCAAGTGTGCCTCAATCCCTTACCTAGTTGAGGGAGAGGCCATGGTCATTGGAGAAAAAATTTGGAGTCCAAATGAATAAGGTATCACAAGGTGCACACCAAAATACACATGACTTTGTAAAATCAAAATAAAATAATAAAAAAAATGAAAAAAAAATGTGGAAAATAAACTCAACACATTAAACTGCAAGGAAAATATTTTTTGGGACTTTTATGAATTAAAAAAAGCTATTTTTAAATAATTAAAACTTAAATACCAAATAAATGAAATAAAAATAAAATACAAATGGGATGAGGGGTGCATCCAGTAAAACAAAATGAAATGAAGTCATGTACAACACGCTCGGGCCCTAAAAAGGTGGGGTGTAGGAAGAAAAATGCGTTGGGCCCAAGACTCACTTAAAACCATCAGCAAAACAATCAAACAAAAACAAGGTGGACGTTGCATTTCATTAAACGCATCAGCATCCACCTCAAAACCCTAGCCACGCAAGCACAAAAAACGGCTATGTCATCGTCTTCTTCATGGGATCGTGAATCAAAACTAGGTTATGAAAGACAAAACCCGTGTGACACCCACAACTTCCTAACGCCATATATCCTCACTGCCTCAATGGTTTTCAAAAGTATAAAGACCAAAAATGGTCTCCAAAATACAAGGAACAAACTCATGCCAACTATATTCAGTATAGAGCATTCTAGGGCATGGAACAGTTGTCTCAAAGTCCACGAGTTAAAATGAAACTTTCAATATGCAACTCAAACCAAAGTTAAGCAAAAAAACCATATAACATCCTCAATACCTCAAACACCAAGTGTAAACATGATTTTACATCATAAATCAAATGAAAACAAGTAGGAAAAAGAGAGAAAATTCATAGGCTCTTACCTAGTGGAGAATGGTCCACTGCCTCTTCAAAGTTAGCTTAAAGCTCTCCAAAAGATGCAGAATGAACCCTTGTGACTTGAGAGGATTGAAACTGAGCTCAGGCAGCCTTGATCCTCCTTCAAAAGCTCCACACAAATTTGAGCAGCTGAGGAGCAATGTGCACATAGTTGCCTCTTTTTGTAAGCAGTTGGAAGAAGAGTTTATGGTGATGATGGATTGAAAGGAATCTTGTTGAATGGTTCAAAATAGAGAGAGTTTCGAAGAAATTTCTTAGAGGATGCAAAATATCAACTTCAGGCTTCTTGATCAAATGGTGGTTGATGGTCTCTAGGGTTTTAAATTAAGCCTTTATATGAAGTAAAAACATGAAAAGGAGGGTTTAACAGTGGTAAAAAAAAGGGAGGGATCAGATGCTTCAAATCTTATGATTTTTGGATCAATGGTGAATCATGGGCCAAGACACGAGCTACTTGCATTTTGCTGTCTTGTTTCTTTAGTGGAAAGACAAATGGGATGGACTGCATGGTGGTCAGAGCAAGGGTTGCTTGTCTCTTACCTTTTGAGCAAGAAAATTCAAAATGGCACAAAAGTGGTACAAGCTTGGTTGGTCTTGATTTGGCAATGTTTGGAGTGTGCAAAATTGTCACCCTATGCGCATGAAATAAGCAAAACAAGTATGATGCATGAATGAGTGAATAACATGCCAAAATGATCCATGGTTCATGCCTTGTAAAAATGTCCAAACCATCACCTTTGAGCCATTGTATCTTGGTGCACAAGATTCATCTTGTTAGAACTTGGGCTCTAATTAAAGAATGCATGGCAAGGAACAACTTTGATGTGGAATCCATCTTGATTTGCAACTTGGAAGACCATGGAAAATGAGGTTGAAAATCATGTCATGCAAGCTGCCTTGGAATAACTTAGAAAAATTTCTAAGTTATGAATTTGAACCATTTGAAACCCTAACTTTGAACATCCATATCTTGAGCTTCAAAAATCCTATGACAGACTTCTAGTAATGGATGGAAATCTTGAAACAATATCTACAACTCTCATGTGGGACAAAATTCCATTTGACAACAAGAGCTTGATAAAAATTGGCTTGGAAAATGGGTTCAAAAATCTTTCTAAACTTGCTAATTTTGAGATCATTGAAAACCCTAACTTTGAACCCCCATAACTTGAGCTTCAAGCATCACATGATGATGAATTGGTACTCAAAAGAAAGCTTGGAACATGAGGAACATGTTTGACGTTGGACAAAAGTTCATATGAAACCTTGATCATGAAGAAAAATGGCTTGGAAAGTGGTTGATTCACATATGAAACTTTCCATAAATAGCAAGTTTCTAAAACCCTAATTTTCCCAAAATGGCAAACTTCCACATTTCTTGATTTTTCATGATTCCCTTGACATTTCTTGGTCAAATCTTACCTATTGATCACATTGGACTTGAGGAACATGATTTCGACCTTAAAAAGTCAGGAGTTGACTTTTTCACTGCACAATTGACTTTTTCCCCAAATCTCCTGATTTGCAATTGACTGACTAATTGGAGCTCTTCTGATTGAAATTGATAATCAATATTCTACCTCCAAACACCTTGGGACATATGAATAACCATGGAAACAAGTTTTTCTCCAATAACAAGTCTATCCTGATTATATATGGAACCCTAATTTCATGTTCTTCTGCCTAGGCCCTTTGCAGATGAATTGAATGACCATTCTCACTCCATAATAGCCTCTGAGGTACTCAACAAACCTCTATCCCATACTCACACCCATTATAGGACCTTATGAACTCCTGACAAATCCTCTGGTGGTTCTCAAACAATGAGCTGTAACACACCTTTCCTCTCAAGGAGCTTGGACAACTTCATGATGATAACACACACTTGATGACCTCTACCAATGCCTTTGATTGAGCTTGAAGCCAATAAGATTCTCCTCTTGGATGGCACACGAACAATCCTGATCCCCTGTAAGAACAATGTTATGCAAATGCAATATGCTAAAATGCAATGAAACATAAGCCAAACAAGAAAAAGGGTTGGCCAAATTTTGGGGTACAACAGCTGCCCCTATTCAAACAACTTGGGCCTGAAGGGATGAAAAGCGAATGAATTTCATACATTCAAGGTAAAAGGTGGTTGAATACAACAGAGCCCGTAAATTTTCCAACCGCAAAACAGAACTATAGAACCGATCCACCAAAATGGAAGTAGAATCACTAAAGAAACTGTAACGGAAAACTGCAGGGACAATGAGTTGACTCATTACCAATTAGAAATCATCGACACACAGTCGGAAGAAACATTTTCTAACACGTAGGGAACGACATTAAGTCGATAAGAACATCTGACCTCGCCGTCAGGCATCTGTTAAACAAAATAGGCATTGAACCCGAAGGCCGACTCAACCCGAAGTTGAAGAGAACATCTAACCTTGCCGTCAGGTATCTGTTAAACAAAACAGGCATCGAACCCGAAGGCCGCTCAACCTGAAGTCGAGAAAAACATCTGACGTCACTGTTAGTGATTTGTTAAACAAAACAGGCATCGAACCCGAAGGCCGGCTCAACACGAAGCTGAGAAGAAAATCTGACCTCGCCGCCAGTCATCTATTTAAACAAAATAGGCATCGAACCCGAAAGACGGCTCAACCCGAAGCTGAGAAGAAAATTTGACCTTGTCGTCAGTCATCTGTTTAAACAAAACATGCATCGAACCCGAAGGCCGACTCAACACGCAGCTGAGACGAAAATCTGACCTCGTCGTTAGTCATCTGTTTAGACAAAACAGGCATCGAACCCGAAGGCCGGCTCAACACGCAGATGATAAGAAAATCTAACCTCGCTGTCAGTCATCTATTTAAATAAAACAGGCATCGAACCTGAAGGTCGGCTCAACACGCAGCTGAGAAGAAAATCTGACCTCATCGTCAGTCATCTGTTTAAACAAAACAGGCATCGAACCCGAAGGATGACTCAACACGAAGTTGAGAAGAAAATTTGACATCGCCATCAGTCATCTGTTTAAACAGGCATCGAACCCCAAGGCCGACTCAACATGAAGCTGAGAAGAACATCCGTCGATTCACCATCTGGGTGAAGAAAACCGTTGGGGAAATATGAACTTGTATAAATAAACTCTGTTGGGGAGAAAAAATGAGATGAACACATTTGTCAATGGTCTTGCTGGCGGTCTGGATACCACATAGGCTCAAGAGAAGCACTGATGCTTGTCGGGGACTGGGTACCGCATGGGCTTAATAAAATACACTGTCGTCTGTTCAAGATGCAACCAAAAACAAGAGGTAACAACCTGGATTATGTTTCAAAGTCACATGTTTGAATATGGCGTAATGCTCCATACGAAATGGAAATGCTACGCGTTTGGGAGGATGCTATGCACGATGCGGATGCAAAGGAACCGCTCCAGCAAAATAAATGCTGAAGAGAAGGAAATCAAACTCCGCTGAGGACGACCGAGTGCCAAGTAACATTGGACTTATGTTGGGGGAAATAAGCCCTGGATGACTTCCTGGAAAAGAACTCTTCTGGTTAAACTGTTCTGCTGAGAATAAAAATCCACTTCGCTAGTGATCACACAATCAACTTTGCTGAGGAAAATGGCCATGGATGGCCTACCAGGGTACAACTCTTCTTGGGGAACAAACAACTCGGTTGGAGACAACAAATCCACTCTACTGGGGAAATCAGCCCTGGATGGCCTGCCAGAATACATCATTCTAGGGAATAGACGACTCTACTGGGGAAACAAAGCAAACTACTGAGGAATAGCTCCATTCTAACGGAGATTCTGCTCTGCTGGAAATTTGCATCCACTCTGCTAGGGATAATGAGTAAGACTTACTGGGAAGATATCCCAAACTCTCTCTGCTGAGGATGGAAAATAAAAATTCTCTGGGTCAATCCCATTTTGTGGGGAAGGAAACATTCTACTGACTTCTCCGGGGACCTGCAAAGGATGAGAATTAACTGGGGAAATATCCCAAAGAAAACTCACTCTGATGAATACCAATGACCCACTTGATTCTACTACGGACCACAACTCTGCTGGGGATCACCAAATGAAGGAATCAGCATCTACCGCTGTTTAGGGAAATGAGAAATAAACTCAACAATAACAACTTCCGTCTGGGGAACGAGTCAATGACCTAGACTCAGAGGGGAAAGGAGTCAACCATTCAGACTCTGTGGGGAAACGAAACTTTGAACTCGTTCCGCTGCTTGGAATGATCCCACACCTACTCGTTGAGGATGAACCTACTCTGTCGGAGATTTCAATCTCGACCTGCTGAGGATAACCTTGACTTCATATAATTCCAACCTGTTGAGGATGAAAACAGTCTTAACCTGCACACCTTCTTCAAGTGGGGGATTTCTAGAAAAGTCTCAAGGATGAGAGTCCTGCAAATGATTAAAAAAAACAAACATGTTTCGTGCAACAGGTACCATCTTAATCATCACTTGTGACATTAGTCAAGAAAAAATATTATTTCTATTATAGTTGGCAGAGCCCACAAGTTTATGTATGCAAAGTTTTATCAAAACATCAGGCGTCTTTGCAAACAAAACGGTAAAAAGCTAAAACAACAACACAGTTTTTTTGAATAATATATTTTATTGATTGATGGCCTGTAAATAGGCAAAAGATACAACAGATGCAACTCCTGAAATGAGAAATTTGCACAAGAAATATACACAAATGCATAAGAATATACAAAATGTCAGCAATATGGTACAGACAACCACCATGTGACAAATCAATTATGACTCGCATGACTTCGATGCTTCTCTGATGCTTCGTCTTCTGAAAAGACTGATTTGAACAGTCGACCCTCGGGTCCTCCCAGAATCCATTATACTCTGAAGATCAATACGCAGACCGTAGTCATTTACTTTTTCAAATCCCTAACTTTTTCCTGAATCGCCCTTGCGGGTTTTCGATTCACCGGGATACCCTGTTTTGCCAAAGTCGCCCTTTCAGGTGTTCAACTTTGCGGGTTTATATTTTTTCCTTTTTATCCCTAACTTTTTCCCGAACCCATCTTTTTATGGTTCACCGGAATGCCCCATTCTTGCCTGGATTCTCTTTTTCTTTCCAGCGGGTGTATTTCAAGCAAAGTATCTTTTAACTACATCTGCGTTCACAGGGGACGTGAAATCCTCTCCATCCATGGTTGACAGCAGTAAGGCCCATCCCGAGAAGACTTTTCTTACAACATACGGACCTTCGTAATTGGGAGTCCATTTTCCCCTGTGATCCATCTGTGGAGGGAGAATCTGCTTCAATACCAAATCACCTGCCTGAAAGCTCCGAAGGCGCATCTTCTTATCAAACGCTTTCTTGATTCTGCTCTGATACAGATCACCATATGCAATAGACGCCAACATTTTCTCATCCATCAAGCTGAGCTGGTTTAATCTGCTTCTTACCCATTCTGCCTCATCCAGTTTGACGTCAACCAGAACTCTCAAAGAAGGAATGTCGACTTCGAATGGTAGGAAAACTTCCATACCATACACTAGCGAGAAAGGAGTTGCCCCAGTTGAAGTACGTATCGAAGTACGATATTCTTGTAATGCAAAAGGCAACATCTCGTGCCAGTCTTTATAGGTCACAGCCATCTTCTGCACTATCTTTTTTATGTTCTTATTGGCCGCTTCCACAGTGCCATTCATCTTCAGACGATAGGGAGAAGAATTGTGATGCTCAATTTTGAAACTTTGGCACAGTTCCTTCATCATCTTGTTATTCAAATTTGAACCATTATCATTAATGATTCTTACAGGCACTCCATAATGGCAGATGATGTCCCTTTTGATGAATCGGGCTACCACTTGTTTGGTGACATTAGCATAGGAGGCTGCTTTGACCCACATGGTGAAGTAGTCGATTGACACTAAGATGAAGCGATGTCCATTTGATGCGGTCGGCTCGATCTTGCCAATCATATCAATGCCCCACATGGAGAAGGGCCATGGGGACGCCATAACATTCAAAGGATTCGGTAGCACATGAATCCTATCGGCATAAATTTGGCATTTATGGCATTTCTTGGCATACTTGAAGCAATCAGACTCCATAGTCAACCAACAATACCCTGCCCTCGACAGCTTTCGAGACATGGCATGCCCACCTGCATGTGTTCCAAAAGCTCCTTCGTGGACCTCTTCCATAAGCAAACATTCTTCTTTTTCTTCCACACATCTTAGCAGCACTAAGTCAAAATTTCTCCAATAGAGTAAACCATCTTGTTCAGATAGAAATTACCAGCCAACCTCCTCAAGGTCTTCTTATCCCGGGTCGATGCCCTAGGCGGATATTCTTGGTTCTTGAGAAAGTTCTGGATGTCACAATACCATGGCTTGCCATCTGAAGCTCCTTCTATTGCAAAGACAAACGTAGGTCTGTCAAGGCGTGAGATGACAATTCTCGGAGCATCGTTCCAAAAGTTCACTTTATACATTGAAGATAATGTAGCCAAGGCATCTGCCATCTGATTCTCTGCTCTCGGCACGTGATGAAATCTACCCGGTCAAAGAAATGTAGCAACCTTCTCGCGTAATTCATATAAGGAATCAAATTACGTTGTCGGGTCTCCCACTCTCCTTTGATCTGATTAATCACCAAAGCTGAATCACCATAAATATCAAGGTTCTTGATTCGCAAGTCTATCGCTTCTTCGATACCCATGATACATGCTTCATATTCGGCTTCGTTGTTGGTGCACGAAAATGATAACCTGGCAGTGAATGGTATGTGCGAACCATGGGGAGTCGTAATGATTGCCCCAATTCCGCTACTGTATGAGTTAACAGCACCATCAAAGATCAATTTCCACTGGGAACCCAACCCAGGACCTTCGTCAGGCAACGACTCATCACAGTCCTTCATCTTCAAGAACATGATATCCTCATCAGGAAACTCAAACTTCATTAGCTGATAATCGTCGATTAGTTATTCTGTGAGATATTCTGACAGAACACTCCCTTTAATGGCCTTCTGGGAGACGTATTGAATGTCATATTCTGTCAAAACCATCTGCCACCTGGCAATCCTTCCCGAAAGCACTTGCTTTTCAAACACGTACTTGATAGGATCCATCTTTGAAATTAACATGGTTGTGTAGTTTAGCATATACTGCCTTAGGAGTTTGGCGGCCCAAGCAAGTGCACAACAAGTCTTTTCCAACATTGAGTATCTGGACTCACAGTATGTGAACTTTTTACTCAAGTAGTAAATGACATGCTCTTTCCTTCTTGTCTCGTCATGTTGACCGAGAACACAACCCATGGAATTCTCAAGAACCGTTAAGTACATTATCAACGGTCTTCTAGCCACTAGAGGCATCAGTATTGGAGGTTCCTGCAAATACTCTTTTATCTTCTCGAATGCCCTCTGGCAGTTTTCGTTCCAGACAACCGTCTGGTCTTTCTTCAACAGTTTAAACATTGGTTCACAAGTGGCCGTGAGGTGAGATATGAACCTTGCAATGTAGTTCAATCTACCTAGAAAACCACGAACCTCTTTTTCTGTCTTCAGCGCTGACATTTCTTAAATTGCTTTTATTTTCGCACGATCGACCTCAATATGTTTCTCACTGACAATGAACCCCAACAGCTCCCTGAGCGTACACCAAAAGTGAACTTGTTCGGATTCAGCCTTAGTTTGAACTTCCTTAACCTCTCAAACAGCTTCAGAAGATTCACCAGATGTCCTTCCTCCGTTTGCGACTTTGCAATCATGTCATCAACATAGACTTTAATCTCATGATGAATCATATCATGAAACAAAGTAACCATCGCCTACTGATAGGTTGCCCCTGCATTCTTCAATCCAAAAGGCATCACCTTATAGAAAAACGTCCCCCACGGTGTGATAAACGTTGTTTTCTCCATGTCCTCTGGTGCCATCTTAATCTGATTGTATCCGGAGAAACCGTCCATGAAAGAGAACACTGAATACTGCGCAGTGTTATCAAAAAGCACGTCGATGTAGGGAAGCGGGAAATCATGTTTTGGACTCGCTCGATTTAGATCACGGTAATCTACACACATTCATACCTTACCATCCTTCTTAGGCACATGTACAATGTTAGCGACCCACGAAGGGTAATTTGTCACGGCAAGAAATTCGACATCCAATTGCTTCTTGACCTCCTCTTTGATCTTTACCGCCATATCTGGTCTGGTTCTTCTTAACTTCTGCTTGACAGGTGGACACTCTTCATGAAGTGGCAAGCGATGAACCACAATATTTATATTGAGCCCGGGCATATCTTCATATGACCAAGCAAAGACATCTTTAAACTCTTGGAGTAGTTCTACCAGTCTTTGTTTGACATCATCCTTCAATGCAGCCCCTATGTTAACCTCCTTCTTGGCTTCCTCGGTACCTAGGTTGACGACTTCAATTTCTTCTTAGTGAGGCAGAATGACCTTCTCCTCTTGTCTTAATAACCAGGTGAGCTCCTCAAGAAGGTCTTCGTCTTCTTCAATCTCTTCTTCCGCTTGAAAGATGGGATTATCAAAGTCATACCGAGTTGTAGACGAGTCTGAGTCGGTGTCATCTGTAATGTGAAACCTGCAATGATGATGATTTAATGCTTAAATGATATACAAACAAACAAACACAAACCATATTGCCATTTTATTGTTAGAAATAAAAAACATGAAAAACAAGGATAACAAAATTTTTTTGATGCAAAGACGCCTTTTTGATTAATGATTAAAACGATTGTTCAGACATAAACGATAAGGCCCTACAAATAAAGACCACTATGCTCCAGGCAGAACATAGGGCAGTACATTAATCAAAACAAAGAAATTACTCTTCATAAGTCACTGAGATAACTTATTCAATGGTCTAATTCTTTAATCTCTGGCCAGGAATACATGGCTGGATCCATGCATCCATGTCGCAGTCACTGTCTCCTTCCTCGTCAGACACGACATTAATTTGCTCAAATATCACCCCACCGCTTGTGAATTGGATGGGTCCCTTGTAGCATGGAGCGCTCTGTGAAGAGGATGAATATGGGCTTTATCCTAGTCCAAACTTGTCTTGTTTATTGGGGACACTCACAACTTGCCCCCACCCTTGAGCTGTCCCGGACTTCACCACGGCTTGTGCTTCCTTGAAGGACGACATAGCAACCTTTGGCGCTTTACCCCCAACTAGCGTCTTCTCCTTGATCTGAACGGCCTCAAAAGCTTGGCCCAGCGTTTCATGAATCTCCTCGTCTACCTCCACATACTTAAATAAGGATAGATGGCTCACCATGATATCCTCTTCACCGCAAACGGTCACAATGTTACCATCCACCATGTACTTCAGTTTCTGGTGTAGGGTTGACGTCACAACTCCTACCAAATGGATCCAAGGTCGTCCCAACACATAGCTATACGCCGGCTGAATATCTATGATGTAAAATATAGCATCAAAAACTTCTAGGCCAACCTGGATTGGAAGAGTCACTTCTCAAAAAATGGACCTTCTTGTCCCATCAAATGCTTGTACAACCAAATCACTTGGGGTACAAATTACTCCCTATGTATTCAACTTTATCAGAGCTTTCTTGGGCAACACATTAAGTGAAGACCCAGTGTCTACCAGCACATGCGACAACACAACCCCTCTGCATTCAATGGAGATATGCAGAGCATGATTATGGTCTCTTCCTTTGGGGATCAAATCAAGATCTGTAAATCCAAGCTTGTTCCCAGTGTTAACGTGTGCCACGACTCCTTCAAGCCGATTCACAAAGATTTCCTGTGGTACATAAGCATTATTCAGAATCCTCAGCAAGGCATTCCGATGTGCCTCAGAGCATAATAACAGTGATAAGATGGAAATCTTCGATGGAGTTTGTTGCATATGGTCTATAATCTTATAGTCACTTTTCCTGATTAGACGCATAAATTCTTCCGCATCTTTCAACAAAGTTTCTTTCTCACCATGCTGAGAACCCTCTTCGACTACAGCCTTCCCTTTACCCTTATCAGATCTTTCAACATTCGCTTCTGGTGGTGCGAACACCCTCCCACTTCTAGTTACTCCACCGGTTCTTACCAGATTATCGACAGAATCAAATGGCGAACTCTTCAGCTCCTGCTTTTGACCATTGTAGAAGACCTCAGCCCCATAGTTCCATGGGATCTTCTTGGTGCTTTCGTAGGGTATCGGCCCCACCTTAGTAACTATGATAGTGGGTGGCCTCGGAGGCGCAGAAATATTGATTGTTCTGTAAGGAATTGAGATGGTGGCCACCTCATCCTTCTCTTTACTAATTACTTTTTCTTCGCTCTTGCCACCGATCCTATCAAAATGTAATATACCTTCATCCATCATATGCTGCACATGACTTTTCAGATTCTTACATCCCTCAGGACAAACTACACAATCTTCACAGTCTCGTCCACAACTAGGGAACACTCCACCCTCCAACAACTTCCTCTTCACAAAACTCAAGGGAGTTTTCAAATCTTCCACATCAGACACCAGATTCAAACCTTCTTCACTAACAATAGCGTTCACCCCAACCGCTTCATGATTAGGCATGGGATTCTGGACAACATTGGGTACATCACAGGTGAAATTGATAGCTTTACTGTCGATAAGGTCTTGTACCTTGTGCTTGAAAGCTTTACAATTATCAATGTGATGATCGGGCGCACCTGAATGGAGGTTGCACCGGGAATTAGCATCATATTCTGGAGGTGGTGGGCCATTCAAAGGTGCTAAGGTCCTTTTTTGGACCAACTGCAGTTGTATCAAATGTTGTAGCAGTTGTGTGTAAGGCATCGGTGGTGCGTCAAATTTCCTATTCATCATTCGCCCACGGTCTTGGAACTGTCGCGGTGCATAGTTCTGTTGTTGTTGTTGTTGCTGTTGTGGACATGGTTGTTGTTGCTGTTGCTGAGGTGGTACTGCTGGGATAGCAATACTCGCCACTTGAGGTAGTTGTTGATAGTATTGTTGATGTTGACGTTGATTTTGGTTCATATTCCAGTTCTTGAAACTTGACACTGCATTTGTTTCGTTTTCTCTTTTCTTGGTACCAAAGTTTTTTCTACCTCCTCCAGATGAGGGCCCTTCTCCTGCCTGTATCTTCCCCAAATTTGTGCCATTTTCAACTCTTTCACCTGTAATGATCAAATCCGAAAATCTACCAGACATGTTGCCTACTAACTTCTCATAGTAAACTCCGGGCAACGTAGCCACAAATAAGTCAATAAGTTCTCTCTCCACCATGGGAGGTTGAACCCTTGCGGCAAGTTCCCGCCATCTCTGGGCGTACTCCTTAAAACATTCATTACTCCTCTGAGATAAGTTCTGCAGCTGTACTCGGTTTGGTGCCAAGTCACTGTTATACTAATAATGCTTGACAAAAGCCTCTACCAAATCCCTCCAACTTCTGATGTTTACCGGCTCTAAGCCCATATACCATTCTAGGGATGGACCTAACAAGCTATCTTGGAAGAAATGCATGAGTAACTTCTCATCGTTGAAGTATGCTGACATTTTTCTGTAATAAGAACGAAGATGCACCCTAGGACATGTCGTCCCCTTATACTTATCGAAATTCAGCATCTTAAACTTCGGAGGGATCCTCAGTCCCGGAATCAGTCCCAAATTTGACATGTCTAGACCCATAGAATTCTGGTTCTCAAGGATTTTCATCTTTTCCTCTATCACCTTATACCTTCTGTCTGCATCAGATTGTAGACCCCCACCAAGGTCTCCCATAGAGAAGACGTCATCCTGCTCATCTTGTTCCCACTGGGGACCTTCATTGCCATGCACCGCGCACGTCGCTCCTGGAATGTGAACTCCATTCTGGTTTCCTCCGCCCGGAGGGACAACCATTATCGGGATAGCATCTGTGCGTGAAGTACCCACATCAGTCGGAGGAGGAACAACAGCAAATCCACCATGAAGGACCCCACTTTCATCGACCCTTGCAATC
The DNA here is from genome assembly GCA_963859935.3 of Lathyrus sativus. Lineage (NCBI taxonomy): Eukaryota > Viridiplantae > Streptophyta > Magnoliopsida > Fabales > Fabaceae > Lathyrus > Lathyrus sativus. The sequence goes on from OZ012739.1 coordinate 322,135,213, forward strand.
AGAGGTTGGACCAGCGTCCTCAATTGTTCTTGTCAAATCTGATTAAGGTCCCCTCGTCAATTAACCTAGTGAAATACAGAGATTCTTGTACTTCTTCTTCCCTTGGAGGTTCTCTGTATATCACTCATGTATCTTCTGATGCATTGAGGTTGACTGATTGTTCATTGTTAATTTTCCATTCTAAAGCTTTTAAGAAAGAGTGTATTGTTCTTGGTTGAAGCTTTTAATCAAAATCAAGTATTATCTTGGAAGTGTGCTACTTCTATTTTGTGTAATTATTGAAGTGTCACTCGGATTTTGATTGATTAGGAAGTGAGAGGGGGATCTCATATTTAGAGGGTGTCTAGGTAGAAGTTGCACAAGGTACGGATTTTGCGAGAAGTTTTAAAAGGAGGAGTTTAGCTTTGAACTAATACTATCATAGTAAATTTCCTTCTTGACTTGGTATCCCCCAGATGTAGGTGAGTTGCACCGAACTGGGTCAACAATTGCTGGTGTTATTTTTACTTTTCTGTCATTTAAATCTCAACATTTTTATTTGTGTGTTCAAGCTGTCTTGATCCCAGTGTTGTGACATCTGTCTCGACATCTGGTATCCGCGTGACAGAATTTCATTTATTTATCAGAACAATTATGTTTTTCTTTATCAAAATATTTTTGTATAGTGTCAATCTTCACTTCAAGAAATGATATTTGTTTCTTTTGAGATAACATTGTTTTGTAAAAAATTGTACATTCATTGAGTAATTCATCTATTGCTCATTGCGCATCATTATTATAAGAAATTTTTTCATTACTAACCTCATCTTCTTCATCATCGAAATGATGTGATTCCATCAATGCAAGATTATCACTTTCTTCGCTTTTCAAATCTGATAATGGACTTAGTTCATCAACATTCCATGCAGTATAGGGATTTTTGGACTTTGATTCATTTTTTCCTTTATGACCACTTTTCTTGGAAAGTTTTGGACAATTCGCCTTCACATGTCATTGCTTCCCACATTCAAAGCAAGTGTACTTTTATATTTACGTTGAAGCTTCTTTCATCTTGAAAAATTTATTTCTTTTGCAAAGTTTAAGGATTTATCATTATTGAAAAACTTGCCTAACCTTTCTACAAGAAACATGAAGTTCTCATCTTCATCTGAAACATCTTCTTCCAATTCTTATCTTGAATCAACTTTTAAAGAAATACCTTTGGATTTCTTATCTTGAGTCTCATGCTTTTCTAGCCTTCCAAGTTCAATCTCATGCTCTTGAAGTTTTTCGAACAATGTTGCAAATGACATATTGGATAGACTCTTTTTTTGGATATCGCTGCCACTTTCGGTTGTCATTTCCTCGTCAAAGATCTAAGTACTTTAAGATTAATTTCATCGTTATAAAAGGTCTTACCAAGAGCGATCAAGTGCACAAATATTTTACGCAAGCCAAGGATTGATTCTCCGTACTGCATTATGAATAATTCATATTCTTGAAATAATGTGTTAAATCTTGATATTTTTACTTCAGCAGTTCCTTCACGAGTGAGCACTAATGTATCCCATATATTTAACCATAACATATAACATATATTTATCTTTACAAGTCTCACATCAACTATGATCGAGACTTTCTGAGTCTAACTGAACTAACTGCAAGTGCATAGTCTATCGCGTAGTAATAAAAATATCGATCCCACAGGGACTCGTAATCAATCTAGTGCTATCGGGTGTTACTATGTTTAGCTAGGTTGGAATGAGGTTCTAAGGAATTCAATGCGGAAGTAAAGGCTAAATTTAAAGAAGATTTTTAAGGTTTAAGAATACTAATAAGGGACCTCGGCATGTAATACTTTAATTTTCGGGGATTCGACACATCGTCGGTGCAGTTCAATCTTTGCAAATGGTTTTTCAGGAGAAAAATAATCGTTTAAAGACCATTGTCTCACGTTGTTTGTTGACGCTAGTCGTAACTCTAAGGCGGAATGTATGCTTTCGCTATCCCATTCGGGGTTAAAATCACTTTTTGAAAACAACTAAGTTCTGACTTCTTTTAAAGCGCTTTTGTTGTGTTTAAAATAAATGCCTAGTTTTTACTATCTGGTTCGAACCCCACGCTTTCGCCTACCGGTTCGTGCCTTAATGAATTTCCCACTTTCGTGGCAAAACTACAGTAAATAATTTCTCGCTTTCGCGACGAAGGTTTATTTAGAAGATTTTAATTAAAAACTACGACCAAAAAAGAGTTTGTAAAAAGGAAAGGCACCGGTTATTATCGAACCCCGTCTGACTTATTTATTACATACCGATTAAGTGGTTTAACTAAACATGGTAATTAAAGTTTGCATAATTAAATAATGGCTGCGAAATAAGGGAACATGCATTTTTAACACAAATAAAATAACAATTAAATTAATAAAAACTTGAAATAATACTGCTCTCGTGTAACACCCCCTTCTATACCCCCAAATAAACATATAAAACATTTATGCACATATTCAAATTTTCATCAGAGTAATAGAAAACATGATATAAAAGGAGCATGTCACACAATACGTGAAATTAAAACATACAACACCTGCTCTATAAAAGACATGTAACAGTGGAGTAGCTTTCAACATAGGAACTTAATCCTTACATCCACATCTCAATATTTAGAATTAAAAGCGGAAAATCTAAACATTGAAATCACTTAAAACATATAATCATATAAATACATATCATCCAGTTTGGGTCACCAAATCATTCATGTTTACATAAACATATGTATCACAAAAGAATGTTATACAATCCTAGATACCCGGTGCTAGATATCAGAGCTAACCGACCAAGAGAATGAAGTTACACTTCACAAAAGACCTCCAGCAATCGTAATCTGCAATGCCTCATAGAGCATTATAAAACAACAGAAGGGTGAGAAATATTATCATAATAATCAATGCATATAATCATATATATATATATATATATATATATATATATATATATATATATATATATATATATATATATATATATATATATATATATATATATGATTATATATATATATATATATATATATATATATATATATATATATATATATATATATGATTATATATATATATATATATATATATATATATATATATATATATATATATATATATATATATATATATATATATATATATATATATATATATATATATATATATATATATATATATATATATATATATATATATATATATATATATATATATATATATATATATATATATATATATATATATATATATATATATATACTCAAGTATAGAATACACATATTCCATATTTTCTCACCATAATTCATTATAATCATCATGTACATCACAATATATGCACCAACAAATATGGATAATCACCCAAGCATATTTCATCATGCACACATTCATAATCTACAACTCAACAATTCATACACATGCATACTTTCATATAACAATGATATATATGCCATGTGACTCAATACAACTCAATGCAACTCATGCCATGTGGTACCAACACTTGTTATCATTTTTCGGTTTTTACACTTAAACCGGGTCCGTCCTCTAGACCGATAACAACAAAAGCCCGTCCTCTAAGCTTTCAAACCCACTCTTCTAGGCTTGGGACAAGTCACTAGTCTCCACGAAACTAGCAAGCATTGCCTCTTGACTAAATGATGTGTATGCAATCAACAACCAAATGCACTTAAGACCATTCTCGCATCTTAATCTCATGCATTATCAATAATTCATCACATAAGAATTATAACATGATTGCACACACAACACATTTCATAATAATCAAAGTATTCATACTTTCAACACCATCACCATATTTATCAAGCAACGCACACATATTCACTAATATGTTCTCATGCATTCTTCACATACAATTGCATACAATTATTATGCATTCACAATATCGTGCCAATGGCAACGAACTCAATCACATTTATCATGCATTTTTAATTAATTTAAACAATGCATATATTGGTCAAAGGACCACATTCCACAATTGATTCCACAACCTAGGATTCACGCCATACGGCTACCCACAGCATATCATACCACAACATACAACTATGCATTTAGAGAAAGGGTTAATCATACTCGAATCGAAGAATCGACATTGGATGGAAAATACAATAAAATAACATGCTGTCACACTCGTTAGCTTGCTCGCCTAGCGAGTTCATGGCGAATGCTCGCTACCAGTTCGCCTAGCGAACGAGCTCGCGAAGGCAAACAGAAGCTACTGGAAGGCTTCGCTACTGGCTCGCTAGAGTCTCGCCTAGCGAACAACTTGCTATCTCACTCGCTACCAGCGAAGAGGGTCATTTCCATTCTTCCCCAAGTCTGGGACCATTCGCTACCTGCTCGCCACAGCTTGCTGAGCGAACACTCGCTACCCTTCTCGCCTAGCGAAGGTGCTAGCGAACGTCTGCGATGTTCAGAACCCCAATTGTCCAAATTTCATCGGAAGCTCCTAAATCACCCGATTTTCACCGAACCAGTTCCAATAGTCTTAGTCTAATATCCTTCGACTAAATTACACAACTTATCCCCGATTTTAACCGTTAAAACATCGATTCTACCGATTAAACTCAGTTTTGCCCTAGAATGGAAAATATAGAAAAACACCCAACAACCCAAACCAATCATACATAATCATAAATATTGATAGAATAACAACATTTCACACCCTTACCTTGATTAAATTGGTTCTTGAGAGTTGATCTTGATGAATCCAAGTTTTCCTCCTTTTTCCTTCTCTTTTCTCTTTCTTCCTCTTCTTTCTCTCTTTCCCTTATGTTTCTATTCTTCTCTTTTCTTTCCACTTTTCCTTATATGTCTCTCTTCTATTTCCTTCCATCATATTTCTTCTCTCAAAACCTCTATCAATAATTCCAATAATTAAAACAATCCCAATAAATCAATTAATTAATATAAATAATTAATTAACAGAAATTGGGTTGTTACATCTCGGACCTTCAGTAGTCCTCCACAAATGGCGGCAGGATTCTACCTTGGCGAGAAGTAAGTGTGCGGGAAGGGAATACAGAAAACAATACAAATCAAAGGAAAAGAAAGGAAAGGAAACTGGAAATAATGCTGGAAATAAATTTGACTTCAATAATAATTTTAGAAGCACTTCATTCTCTTCAATGCGGCCCCCCTTTTCTAGTCTAGCACCCCTCTTTTTATAGCTGAGGTTCTCCCATAGAAGTCTCGAGGAGTTGGAGTTGAGGGTCAGGAAATATAGGAGAACGTTCCTATATTTTATGAGCTTGCATGTGCACGTTGATATTAAGAACGTTATTCTATTTTTTGGCTGCATGACGAGCGTGAGGGAAATGAAACGAACGTGAGGTGCATGACGGTCGTGAGGGACCTGTGACGGTCGTGAAGGCTGTCATGGTCGTGGGGGACCTATGACGGCCGTGATGCTTACAAAAAATGTCTTTTCTGCTATTTCTTGTCTTTTTCCTTCTGTTTTGTGCCTTTGATTGTTGGTTTCCTTTGGCTTGCTCATTTAAAGTGTGAACTTCATATACCTGGAAAACACTTGACAAATAGCTCGGAATAATCTGAAATCAGTGTGAAACCAAACATTAACAGCTAAAAAAACCTGGCATTTATAGTATATATTTTCGCGTTATCAAACTCCCCTAAGCTTGAATCCTTGCTTGTCCTCAAGAAAAAAGTCCAAGAAATTAAATGATGCAATCATACAGCGTGCACTATCGTGTTTTCACTATAGCTTTTGAGGCGTTGAGTCAGGATGTCAGAGACTAGATTAGAGCAATACACATACGGCAATGTCACCAAGCGGTATGTGCTCGAAGGCCTCCTTCTTATGCAAGCCGGTTCTAATCATGCTACTGTAGCTCGGCATAAAGTTCCACGCCTCCAATTTCACCTAGTTTCGTTCTAGCGTAATCACATTAAGCCCTTTACCTTTGCATGCACGTAGTGGAATAACCTGTTAGTGATTCTTGGTCTTTGTTAGCATGGGGTCTGGTGCACGAGTGCGGTACCCTTTTGATGAGTCCTATTTGTAAGTCGTGGGGGATCGAATCGTAATTCACCCTACCAAGTTCATAACCAGAGACCTATGAACCAGCTGACCAGGGATTTCTTTTTCTTTTCTTTTCTTTTTGCTTAGCTTTTCTTTTTACCAATCACTTACTTGCATCGGCTTTCCACGTTGTATGTGCTTGAAGCCGGTGCTGACTGCTTATATAAACTACTAGGAGTTACGTTTTGGGCTAGGACTTAAGGCTTAGGTAAAGTAGGTAATGAAACTGACTCACATAAACCGGAGGTCTAAGGTGTCAAGGCAGTATTGGTATTGTTAGAATTTTTTCTCGGGGTTCCCTAACTCGGCCTTTGTCTTGGTGCGTTGAGTGATGCATCGATTTGAAGTGAGCAAAAATTTTTGTATAGCTTGAATAAAGCAGGGGAAATTTGTGTAACGGAGAACAATACATAAATAAGCTTTATTTTGCTGAATTTAAAATAACTGAATTGAAATAGTTAAAAGGGAAAGTACATGGAAATAAAGCGTCTCTCCCACACTATATCCAGCAGTGTCCTCACTGGTTTGATATAAATGCGGAAGGAGAAGAAAGAGTACAAAAATAAAGTAACAACAGGAAGGCTACTAAAAACACTACTCTCTGCTCCTGCCTCGAGCTCGTCCTCGTCCAGCTTGCGTAGCGTGGTCCAAAGCGCTGATATGATAGACGTATTTGCTCAGGTCTTGCACTCGGACAGTGAGGTTGGCCATCTCATTGACTAGGCTTGCTTGGCCTTGCTGAAGTTGCTGCAGGACGGTCATCATTTGGTCGTGCTGCTCTTTTTTCCTGATTTCGAGTTGGGTTGCACGCTGATTTTGCTGCCAGATAACGATGAGGATTTCTTCATTTTTAGCCTCGATTTTAGGACGACGACGATGTCGAGTGGAAGGGCCTTCTTAAGGTGGAGGAGGTTGTGGGCTTGGTTCTAAGGATTAGTGCGGTCGTGGAAAGGCATGATGATGCTACAGACGGTACGGTTACGGACCACCGGGTGATATCTGCCATTTCCTCGGAGTTTGATGAGGTGGGAGGAGTGTTGCACCCCAAAATTTGCCCAACCTTTTCTAACCTAGGTTTATGTTTCAATTGCATAATCATTTGCATTGTTATCATGTACATAGTGCATTCATCTGCATTGCATAGCATAGGCAATCTAATCTTAATCAGGGGATCAAGTGCTATTCTTGTCTCAAGAGGTATGTTCAAGGGGTTTCATTCATATTCAAGATTACTCAGATCAATCATGGGGTTCTCTCCTATCTTGAGGTTGTTTGGGGATCATCAGAGGGTGTATGAGCTATGAGCCAAGAGCATGGAGTGTGTATGGATGTTATGGAAAGTCTAGATGATCATTTTGAAGAAGAGCCAAGTCATTGGAATGATTACAAGAGCCTCAGTTGAAGTCAGTCAACTAGGGTTTTATCTGGGTCAACACTAGGTCAACCCTAGGTCAAAGACTTGTTTTGAAAGGCATCAAGGCTCATTTGAAGAATGTGGGATTCATTATTTTCTACATGGATATGGATGTGGTATTGTACCAAAGAAAAATCAGAAGGAGTCAAGGAGAAGAGGAGTTACCAAATTAGGGTTTCAGTGTAAAATCCCCTAATTTAGGTCAAACTTCAAAGCAGTGTAATTCAAAATGAAAGCTTCATATGAATTTGTGGTCCACATGAAACTTGTAGATTATCTTCATAGCTTTAATTTGAGTGGTGGAAGTCATCAAGGTGATTTATAGAACTCAAGTTATAGCTCTTGCAAGTTACAGGTCATCTGAGGACACTGAAATTTGTCTGTGAAAGTTGCCTGTCTTCCAAGAAACTTTTGACCTTCAACGAGTTTTCAAATGAATTCTTGGAAAACATAAGAGTTGTTCCTCATGATCTCCCCTTTCCACAAAGGTATGGTATGCCTTCATCTGATATGTGAAGCTCAAGTTATAGCTTGTGCAAGTCAGGGGTATTTTGGGAAAGTGGAATTATAGGTCATTCTTAGCCTATGCCTAAAACTCATACAAGGAAGCTTCAAATGAAAAACTTCACAACATCAAAGTTGCTCAAAATGGCATTTTAAGCCTAGAAAAGAGGTCATGGCATGTTGGAAATGCATGGAACAAGAATTGACAAAAGGTGGTGAAAATGGCTTAAAAATGGCACATAAGTTGAAAAAGTTCAAGTTGAAAATTGGTTTGGGAAATTTATAAATCCAAAATGGGTCATGTAATATATCAAATTGAGTCTAAACAACATTTTAAAGACTTTGGTTCAGCCACAATTTTGAGATAGGGCTTTAAAAATGAGGTTGCTTTGTAAATCCATTACTTGCATAATAAGGTATTCATGTGAAACTTAACACAAGGCAAGGGATTAGCTTGGTAAGCATCATACACTCTTCAATAACTCATGTCATGAGATTTTCAAAAGTGTTTAAGGGGCTGCAAGTTAGATTGAAGGGAGATATCATGAGATGGGGATTATGTCATAACATGAGAAATTCTTGAAGTTTCTAGAATCATCTTGGATTGATCTAGAAGACTCTAGATCCTTCCATGCTCTCCTATATATTGGATTGAGATCATTAAGAGTAAAGGTTGGTGATAATTGATGTTGAATCCATTTTCTCCATTTGCAAATCATATTGAATCTACATTTTTCTCTTCACCATTTTTCCATTTTTTCCCACATTTTTCTACACTAGAAAACTCAAATTTTCAATTCCATTTTTCTCCCACTTTTGGTTCATTCCACCATTGCAAATACATTCCTTATCATTCTTACAATTGATTCAACACTTTTTTGGCCATAATTGATGCATGAACCAAGCTACACAACTCCATTAAAGTGAGCTCCAAGTGAAAAATTGATTTTTTGTTTTCCATCAATTCACTCCTTTCTTTCCATCCAAACACCTTCCTCATCAATTATAGGACGTGTCCACATCATTTTCTCAAAGAATTGGTGATCGAGTGAAGCTCCATAAGCCATTTTTCGGAGGTATAAAGAATTCGACATAACTCATGATTTATGAGTCTTTCTTGCATTATTGTTGTTGCATTACATTGCTCTCATCTCCTACATGGATTCTAGTACAAAAAAGATGGGTTTTATGACAATTTTTGGTTCTTGAGTTTTTCTTGAGGTGCCACGTTTTGGGAGTTAGAGAGAGTTTCAAGAAAATCTAAGACCATATTTGGATTCCTTGATTTTTTTCCTTCAAGTTTGACCAAAATTTTGTGCGAAACGGATAATTATTGATGGAGTTATGGTGCTTCAAAGTAGCAAAAAACTCATGTTCATGGAGCTGCGGGTTACTATTCACAAAGTTGAAAATTTTGATTTGGAGAAGAAGGTGTTAACACCGTCGGATGCATTTTCAAGTCAAGGTTTCTTCCATTCATCCAACGCCTCTCACTGCGCCACGTAATCGGCCACATAAGCCTCATGCCACTTTTATTTATTCATGTTATTTTCTTTTATTTTCCTATTGCCATGTTTCTTTTAATTTTTCTGTTTTATATGCTGACTTCAAATAATCATAAAAAATAGGAAAATTAGTCTTTTTTATCCCCATTTTTTTTTTCTGAATCTTTAAGATGTCTTGGATTTAATAAAACTGGAATTATAATTTTACCATTTTTTGACATTTTCTTTGGATTTTTTACATTTGGGTCGTCATAAAAAGGCCAATGCTGGTGCTATCATTTTGTTGAATTTCTTTGACCTATCAAAACACAATTTAAATGTCAATCCTTTTGCAGGGATCTCATACACACGTTGAGGTATTGTGATATATTTTTGTGGGAATTTTATTGTACCATTTTAATTGGTTTTGGATGCTTTCTTTAACATGCTCCACTTTAATCTTTCCTTTGGTATACATGAGATATCTTGCAATGTTTCCATCTTATTTGACCATTTATCTTTGGATATTTTTGTGGTATCTCTCACCCCTGGTTTGTGGCTTGATGTAGGGCATTGGAGATTTTTATTTGATTTTTTTAGCACCTTTTGCTATTTTTCTTATGTTTTGTATTCGAACTTGTAATTTGGACTTCCGAACGGACTTTATTTTTGTTAAGGCTCCAACGGCCGATTTGTGTTTGCGTGGTGAACGCCATGGTTTATATTTATTATTATAGATAGGTTAGAGGTATTTGAAGACCCCTTAGGTGGCTGTTATTTGTATGTGTAGCTTGCCCAATTATCGACTTGTTTGCATGATAGCACGTTGCGATTCCAAATAGTGGATTACGCGTTTCATTCGGAGTTTTCACTCGATTCTTTGCATATGATCACTTGATAGTTTCTTATTCCATCCATGAATGGGCTTGAGGTTGAGACGGACCGTCCTCCCTCCTTTCTATTGCATTTACCATTGCTATATTCATGTTCACTTGTATGCGGTTATTACTTGTATTTTCATTTCTTCCTTTCGTTTTCCTTTCCCGTAGGACTTCCATTCTTCCTTATTCAAGGGAGGATGTGATAGACATTAGGCGCTAACCCATGTATGATAACATTAGGGTAGATTTTATTCCCTTTTGTAACCCTAGGAGTTTTTTAGAGTGTCATCTCTTCTTTCTTCAGAACGACAGAAAAACATTAATAAAGGTTATAACAACAATCAATTCACTTCTTCCGTCAAAAGATTTGAACAAACACAAACCTTTTTACAATAAGAAAACCCTTGTTTAAGGTGAGATTTTTCATAAAAGACACTTGAACAGCTTGTGTCGCGCGTAGCCCGAACTACGTTTGCTCTGATCTTCCATGCAGTGTGGAAGTACGTAGGCATATGATGCGATATCCTAGCGAGCAACCTTCCCCACCTTCACCCGTAGTTAGGCGAACTACGTTGACTCTGATTTCTCGTTCCAGACGGGAATACGTAGGCATAAAGTGCGATGCTTTACCGAGTCATGTTTTCTTTTCTTTTCAGACCTCATCCTTTAGTTTAGATAGAAGTGTAATCCGTACAAACCAAACAAGCGTGGATCCCATCGAGTACGATGGACGTGAGGGGTGCTAATACCTTCCCTTTGCGTAACCGACTCCCGAATCCAGGTTTTGGTTGCGATGACCATACCTTTTCCCGTCTTTCCGTTAGGTTTACTTCGAGCGTTTCCTTTCCCTCCTTTGGGATAAATAACGCACGGTGGCGACTCTTCTGTTCAGTCGGCGCCGATTTTCGCAGTAGCGACAAGGAGCGGCAGTAGTCGATGTCGAGTGAAACCGGGGGCAGCGATGGAAGATCCTGAAGTCGGGCACCGAGGTCGAGGGTTAAGGCTATGGAGGTGATAATACCCCCGTAGTAGAAAGGCTTGGAGCCCCGACCACAGTTTACTTGAATGTGGGCAAGGAGGAACAATGCGGCATTCACGTGCTCTGGTGCAAAGACACAGTGGATGAAAAAGAGTTCTTTGGAATTGACCTTGTGATTGTTGTCCCGAGCGAAGATGGTGTTTCCGAGTACTCGGTGAAAGTACCGGATGGCGGGGTTGTGAATGAAAGTGGCGTTTAGGTTGTCCCATCCATCGACGGTGGTGTCGGTCAACTCGTTCCATAAGGCGAAGGCAGCTTCAAAGATCTGATCTGAAGGAACGCGGCGGTGGGCGTTGTCACCATGGTGAAAGTGAAGCATCTGAGCAATCTGATTTTGGTTCAGCTTGTATTCGGTGCCAAACATGCCGAGACATGCGACACCGGTCAGTTGGTTGGTTTCGCCGGAGGGGGTGATGTAGGAGAACGAGCTTAGAAACTCCAAGGTCAGTGCCTCGTACATGGGCTGCGGTGTTGAAACGAGTTGCCACAGCCCTGCATTTTGCAACATCCAAGTTACTTTGTCGAGTATGCCTAACTCCGTCAAGCATGCAGTGTCGACGTACCAAGTGGCTTGGACGGTACGTTGATGAAATGTGACATAGTTGGTGCGCTGATTTTCGCCTCTCTCACCGTCTCTTAATATAATCTGTGACATGTCGGGAAGTTGACGTGGTCGGTGAGCCATTGTGTTAAGCTTTATGCAGAAGGGGGAAAATGGTTGTGGAATTTGTGTTATTATGTAGAATGGTTGAAAGAGCAGTGGGGGTTTTATTCGTAGAAATGGGGAATAGGAATGGGTGGAGGGAGTAAATGAGGGAGTTGAAGGGAGTGAATGTGGGTAGTGGAGCGGTTTCGGAATTTAGAGGGAGAGGGATTCGAATGGATATTTGAGGGAAAAGGGGATGAGCACGATCTGATATAGCAGGTATAACGGTCGTGATGATCGTTACAAGACCGTCACGGTCGTGAGACACGTGACGGTCGTAACAGGAGCGTGACGGGCGTCACAGAGACAAATTCTACAGTGTCCAGAAAATGCTGACAGGGATCGTGTATAAGTTCTATTCAACCCAAAAATAGACAATGCAAGCCATAATGAAGGATAAACAGACTATCATTAGGAGCGGGAAAAACTTGGATTAATATTGCAATGCGAAAAAAATGTTAATTTAATGAAAAACAGTATAATTGTTTAACGAAGTACAATAGCGAAAGAAATTCAGAAATTAAAAACACAAACCAAAATACTGTAAAATTGTTCAAATGCAATAGAAAACATAAATAAAACTAAAGCTAAATGCATCAGTCCTTCTGGTTCTTCTTCAGCTTTTCGAACTCCTGAGTGATGTATCCAAATTGCTCGATAGCTATATCCATGAAATGTGTGAAATCCAAGTGCAATGTCTTTAGTTTGTACTTTACTATTGTGAGTTCCAACTTGAATTCATCCATGGTTTTCATAACAGCATCCAGATTTTCAGTGTTAGGAATTATATCGGGTTCATGGAAGTTATTGTAGTTCGGAGGGGTCTCAGGATCTGTTTCTTCTTCGGATACATAATCCTCATAGTACATAATGTCCTATGCCTCAGAGATATCATCTTCGTGCTACACATAGTCTTGTGGTGGAGAATGAGGTGATGAGGGGTATGTGTGCTCATTCAACTCATACAACCAGTTGTCTTTGTTATAGATACTGACGCACTCATGGTTAGGTAGTGTAAAGAGTCGGACCAGTTCGTTAGCAATGAGATACTTGTAGAGCGCGGGTCCTAAGTTACCTATGATACGCTGGTTAAAACAGAACTCTCTGTCCATAAGTCTTATGCTACCAAATTGAATGGCTCTATTCATCTGATATCTAAGTCCAATCGCATTAGCGATCATGGTGACAAGTCCTCCTATTAAGATAGGTGAGTTTGGTTCCTGGTTAAGTTTTTCGAAGGCTCTCATCATGAATGGGACAACATTGACAGGTCTACCCTGTGAGGCACAGTACAGGATGAATAGCTCTTCCTTAGAGACGGAGGTGATATTTTCCTCCTTCCCAAAAAGGGTATGGGCTAACATTCTGTGGAAGTAACGGATTGCATGGTTATGTATTTCATTTGAGGTCATGTCATTCTGTTCAGGGTGATAGTTTCCTGTAATGGTTCCCCAGAAATAGTCCAACTCTATATCCATATCCTCCTCCTGGACAGTGGTATACACAAAGGGTCCGCTAGGAAATCCTAATAGGTCAACTAATGAGTTACGGTTGAATGTGAAATTGATACCAAAGAGTCTAAAGTATATCAGCTCCTTAGTGGAACCATAACCATATTCGGGTAAGTAGGATAAGGAGCTAAGGAATTCAAATGTGAGCTCTCTAAAGGTAATAAAGCGAGTCTTAAGGGCAACTTTTTCCCAACCTAATTGGTTAAATAAGAAAAGGATGTTATCGTGGATTCCTAGTTGATCCATAATGGATCCATCCGAGTAAATGGTTAAGGCGATGCCTCTCTGTGTCAGAGCCTCAAATCTGGCTTGCTGAGCAGGTCCTCTAAATACTGTTACCATGTAGTCTATGTTATCCATGTTGGAGAATTAGTCAGATAAGAGAGGAGAAAAGTATGAACGCTTAAAAATCCTAGAAACAAGTTCATTCAAATTAAGTTTTAGAAACAGAAGGTGATAAAAATTAATGGAAGAAAAGAAGGGAAATTAAAATTTTAAAAATAGTAAAGAAGTAGTGTAAAAACATAAAACAAATAAAACAATAGAGAAAAACGAATAAGGAGTGAAAATGAGGAAAAATGGGTTGCCTCCCATTCAGCGTTGTTTTTAACGTTAAAAGCCTGACGATAGCTTGATGACAAGCTAGTTGGGGTGTTGAGCGGGAAGCTCTAACCGTTTCAGACTGCTCATGCAGTTGCTGTGTTCATTCCAGTTGTAGTGCTTCACGCGTTGTCCATTGACTATGAACGACACATTGTTTTTATCGCTGATTTCGACAGCTCCACTTTGAAGGATTTTAGTTACCTCAAAAGGGCCCGACCATCTGGATTTTAGTTTACCTTGGAAAAGTTTTAGTCTTGAATTGAATAGGAGCACAACGCCTCCCACACTGAACTGTTTCCTGACTAGACGCTTATCGTGCCACTTTTTGGTTCTTTCCTTATATATGCAGGCGTTTTCGTATGCGTCTAGTCTGAGTTCTTCTAGTTCGTGCAGATTCAAGATCCATTTTTCTCCTGCGGCAGTGTAGTTTAAGTTTAACGTTTTAATAGCCCAAAAGGCTTTGTGCTCTAGTTTTACTGGCAGGTGGCAGGATTTTCCATAAACTAACTTGAATGGTGTGGTCCCTATTTGCGTTTTGTAAGTTGTCCTATAGGACCATAAACTGTCATTTAACTTGGCTGACCAATCTTTCCTAGAGGTGGCAACGATCTTTTCTAGGATTTGCTTTATTTCTTTGTTCGAGACCTCCACTTGGTCGCTAGTCTGCGGGTGATATGGTGTTGCAACACGGTGTTTGACTCCATATTTTGATAAAAGTTTGTCAAAGATTCGCGCTATGAAGTGTGAACCACCGTCACTGATGACAAGTCTTGGTACACCGAATCTGGGAAAATGGTATTCTTAAAGAGTTTGATGACTACTCGTGCGTCATTTGTTGGAGATGTTATGGCCTCGATCCATTTGGAAACGTAATCGACAACTACGAGTATATATTGGTTTCCAAATAAAGATGGGAAGGGACCCATGAAATCGATTCCCCATACATCAAAGACTTCCACTTCCAAAATACCCTTTTGGGGCATCTCATTGCGCCTTGAGATGTTTCCAGTGCACTGGCATCGGTCTTATCTTAGTATTGTGGCGTGGACATCTTTCCAAAGATTGAGCCAGAATAGGCCGGATTGTAAGATCTTAGCACTGGTCTTTGAGGTACTTGCATGCCCATCGTAAGGGGCGGAGTGACAATGATAGATGATGTCTTTTATTTCTTCCTCTAGGACGCATCGACGAAATATGTTGTCTGCTCCTCTCTTGAAAAGTAAGGGTTCGTCCCAATAATAATGTTTTAAATCGTGGAAGAATTTCTTCTTTTGTTGATAAGTTAAGTCTGGTGGGAGCACGCCTACGGCTAGGTAATTTACAATATCGGCATACCAAGGCAAGGTTACATGCGCGTAGACTGCTTCCATGGCTTTTTCGAGTTCTGGTTTTTCCGAGGTTAGGTTTGGCATATCACTTTCCAATCTAGCTATTAGACGTTCGTAGGGGAAATCGTCGTTGATAGGCACTGATTCTTGTTTTACGCTTTCTATTCGGGATAAGTGATCGGCCACTACGTTCTCGGTTCCTTTTTTGTCTTTGATTTCTAAGTCAAAATCTTGTAACAATAGGATCCATCGCAATAATCTTGGCTTGGCATCCTTTTTGCTTGTCAGGTACCTAATGGCAGCGTGGTCTGTGTAAGTGATTATTTTTGCTCCTACCAAGTAGGAACAGAATTTGTTAAGGGCAAACACAACTGCTAGAAGTTCTTTTTCTGTTGTGGCGTAGTTCATTTGGGCAGGATCCAAAGTTCTACTGGCATAGTAGATTGCATGAAGCTTCTTGTCTTTCCTTTGTCCTAGAACTGCGCCTACGGTGTAATCACTCGCATCACACATGATTTCAAATGGTAGTTGCCAATCTGGAGGTTGCATGATTGGTGCGGTGATGAGTGCTATTTTTAGTGTTTCAAATGCTTTCCAGCAGTCTTCGTTGAAGACGAATTCAACATCTTTCATTAACAGACCTGTTAGAGGTTTAGTAATTTTCGAGAAATCTTTTATGAGTCGTCGGTAGAATCTGACATGTCCCAAAAAGCTTTGTATTTCTTGTACGGTTTTTGGAGGTTGAAGATCCTTTATAATTTCTATTTTTTTCTTTATCAACCTCAATCCCTTTGTCAGATATTACGTGTCCCATAACTATTCCTTGTCGGACCATGAAATGACATTTTTCCCAATTGAGAACAAGGTTCACTTTCGCACATCTTTCGAGTACCATCTCTAAGTTCGACAAACACCCTTCAAAACTTTGTCTGCATACAGAGAAGTCATCCATAAACACTTCCATGATGTCATCTATGAAATCTATGAAGATTGTCATCATGCATCTCTGGAATGTTGCGGGAGCATTGCAGAGTCCAAAAGGCATTCGTCGGTATGCAAAAGTGCCATAAGGACAGGTGAATGTAGTTTTTCTTGGTCATCGGGGTGAATATGAATTTGGAAAAATCCCGAATAACCGTCTAGATAGCAGAAATAAGAATGTTTTTCCAGTCTCTCCAACATCTGATCTATGAAAGGTAAAGGGAAATGATCTTTTCGAGTGGCCTTGTTCAGCCTTTTGTAGTCGATACACATTCTGCTGCCGGTCACAATCTTTGTGTTATCGATTCACCTTTCGAGTTATTTACCACAATGACGCCTCCTTTCTTGGGTACGGCATGCACTGGGCTAACCCATTGGCTGTCGGAGATCGGATATATGATTCCTGCATCTAGTAAATTCTTCACTTCGTCTTTGACTACAGTGCTTAGGCTAGGATTTATCCTTCTCTGATGTTCTCTAGATGTTTTACAGTCTTCCTCTAGCATGATTCGATGCATACAGATATAAGGACTTATACCTTTAAGGTCAGTTATACTCTAGCCTAACGCAACTGGGTATTTCCTTAGGACTTCTAATAGTTTATTGGTTTCTAATTGTCCTAAGTCGGCGTTGAATATCACTGGTCTTTTGAGTTCGGTGTCTAAGAATTCGTACCTGAGGTTTTTAGGTAATTCTTTAAGCTCTAAAGTTGGGTTCTTCGGACTTGGCATGTGATTAGGAGTCAGTGCTAAGCTTTCGCTTAGACTGTCGTCTTTGTATGGCGCATGCCAATTGTCGTCTTCATGAATCTCAGGGATTTGGATTTTCATTATTTCCGAGTATGTGGTTTCTTCCTTCTCTAGTTCTCTTATGCATTCGACAATGACATCTACTAAATAGCATGTGTCGTCTATGGCTGGTGCTTGTAAGTGTAACAGCCCAATTTTTGATAATTAATTATTTATATTAATTAATTTATTTTGGGTGATTAATATTTTAATTGTGGAATTTATGTGTTAATATGTTATGTTTGCATATTAAGCTATTTTACCGATTTTGAGAGTTTCGGGAAAATAGATTGGAGGGTATTTTAGATATTAAGTATTTAATGTTAAGTTGAGATATTTTATGAGGAATGGATTAGTGGATGTTTGGAGAGAAATAGAATAGAAAGAATATAAGTGAAAAAGAGAAAGAAAAAGGAAGATATATAGAAACATAAGAGGAAGAGAAGAGAAAGAAAGAGGAAGAGGAGAAAAAGGGGAAAAAGGTTGGAAAGCTCAAGAACAACTTCTAGTTTCGATTTAATCAAGGTAAGGGTGTGAAATATCATTATATTGTTAATGCATATGATTATGTATGATTGGTTTGGATTTTTTGGATGTTTTCTTCATTTTCCATTCTAGGGCATAAATGAGTTTAATCGGTAGAATCACGGTTTTAACAGTTGGAATCGAAAATAAAGTGTGTAATTTAGTCGAGGGATGTTAGACTAAGACTGTAGGAACTGGCTTGGTGAGAATCAGTTGATTTTGTAGAGAGTTGAGGATTGATGAAAGTGAGGGTTTTTGAGTTCGCAGACGTTCGCTAGCACCTTCGCTAGGCGAACAGATAGCGAGTGTTCGCTAGCAACTCGCTAGGCGAGCAAGTTAGCGAATGGTCCCAGACTTGGACAGAATGTATTTGATCTAGTTCGCTAGTAGCGAGTGAGGTAGCGAAGGATTCACTAGGGCCTCGTTGCAGCGAGTAGGTAGCGAACAAAGTCAGTAGCTTCTGTTTGCCTTCGCGAGCTTGTTCGCTAGGCGAACAGATAGCGAGTATTCACTAGGGACTCGCTAGGCGAGCAAGCCAGCGAGCGTGACAGCATTTCATTTTCTTTGTGATTCCATCCGATGTTGGTTGGTTGGTTCGATTATGTTCGATCCTTATCAGGAATGAATAGTTGTGTGATATGTTGTGGGTAGCCATATGGCGTGAATCCTAGATTGTGGAATCGATTGTGAAATGTGGCCTTTTGGAAAATTTATGCATTGTTTAAATTAATTAAAAGTTCATGATGAATGTGATTGAGTTCATTGTCGTTGGCGTAATATTGTAAATGCATATTGTTTGTATGCGATTGTATGTGAAGAATGCATGAGAACATATTAGGGAATATGTGTGCATTGCTTGATAAAGGTGACAATGTTGAAAGTATGAGTACTTTGATATGATGTGTGAGTGTGCAATCATGTTATAA
>OZ012739.1:322756476-322936476 GCA_963859935.3 Lathyrus sativus
GACCACGAGAAAAAAGAAACATCCCTACCTAGATATTTCAGAGCGTCCGCCACCGAGGCGCAACCGAGCAGGGTCCTCGTATTAATCAGCCTTTTCTTCGTCCGCACGTTCCCCTGCGCGTCGAGGATGTACCGACCGTCAGGCGTTACTAGTTTCGACGGAGGAAGATCCCGCACAAAGGCCACTATTTTCATATAGGCGGCCATGTCCCTCTCGTCGAGAGTCCCAGCCCGCACGATGTAACAATCAGTACCGCGGTTGAAGTGCTCTGAGGTCCACAATAAATGTACCTTGGGGAGCCACGCAAGGAACCGCTGGACGTCTACCATTCGCTCTCCCTCGGTAAAAAGAGTATCCGAACCTTCCTGGGTGATCGGCTTCACGAGGTAGAACCGACCCTTGAAGTCTCGGACAGAGTCGCTGTACGTCTTGAAGAGCTTGGTCGGCTGCTTAAACGAGACCCATCCCTGACGACCATTCACCGATTGGCGTTGCAGGTGGAAGATGCGAAAAAACAAGGGCATCGTGGCCTCCACCTCGAGATAATGGCACACCACCTCGAATGCGCGGATAAAGGCCAGAGCATTGGGATGCAGCTGGGACGGGGCCAAACGTAACCAGTCAAAAAGGCCCAAGTGGAAAGCGAAGAACGGCAGTCTGAGCCGAGCCTCTTTGAAGTAGAACTCATGCATGGGAAACATCCGCCGCCCATATCTCGAGCAGATACGATGATGCTCCTTCGGACGATACACCTGCCAATGTTGCGGCTCCCCTTCCACGGTATCCTCCACGGTAGCGTAGACATCGGACACGTCGAGCACGAAGCAAGAGGGGGTGGACAACGGCTCTTCAGCCACCCACTCTTCGACGGGGAGGACCCGCTCGTCGAAATCTGGGATCTCGGGATCATTGTCTTCGACCATCGTCCCCGGTATCAAGGCCGACATGTACACCTGAAAAGCAGAGGACAATGGTGAATTCGATAGCCAAGATCAAATCCACCCTTCCACCGCAGGTCAAGTGAAAGGGCGACAACGACGGGAGAACGACGAGCGCGCGGGCGGTCCCCGAGGGACGCTCCCCGCCGCACCTCCGCGGGGCTTTCAAAGGCTAACCTATCGCCCCTCCCTGGGGTACTCATCGGAAAAGGCACGCGTCCCCGGGGCATTCATCGGAGAAAGCACCCGTCCCCGGGGCATTCATCGGAACAACCAAACCTCCCCGGGGCATTCATCCAAACTAACCCAAAAAAACCACCAGACACGGTGGAACGCGCATTTCTCCTTGGGGTATTCATCGCGCCCCGACCACAGACCCTAATTAAACGGCAGAAATAAAAGAAGAAACGAGGAAAACTCACTTGTGACGGCGGCGAACGGGATGAACGACTAACGGCGCGGCAGCTTTTCACAACAACGGCGGACGGGGAGGAGTCATAGAGTTTCACAGGTAAGACAACAAGTTGGAAAGTAAAAAAATGAGCGGGGACCCCCACATTTATAACCCGACGCGGAACTTGAAGCGACACTAGGCTTTTGAGTGTCCTAGGGTAACCGCTCTGCTACCCATTCAGCGTGCGACACGTGGCGGTAACCTGACGGTCGCGTCCCTTCGTATACCTTTGACCCGCTCTCCCGACGACAAGAAGACCTTCGCGCGTGCCCACATCCCACCGGACACAAGACCGCCTCGCCACCTCTTTTCCCGAAGCAACGACCTTAAGTCCTCGCTCTTCCGCCATAGAGCTTCGACTTGGGGGGCTCCTGTTCTGGTCTGGGCCCAGCCTCGCGGTCCAGCCCAATAACGCACAAGGCCTAATAAGTAGAATAGCTTGACCGAGCACACTCCCCCTTAGGACGGGCAGGATACTCTCCACGCCAAGCGGATTGACACGTCTCGAAGCGTCCTCGGCGAACCCCCCTGTTAGCCGAACGGAGTGCCCTCCGCGGGCGACACTCCCCGTGCCATCGGGCAAGAACCCTTGGTTCTCCCACGTCCTCACATGCTCCCCTCCGCGGGGAGAACCACACATCCCCGAAGAATCTCCCAAACTCCCCTCTGCGGGGAGAACAACGTGCCATACGCGCGTTCCCCACGTGCTCCCCTCCGCGGGGACACGTCACCAAACAACTGCCCACCTCCGAAAGAGCCGGTCAATCCCACTTTCCGGAGATCTAGGGACAGTTGGACTAGGGCGAAGACCACGTCCTGGTCTTCACTACGCCACGTAAGCCCTAGCAGTCACCTGAGTTGGGCCTAGCCATCCAGCTCAACACAAGTGACCGTTGGCCTAACGTTGGGGTCTCTCTATAAATACCCTCTTCCTCAAGAGGGTCAGGTAATTCACATCTTGCCCTTTCGGTACTTTGCTCTCACTCTGCCCAATTCCTTACTTTGGCATCAGAGTGTCTTGCAGGTACACCCCCATTTCTCCTCATCATCATCGGTGAACAGGTAGCAGCCCAATAGCATGTGGCCAACCCGTGATCCCCTTCTGATCAGGTCAGATCAATTCCAATACGTGATTTTACAATAAATTCACATTCACTGTCGGTGTAAATATTTGTACTCCGGCGGTTGATTATATATGTTTTGTGATAGATATGTACATTTGTATGTAAATAGAGAATCACGTGAAAACTCTAAAATAATAAAAAATACCTAAAATTGTTTTTAAATAACTAGAAAGTAATATTGTAAAAATTACTTTAGCATAGTTCACACTACCTTTATTAAAAATCATAGTTTAAAATAATTATCATACTCTAACATAATGAATATAATCCCTTCAATCTAAATCAGATCAAGAATTTTTGCATGTAAAAAAATTTGGATAAATTAAAATCTTATGATAATGGTATACTAGTCAAACAACATGAAGTTAAGTTTGCAAGTTGTCCAAGATGGAATCGGGAGAATCAAGATTCATGATAGTTATGGATGTTACTTTCTATACGACCTGCCATGGGCATGAATTGCTAGGACTTCGAGAATAGAGACTCGAAAATAGAATTGTACAAGAGATTCTTATGAAGATGATTTTTATGAGAAGTTTGTACAAGAGTTGTGTTTACATGTTTAAGAGGTATGATAAATTGATCCTCTAATTACATTTATATATGGACAATATCTTAATGGAATTATCCAGAAAAGAAGAGATTAGTAAGCGCGTGTGGGAGTTAAAATATTTGGAACGAATATTGTGAAGAACCAGAATAAGGTTAAAATATTCTTATCTTAGTTTGGTTACTTGAAGAAAGTGGTGGATAAATTTACAATGCATGATGCTAAGATGATTAGCACTTCTTTGGGTTATGGCATGAATCTTTTATTTATGAAAGATCCTCAATCTAAAGGGTTTTGAAGATGAAGATTATGAAAGAAATGTAGACATTATAAAATTGATATTGGGGTTTGTGTTCATGTGGATTTTAATGGTTTTTAGTTGGAGGGAAACTTGATAGTGTGTTTTAGCCTTACCTCCGACTTAATCAGAGTACATATCCCTTATTTAGGGGGTGATGGAATTCATATCATTGGATGGTGTGATTGTGCAGTTAGAAATTACTCAAGGATCTGCTCAAGTATATTGTGATAAACCAAAGTACAACTAATATGAAAAACCACCCAATGTATTATGAGAGGACAAAACACATAAACATGTTCTAATTATAGGTGTGGTAGAATATAAAGAATTTGTTGTTGAAGAAGATAACCAGACAAATTTTCTCATGAAGTTATTACCCATATCAAAGTTCAAGCATTGCTTGTACTTGATCAAACTTATTGAATCTAGGTTACAAAGAGAAGAAATTGATTGATGGGTAAAATGTTAGCACCCCTAGTGATTTTAAGTCAATAGAGGAGTTTTGTGGTGAATATGTCTATAGTATTATATTTGTGAGAGTCCTAAACAAGGGTATCTACAGGGCCCTCACCTAGGACGATATTGCCCAGGCGACATTCACACACAACAGTGGGTCCTCGTGCATGGGGCAGATAACGTGTATGACATAGTTGTTTCCCATTATTCATGTATGAAGGAGTCACACCATGACTCCCTAAGAAATAGGTAGTCAATAACCTCCCTTAATCAAGGGGGGATGGTTGATGCCTCTAAGGGCTTCCTCAAAACCTAGGCCAAAGGCCTCTCTATATATTTTTGCTCTAGCAGGAGAGGGACAAACCATAACTTACACACTCATACCTAAGCATTACGCTGAAATACAGAGCCTCTTACCTCACGCGACCAGGTCCTTTAAAGCCACCGCAAAACCACCATACATGGCTTATCACCTCCTTAGGGAATCCCTAACCACCATAAGTTGTTATATACCTACAAAGGAACCTGAATACCCCTGCCCTTGCAGAGGTAACACACACTTGTACTTTTTAACCAGTATAGTGGCACCTATCGTGGAACTCCGATAAAACTAACTTGAGCCATACCTTCTTCATTGCAATCACCCTATTCACTGATTTCCTCCACTCCTACACCTAACTATATGAGCCATAGTTATAGGAGAGCTCTATCCACTACACCAAAGGGTACCTGTGGTAGAACGATGTTGACACCATGGAAAAGATGTGTGATGCTATGGATGAATTACGTCGTCAAAATCATACATTAGAGGAGAACGTCCATAACATCAAACAACTTGATCAAGAATCCAATCCTCCGAAGAAGAGGAGGTTTTGGATCCTCATCCACTCCCAAACAAGATATGGGAAGTGCCTATCCCCAATGGATTTAAACCTCCCTCCTTGGCCAAGTTTGATGGGTGTAATGATCCCTATGAGCATGTTGCCTTCATCAACACACAAATGGCCATCATTGGGGTGCCTGATTTCCTGAAGTACAAACAATTTTCGGGCACCTTCAGGGATGCCGCCCTCCGGTGGTATATGGGTCTACCTCGTGCCTCCGTTGTTAGTTATCAGGAGCTGGTGAGGAAAATTGTGCACCACTTTGTAGTGAGACTTCATAGAAAGATGTTCATAACGAGCCTCTTAAACGTATGATAGGGTTTGTCAGAGTTGCTGAGAGATTACCTCGCCCGGTTTATAAAAGCCACCATTAGGTTTTTTCCGTTAAACCAATAAAATTTTGTGGGAGCATTCCAAAATAGGCTCAAGGAGAGACTTTTCAACGAGTCTCTCTCACATGAACCATCACTTTCATTCATGTAAGTAGTCACGTGAGCATAATGTCAAATGAAGAACAAAGAGAGCAACTCCAAAAGTAAACGCCAAAGGCTTGCACCCCCAAAGGAAGATTCATTATTATTCCCTCATCAATGACAAAACTAGTTTTAAGAGAGAGGCCAAGACAATAGAGAGCTTCTCACACCTCTAAACACTCGCCGAGAGAAAATATGATGTTAGTTCATCCACCTGCATAACATCCCTATGCCTCTTGAGCGGACGATAGAGGTAATGGTCTCGAAGATTGGTAGATGATGCAAGTTCTAGAAGGTCAAAGGACACCAAATTGAGGATTTTTTAAAACTCGAGAAAGATATCGATAAGTTGCTTCAAGAGGGACACCTCAAGAAATATGTGAAGGGTGACTCCTTTCGAGGATCAGACAAGTCCGACTCTCGTGGGAGAAATGACCTAGGGAGTCCAAAATCCCAACAAGGTGAACGAGATGTCCCAAGGCAATGGAATCAAAGTCGTACACCACACGCTCAACACCATTGTAGGAGGATTCACTGGATGTGGGGAAACTAGTTTCGCACGTAGAAGGTACGCTCACCAAATTCTAAATATAGAATACCTTCCCAACACTAAAGGCGAAGGCAAGATGAAGGCAGCAAAAGCAACAATTTCCTTATCCGAGAAAGATACAACATACATCCACCCTCACAACAATGATCATATGGTCATTACCGTCAAATGCAGTGAATGAGATATTAATAGAGTTCTTGTAGACCAAGGAAATTCTGCAGATATTCTATATTGGGAAGGATTTGAAAGACTCCGCCTCGACCCATGAGACTTAAATCCCTTCAAAGTTTTGCTGGTTGGATTATCTGGGAAACATGTATAGGCAAAGGGATACATCACCCTAAAGACCACTTTTGGATAGTAGGACCAAGCCAAAGAAATAATACCCAAGTATCTAGTTATTGATGCGCCCTCCTATTACAATATGATTATAGGACAACCAAGTTTTAACTAGTTGGGCGCCTCTTTATCCACTTTGTACTTGTTCATGAAGTATCCGCTACCGGAGGAGCGGGAAGGAGTTGTCCAAAGAGACCAGAAAATTTCCTAAAAATGTTATGTAGAGAGCCTCAAGCCAAAAAAAAAAAGTTCATGCTTTAGGCTTACACTACAACAAATAATGCTTATAACATCGAACGTGAAAGAGATGTAACCTCGGCTACCAAGCCGATGTAAGGAACATTGACAAATCTTGAACCAAAGATAATTTTCTGCACTTGCAATCCATAGCATAAATCTTTAGCAAAGTAAAATTCATGGGACTCTAACTAAACATAGAATTTTACAACGAAAATTCTTGTGGATTCACTACTATCTAATTTAAATACTAAGAATGCCTTTATAATGAGGGTTTTAAGTTTCACAGTGATCACTAATGGCAGTGTCTTGAATGCTGATAGTCATTAAATGGATAGGGAAGATTTGTTTAAGGATGATGAAGAAACCGAAAAACCACGATGATATGTTACCTCAGTTATTACTTTGAGGTGAAAAATCTTTGTTTATTTTATTTTTATATTTACATTGTTTACAAATATTAAAATAAATTACTTAACCAAATCAAAAGTTTGACAATAGATTCTTAGAGAACAACCCAGAGGAGTTATGTGTTCCAAATAAGAGAATTTTTTTAATATTTACATTGTTTTTTAGATTTCTGAGAAGTTATTTGTTCCTACCAAGAGAAAATATTTTTTTTCTATACTTGCAATCCACCCCAGATTATATTGAGAAAATTTTTTCAAGGAAAATACTTTCACATGAAGAAAAAAACATAAAATAGAAATGGGATCCTTACTGCTCATTGAGGAGATCAAAGTGTTGAATCCCTAAGTGGGATAATTGCTACTCATTAAGGCGGTCAAAACACTAAATCCCTAAGTGGGATACTTGGCACCGATTGACATGATCAAAATGTTAGATCCATAAGTGTGATCCTTTCCTCCCATTGAGGAAATCAAAGTGTTAGATCCCTAAGTGGGATCCTTGCCGCCAATTGAGGTGATCAAAATTTTGGGTCCTTAAGTGGGATCCTTTCCGCCCGTTGAGGCAATTAAAATATTGGATCCCTAAGTGGGATCCTTGTCGCCTATTAAGGTGATCAAAATTATAGATCAATAACTGGGATTCCTATCGCCAATTGAGGCAATCAAAATACTAGATCCCTAAGTGTAATTCTTGTAGCCCATTGAGGCGATCAAAATTTTGGTTCACTAAGTGGGATCCTTGTCGCTCTGAGGCGATCAAAATGTTGGATACCTAAGTGGAATCATTGCCACCCATTGAGGTGATCAAAATGTTGGATCCATAAGTGGGATCCTTACCGCCCATTGAGGTGACAAAAATGTAACATGCTTGAGTGGTATCATTGTCTCCCTACGATGTGAACACTGCATTGGGTCTCCAAGAGACACCCTTGCAACTCCCAATGTAGTCAGTTTGTTGTAAATTCCCCTAGCCAAAGACTAGAATAATAAACAAGTATAAATAATTAACAGATAATAGTAAAAGAAGACCTTTGAAAGGCAAAAGAACATAGCCAAAAGGCCATTAAGGATCGAGGAGAATTGATGACATTATAGAAAAACCAAAATATGAGGAGCTACTCGTCATCACTAGCCGACCATCTCAAACTACCTGGAAGGGATCCATCAGACTTAACTTCAAATTAAGGTAAAGGAAGGAAATCTTTCTTCTCACCCTCTCAAAATGTTGGGAGGATATGACCACAAATTCTTCCTTGAGTAGTGAGACTTTGTCCTCTAAATTCCTCTAGGTACTACGGATAATCTCAAGAGATTGTTCTAAGTTCCCCACCTCTTCAAACTAGGCAAGACATGCAACTATTATATCCTTGGAAAGTGCCTTCATAACATCACACTTTTCTCACAACAACCTTATCTTTGCCTCACCTTCTTGAAAACTTCTCAAGGAAAAGTTTTGCTTTGATTGTAGCTCTTAGAGTGTGTATAAATGTCTTTCCCTTTGAGCTTTCCTCAATAAAAGGAACCTCAAGAGTTGGACTTCTAACATCTCAGATAAGCCAGTGAAATACATGTTTAGGAGCAATTGATAATAGCCAGAGAATTCTCTGAGAAGGAAAGTAGGAAATCAGAGAACTCTATATCTTTGAAGGTTGTATGACACAAAGAAGACTCGTGATGGAGGAATCCCTCTTTTGCTTTCTCGACATGTTCGCCTACTTCGTAACTTCCTAATGGCCTAGAAGGACCTTCCTCCCATTGTGGAACTTTTGGTGGGAGAGCCTCACCATCCTTGAAAGGTTCGGAGTACCTCACTCATTCGTCAACAGTTGCAATCTGAGAGAGAGGTGGTGGAGAACAGACCTGCTGCTACATAACCCGCAATTGAAGCAAATGTTTTTCCTCTCATCAAGAGAGGTTTCCTCTATATCTCTTGCCGAGAAAAGGAAACTGCTAGGACATATAAAATAACATAGTGTGATATATATTTAGAAGGATATTTTCTCATATATAAATATGCCTCTTGTTAGAACACATATTGGTTCTTAATAATATCTCTTTGTTTTGATGATAACTATTAGGAAATTTTGTATTTAAGAATTATACACTCTAAAATTTGCTTGAGAGTTTTACTGCAGATTGAAATGATATTAACACTCCAGAAGCAAATCTGAATTGTATACAAGAAGTTATCTAGACTCTGAAGCGCCAGATGCACTCATTAGAAGATTCTGATTGCTGATTACATAAGATCCTGAGCGTAGTCTCCAGAAGGATCTGAAGCAAGAAGCTCCAGAAGAATCTGAAGCAAGCAGAAGCATCTGAAGCTAAGAAGAATATTTTATGAAGAGTTTCTCAAAGCATAGTTTCTACAGAAGTTTCTGAAAGTATTAATGCTGCCAGTACTGGAGTTCTGTGTTAAATATGCTCTGATGATCAACACACTAAAAGCACACATGCTGCAGAAGACTCTGATACAGCAAAGTTCTGAACATCATTAGAAGACTCTAACTCAATCAGATTCTGATGAACTTGCTGATAACTGAAGAAAAAATATTCAAAGAATATATCCATTGGAGTAAATCAAACGTCTCTTTCCTCATTGGTGCTAGACACAAGAACACAGACAAAAAGGATTTTTCTGTGCTTGCTACTTCTAGGAAAGGTCACTTGATGTGAAGACAAAAAGGCTCAGACCTTTTTGGGACACTCTTCTCAACGTTCAGCTTCCTTGGATCAGCTGCCTATAAAAGGAAGACTCCACCAAATTCTTCAGTTAGACTTTTTTGCTGAAAAGAAATCATAACATTCAAAGCTCTCATTCTTTCATATTCATTCTTAGAATTATTTGTACTTAAACTTAAGAGAAATATCACTGTTGTGATAAAAGCTTTTTAGAAGCATTCATACTCTTGTATTAGATTTACATTGATTGTAAAGGTTTTCCTTAAGAGGATTCAGTTGGAATCAGTAGCTCTTGAGAAGACTAAGAACAGTTGTTCTTAGGTGTTACTATTGTAATCTGTTTGATTAAATAGTGGATTAAGTCCTTGTTGAGAAAGGCAAATCACTCTAGGAAGGGTGGACTGGAGTAGTTGAGTTCAACGAACCAGGATAAAAATAATTGTATTTTTATTTCTAAGTTTTAATTTTTCATACTTATTCAACCCCCCTTCTAAGTATTATCTCACCTTCAGTTGGCATCAGAGCTCCGGTTCTGTGTGTGCTACCACTTAACAGTGGCAGTAAAGATCCAGAGAGAAATACTTTGATATATATTTATTTGTTACAATGGCTGATAATACAATATCCAACATTAACAATAAATATGAAGAAAGGGACAGGATCAGCACCAAACCCCCTATGTTTGATGGGGAGAAATTTGATTACTGGAAAGACAGAATTGAGAGTTTTTTCCTAGGATATGATGTTGATCTATGGGATCTAGTCATAGATGGATATGTTCATCCCACAGATGGGAATGACAAGAAGATAGACAGAAAATCTATGAAAAATGCTCAGAAGAAAGATTTTAGAAATCATCACAAAGCCAGAACTATATTATTGAATGCAATTTCCCATACTGAGTATGAAAAGATTACAAACAGGGAAACTGCTTTTGATATGTTTGAATCTTTAAAAATGACTCATGAGGGAAACTCTCAAGTCAAGGAGACAAAAGCTCTGGCTCTGATCCAGAAGTATGAGGCCTTCAAGATGGAAGACTTTGAATCTGTTGAAGCCATGTTCTCCAGATTTCAGATCCTCACAGCTGGGCTAAAAGTTCTGGACAAGGGATACTCTACATCAGATCATGTAAAGAAAATCATCAGAAGTCTACCTACCAGATGGAGACCAATGGTGACTGCCTTGAAGATGGCTAAAGATCTGAACAAGATCTCCTTAGAAGAACTCATCAGCTCACTGAGGAGCCATGAAATTGAGCTTGAGGAAGATGAACCTCAGAAGAAAGAAAAAGGTAAATCTGTTGCCTTAAAATCTAACAAATCTGCTAAAGCTTTGCAGGTTATTGAAGAAAGCTCTGAAGAATCTTCTTCTGAAGAAGAAGATGAATTATCCATGCTGTCCAGAAGGATCAACAGACTCTGGAAGCACAAGGGAAAGAAGTTCAACAACTTCAGAAGATCTGATAATAGAAAGGAATCTTCTGGGTACAGAAGATCTGGCAAGAAAGAAGTTGTGTGTTATGAGTGCAAAGAACTTGGGCATTACAAGAATGATTGCCCCAAACTTCAAAAAGAAAAACCCAAGAAGAAGTTTAACAAAAAGAAGAAGGTTCTGATGGCAACATGGGATGACTCAGATGAATCTGAATCATCTTCTGAATCAGAAGAAGAATGTGCTAATGTTGCACTGATGGCCAGCACAGAGGATCAAGAGGAAGGAACCTCAGGACATGAATCAGATTCTGAATCTGATGATGACGCTGAAGAGGTAATGGCTAAACTTACCAAAGAAGAACTTATAAAAGTTTTAACAGAAGTTCTTAAAAGTTATAACAATATCAAACTCAAATACAAGAAGCTGAAAAGCAATCTTGAATCTGAGATTGATCTTCTGAAGACAGAACTTGTTGAGCAAAAAGAAATTAATCTGAAAATCAAAAATGACTTTGAAATAACTCAACAAGAATCTGAATCTGAGACTAAGTCATGTGAGAACATTTTAGAAAAATATGACTCTAGCTTTCAGAGATTCCTTACTAAGAGCATAGACAGAAGCAAGATGGCTTCTATGATCTATGGTGTTAGTGGGAACAACAGAAGAGGTATTGGATATGAATCTTCATCTGGAAGTAATCCAAAATCTGTTGACAAACTTTTCATCAAGAAGACACCTCTGTATTCTCAATTTAAATTTGGTCACTTAAATGACATTAAACACACAAGCTCTGAGAAGAGTACTTATGTGTTTAAACCCAAGGCAAGTCAGAATAAACATTATGTTGAAAAACAGAAGTTTAGACAAACCTACAAACCAACTAACCCCAAAGGACCCAAGAAGATCTGGGTACCTAAAAACAAAATAATTCCTGTTGCAGATGTTCTTAGCAGCAAGGTCAGGATGACAATCATGGTACCTGGACTCTGGATGCTCACGACACATAACAGGAGAAAAGTCTATGTTCCAAAGCCTGGAACTTAGATCTAGAGGTGATGTGAAGTTTGGAGGGAACCAGAAGGGCAAGATCATTGGATCTGGCACTATTGGAAATGGTAAACTTCCCTCTATTACTAATGTTTTACTTGTTGAAGGGTTAAAGCATAACTTACTGTCCATAAGTCAATTAAGTGACAATGGTTATGATATTACCTTTAATCAAAAATGTTGTAAAGCTATTAGTCAAAAGGATGGCTCTATCCTATTTAGTGGTAAGAGGAAAAACAAAATTTATAAAATAAATCTTTAAGAACTTAAAGTTCAAAATGTTAAATGTCTCTTGTCTGTTAATGAAGAGCAATGTGTCTGGCACAGAAGATTGGGCCATATTAATATGAGATGTATATCTCAGATTAATAAACTTAATCTTGTCAGAGGACTCCCTAATCTGAAGTTCACTTCAGATGCTCTTTGTGAAGCATGCCAAAAGGGGAAGTTTTCAAAAACATCTTTTAAATCAAAAAATGTTGTTTCTACTTCTAAACCACTAGAACTACTTCATATTGATCTGTTTGGACCAGTGAAAACTGCATCCATCAGAGGCAAGAAGTATGGATTAGTCATTGTTGATGACTATAGTAGATGGACATGGGTAAAGTTCTTAAAACACAAGGATGAGTCACATTCTGTGTTCTTTGACTTCTGTAAGCAAGTCCAGAATGAAAAGGATTTCAAAATTATAAAAGTCAGAAGTGATCATGGTGGTGAATTTGAAAATAAATATTTTGAAAAATATTTTTCTGAAAATGGCATTGCTCATGATTTTTCCTGTCCTAGAACTCCACAACAAAATGGGGTTGTAGAGAGGAAAAACAGAACTCTGCAAGAAATGGCCAGAACCATGATCAATGAGACAAATCTGGCAAAACACTTTTGGGCAGAAGCAATCAACACAACATGTTACATTCAGAACAGAGTGTCTGTTAGACCTCTTCTAAAGAAGACTCCTTATGAACTGTGGAAGAAAAAAAATCCCAACATTTCATATTTTCATCCTTTTGGATGTATTTGTTATATGTTAAACACTAAGGAAAATCTGAGCAAGTTTGATTCCAAAGCACAGAAGTGTTTCATACTTGGATATTCTGAACGCTCTAAAGGCTACAGAGTATACAATACTGAGACACAGATTGTGGAAGAATCCATTCATGTCAGATTTTATGATAAGCTTGGCTCTGAAAAGCCAAAGCAGTTTGATAACTCTGTGGATAGGGAAGTAGTCTTCGTTGACTCTGAAGTTCCAGAAGCAGATAAAATTCAAGTGAAGGAACCAGAAGCAACTCCAGATGCTACTCCTTTAACTTCTCAGATGAATAATCTAAACATTTCTGAAGAATCAACTTTTAAAGGATCATCATCCAGAATTAAAGCTTCTCATCCATAGGGTGTTATTATTGGAAAGAAGGATGATCCCATCAGAACAAGATCCTTTCTAAGATCATCTGAAGCATCACTATTCGGACTAGTGTCAGAAATTGAACCATATTCTGTAGATGAAGTTATGCAAGACAATGATTGGATTATTGCCATGCAAGAAGAGCTAAATCAATTCAGCAGAAATGATGTATGGGATCTAGTTCAAAGACCTCAAGGATTCAATATAATTGGTACAAAATGGGTCTTCAGAAATAAGCTAAATGAGAAAGGAGAAGTTGAAAGGAATAAGGCAAGGCTGGTTGTTCAAGGGTACAGTCAACAAGAAGGTATTGATTACACTGAGACATATGCTCCAGTGGCAAGGTTAGAATCTATACGCCTTCTTATTTCATTTGCTGCACAAAATAACATCACTCTATATCAGATGGATGTTAAAAGTGCCTTTCTTAATGGTATTATAGAAGAAGAAGTTTATGTCCACCAACCTCCTGGTTTTGAAAATGAAAAATTTCCAGATCATGTTTTCAAATTAAAGAAATCTCTATATGGCTTAAAACAAGCTCCCAGAGCTTGGTATGAGAGATTGAGCAATTTTCTTCTGGAGAAGAATTTCATCAGAGGCAAAGTGGATACAACACTCTTTTGTAAATCAATTAAGAAAGATCTTCTAATTTGCCAAATTTATGTAGATGACATTATTTTTGGATCAATAAATATTGTGCTTGGAAAGGAGTTTGCTACATGTATGCAGGCAGAATTTGAAATGAGCATGATGGGAGAACTCAGATTCTTTCTAGGAATCCAAGTTAATCAAACTCCAGAGTGCACTTACATACATCAGACAAAATATGTTAAAGAACTTCTGAAGAAATTTAACATGTCTGATAGTAAGCTGGCAAAGACTCCAATGCATCCTACTAGCTCACTTGGCAAGGAAGAGGTAAGTAAGAAAGTAGACCAGAAGCTCTACAGAGGTATGATTGGCTCTCTTCTTTATCTTACTGCTTCTAGACCTGACATATTGTTCAGTGTTTGCCTGTGTGCTAGATTCCAATCAGATCCTAGAGAATCACACTTGACAGCTGTCAAGAGGATTCTAAGGTATCTGAAAGGTACTTCTAATGTGGGTTTGTGTTACAGAAAATCTGATGATTTCAAATTAGTTGGATTCTGTGATGCTGACTACGCTGGAGACAGAGTGGAAAGAAAAAGTACTTCTGGAAGTTGTCAATTTCTAGGAAGAAATCTAATCTCCTGGTACAGCAAGAAGCAACCCACAATTTCACTTTCAACCACAGAGGCTGAATATATTGCTGCTGCTGGATGTAGCACGCAGATGCTCTGGATGAAGAGTCAACTAGAAGATTATCAAATTTTTGAAAGTAACATTTCTATCTTTTGTGATAATACTTCTGCTATATGTTTGTCCAAGAATCCCATTTTGCATTCTAAGGAAAAACATATAGAAATTAAGCATCATTTCATCAGAGACTATGTTCAGAAGGGAATCATAAATTTAGTCTTTGTTGATACAGATCATCAATGGCAGATATTTTTACAAAACCCCTTGTTGAAGATAGATTCAATTTTATTCTGAAAAATATTGGTATGGATTTTTGTCCAGAATGATATTTATCATAAGCAAATTTTTACAGATGCAAAAATGCTTAATGCCCTGAAGTATTTCTTCTGATTGCTTATTTTATTCTGATCATTATTTCTTTTATGAAACTCTGAACTAACAATCTTTAGAAGATCTGAACGTTGGCTAACGTTTCATTTCTTAAGAGAATTCAGAACACATGCAAGCAAACACGTGTCACACCAAATCTGAAGAGGTGGCGTGTACATAACTGAAGAGACGTTTGAGGTGAAGTTTGAATAGTGAAAATCTTGATTTTCCCCCCAAATTGTCAGAAGCAATTAATGTTTGTAATGATTATTATTCTTTTCATTTATTGCTTGTTAAAACGTGCATATTTCTGACTGTTGATTTGCCTAAGTGTTTTAGTATAAATACATGACTTGTATTCACTTTCACACTTTTCACACTCTCAGAAAAATTATATGCGTTTTCATCTTCTATTTGCTCTGCATAAAAACCCTAAACCTAAGCGTTTGACAAAGCATTCTTCAATGGCAACTTCATCATCAACAGCTGCTCAATTTCAATCTTCTATGGCTGCTGTAACTTCAGAAAACATGGGTGTTGCTCCCTATTCTCCTCCCAAAAGAACTCTTCTAACCCCTGTTGATAAATTGGAAGTTCTATGTGAATCCATGGTTGAGTTTGACTCTCTTGCAGAAAATGGGTTTGACTTTTGTTCCATCATTGGAGCTCAAGGATGGGTTAAATATTTTGATAGGCTCTTTGGACCAGTTTACCCCCTCCTTGTGAAAGAATTCTGGATCCATGCATCAGTTTACCCCAAGTTCATCTTATCTTCTGTGCTGGGAAAAGAAATTATTATCACAAAAGATCTGATAAGAAAACTAATTGGATATGAAGAAACAGATGGTGTTTCCCACTTGCCAGCTGGGCGTGTGGACATGGATGAGGTATATGAAGAAGTAATGACTGCTGGTCAAGCTTCTAACAAATTCAAGGATCTGAAGCTTGACTACAAGATCTGGGCCAAGATCTTCATGGGATGTATCCACCATAGGAAGTCAACTAATTCTCCAGACTATGTCAATAATGAACAACTCTATTTCATGTATTGCCTCAGCCAGAGCACAAAGGTAGATCTTCCATACATTCTTTTTATGCATCTGTGGAACCATATCAATGCATCTAGAGAGTATGTGAAGGAGAAAGGACAGAAGATCAGAACTTGGATCCCCTTTGGAAGGTTGATCTCAGATCTTCTTACTGAGAATGGTTTGGTCACTGCTCTGTACGCTGCTGGAGTTACAGAGGAATTAGAATTTATAATGGGAAAGCCTCTGAATGCTAAAAGTCTTCAGAGACTCAAAATTGTTGATGAACTCACAACAACTCCCAAGAAGCTGAATGTGTCTGAACTGAATAAGAGGGTTCCTGTAGATGACTTTCCTTTATTCTTTGCTGAAGAGCCCAGACATATAGTTGTTATGTATATTGATGAATGCAAGAAGGAAGGAAAACCTGTTCCTGCTAATGTGATTCAGCTGGCTAGACAACCACTATCAAATGCAGAAGAAGAAGAAGAAGCACAACTACAGAGGAAAAGGACTCAGCCAGTAGTAGAATCTGCACCTGCTCAGAAGAAGGTCAAGATTGCTGAGAAGCCAAAGAAGCTCTTGAAGAGAAAAGAATCTGAAGAAGCTGCTTCTGTACCTGCCAAGAGGATCAAAATAAAAGGTACTAAATCTTCTGTATCTTCTGCAAATATTGTTATAAATGATTCTAATATTAAGTCTATACCAAAAACACCTTCAACACAAACCACCTCTGTTATTGCTCCCAGTTCCATATCTCCACAAAAACAAACACCTGTTCCAACTCAAACAACAACACAAACAATTCCAACACCAACAGTTTCTGTACCAAAACCTTCTCAACCTAAAATCCTTATCAAACAGTTTGTTCCACGAACACAACCATCAGAACAACAACCTTCAGAACAACAACCACAACCTTTTGAACAACAAATATCATCTGAACAACCAGAAAAACAACAAGAATCTTGTCGCTACTGCGAAAATCGGCGCCGGCTGAACAGAAGAGTCGCCACCGTGCGTTATTTATCCCAACGGAGGGAAAGGAAACGCTCGAGGTAAACCTACCGCAAAACGGGGAAAGGTATGGTCATCGCAACCAAAACCTGGGTTCGGGAGTCGGTTACACAAGGGGAAGGTATTAGCACCCCTCACGTCCGTCGTACTCGACGGGATCCACGCTTGTTTTCGGGTATGGATTGTTATTTTATCTATTCTACAGGTCAAAGGTTAAAAAGAAAAGAAAATGACTCGGCAAAGTATCGCACTTTATGCCTACGTATTCCCGTCTGGAACGAGAAATCAGAGTCAACGTAGTTCGCCTACCTACGGGAAAGGAGGGGAAGGTTGCTCGCTAGGATATCGCATCCTATGCCTACGTACTTTCATACAGCACGAAAGATCAGAGCAAACGTAGTTCGGGCCACGTACGACACAGGTCTGTCTTGATTGCTTTTATTCCTTCTGAAAAAGGTTTTTTCTGATCACTGGTCCAAGCGGACAAAAATGACGTTTTGATGAGTTCACATTCTTTTACGGAAGAAGTGTCTTTTATTGTGTTTGAAATCTTATTGTGTTTTTCTGTTTGTTTTTGAGAAAGGAGAGACAGAACTCTAACCTATGGTTGAAAAGGAAATCAAACTAACCTAATGTTATCATGCATGGGTTAAGACCTAATGTCTATCATGCTCCTCTCTTGCGCAGAGAGGAACAGAGATCCTAAGGGATAAACGGAAGCAGAAACAATAGCATATATAATAAAGCAGTAAAATGCATGGATGCAGCAATACAAGCGAGGCAAGGGAGTCCCAGTCAACCTCGAACCTAGAAAACAATAGGCAAAAGTGAATAGAATTCACTTTCAACCTAACAGGTTAAACAGCAAGCAATACAGTCAAGGAAACTCAAGCAATACATCAAGAATCATAAACAGCTAAAAATAAACAGCAACAGCAGCTCTGCATCAACATCTGTCCTCAAGTCATCTCCAAACATCTACTAGCTTCAAGCAAGCCTCAGTCTTCATCTTCAAGCCTTCAAACAAGGTCTCTATCATCAGTCTTCAATCTGCAATGGCCTTTCTTCAAGTCTCAATCTCCAAGATGAATATCAGTCAACAAGATGGAATGAATGTTAAACAGTCAATTGCCTACCAAGGGTGGCTCACTGACTGTTAACATTATACAGACAATTTTCTCTCAAAAGTTCTATCTTTTAAATACATTCACTAATCCTTCCAAAGGAAGGAGGTGGATATTTAAAAGAGACTTTGAATCATAGAGAAAGGATGGAGGCAAACAAGACCTTCCATGTTTGTGAATCAAGTTTCCTATTCTAGAGCTCTGCCTAGTTCCTAATTCCTATAGCCTTCAACAGCTGCCAGCAAGAGCTACTCCTCATCAACTCTTGAAGTTGGTCTCCAATCCCTTTGATCTCTAATGGCCTTCATCAGCACAGCCTTCAGCTCTCCCAATCCCCAAGCAAACCCAATACCCCACACAGTCAAATGAAATAACCCTAGAGAGGGCACACCACACAGTCATGCAAATACAAGCAGTATACTAATAGTAATAGTAGAATAGGGAAAACCTAGTAATTTCTAAGGGATCTATTATCTACCCCATAACCCCTATAGTCCCCATACCCCAAAATTCAAACTACAACTCCTAAAAGAATTGATTCACTATACCTATGTTATCTCTAAACCCTATTTCTGATTCTTCAAATTACACCCAAACAAATCACCTAAAAATTAATCCTAAAATTATGAATTAAATTTTATATACAAGCTAAAGTCCTAAGCTAATCAACCTAAAAAGAATGGGTCAAAAATATTAAAGCATCTAATTAAACTAAAATCAACAATATCATGCATTGAATTAAACATTATTTACAACCTATTTAAAAGAAAAGTATACTAAAAATATAAAACTAAAATGAAATGCTAATTTTTTATATGATAATTTTCTTAACCAAAATATGAAAAGGATGCAAAAACAACCAATTAAAAATATGCAATTTTCAATTATTTATGATTTTTCAAAGAAATAAAAAAAAATGAATGAAATTAATGTGAGTAATATTGGATATGGGGTGCAGTAAGCATTTAAAAGCATTGGAAAAAAGCAATGGGCCCAGACTGGGGGGTGCGCCTAGCAAGGCGCGTCTGGGCCCAGCTACTCAGAAAATTCAAAAGAAAATAAAAAAACAAAAGAGGTGCAAAGAGTAAGAAAATCAGTTAAAAAAGCATTGGGCCTGCGCTGAAGGGGTGGGAATAGCAATGGTTTGTAAAGCCCAGTCTGAAGGGTTTAATGAAACGGTGCGTTTGGCACCCAGGGTTCCCTCCAAATCCATCTTTGAATCATGGCCACGCGATCAGCTTGAGAGTCAAAGTCTCCCACTTAATCCAACGGTTAGGGTATCGTCTTCAACCTTGGACAAACCCTAGCTGGAAAAATCCTCACCATGCGCGAACCTTCCACCTCTCTGTTCTCCCTTGTACCTCCATGAAATTCCATCATTCCAAAACCAAAAATGCTCTGCATCTCTCCCTCTACACAGCCATGGCATTAGTTTTCTCTAACACTCCCTCTAGGTCCAAACCCGATAGCTAGAACACCTTGCCTCCATCACTTTGCACTGAGATCAAACATCCCAATTCTTGCTAACTTTTACCCTAACATAATCTACACATTATACTGATCATCCTGAGCTATATATCTAAGATCATCGTGCCATATTCCAGGTGTTATAAGCCCTAACAGTTCTTGCACTCCAATGGCAACATCCATGAAACCTTCTCAAACTTTATGGAAACGATCCTCTAACCTAACCTAACAATTCTAACCTAATAATTCTCTAACATGCTGACTAAATCAACCTATTCGAAGGGAAAACTAACCTGGTGTAAATGATGAAAACAGTTGGGGAATTCTTTAGATCCAAAGCTTGCAATGATCTGGATTTGATCCACACACTTGATCCTTGATTCTGTATGCAGTATTTCTTGCTCACACCTCTTGGACCTTGTAACCACTTCTTCTTGCACTTTGGATGATGAAGATGGATAGCACGATTTCTTCCTCAATTCAACCAGATTATGATGTAAATTTGATCCTTGAAGGGTTTAGATGATGATAGGATCAAGAACTTTGGAAATTGATGGAGATTTGATGAAGTTTGAGATGGTTTTGCAAAAATGGAAGAATGAAGTATAACTTGGTATTTTGATCACAATGATTCACCAACCCTTGAATGAAGCCACTCTTACCAATATATAGATGAAATTAGAAAGCTCTAGAACTTTGTAGAAACTTCTTGTACACAATTCCCTTGGATTTTGATTATGTAACTTCTTTTGTAAGTAACCAAGCATAACTTCCAAATTTTGAACCAAACTCAAAAATCTACTTTTTCCAATGTTCTTAAAACATTTTTTCCAATCAAAATGACCTATAATTTCATCCCATTTGGCCAAGTTATGAAAAATCTCAATTTTAGGTCACTTTTTATTCATTAAATTCACTAAATTTGAAACCTTGAGCTATGAGCCTTTCCAATCTTTCATGATCACGTTTATAGACTCAAAATGTCATTTGGAGCAAGTTTGATGTTGTGAAGTTTCTCATTTGAAGCTTCCTTGTATGAGTTTTGGGCATAGGCTTGAAATGACCTGTAATTCTCAAATGACCAAAATACCCTTTGCTTGCCAAGACCATAAGTAGAGTTCCACAAATCATATGAAGGCATACCATACCTTTCTAGAACTCTAAGATAATGAGTAACAACTCTTATGTTGACCAGAAATTCATTTGAAATCTCCTTGAGGGGTAAAAGTTGCTTGGAAGACAAGTAACTTTCACAGACACAATTTCAGATACCTCAGATGACCTGTAACTTGCAAGGGCCATAACTTGAGTTCTATAAATCTCCTTGATGTCTTCCACCACTCAAATTAAAGGTCTTGAGATCCTATACAAGTTTCATGTTGGCCAACGATTCATTTAAAGCTTGAATTTTGACTTATCTTGCTTGGAAGTTTGACCTAAATTAGGGGATTTTACACAGAAACCCTAATTTAGAAACTCCTCTTCTTCTTGATTTCTCTTGATTTCTTCTTGGCACATCACCATATCCTTGTCTACATGTCAAATGATGAACCCCACATATCTCAAATAGACCTTAATGCCTTTCAACCAATCATTTGACCTAGGGTTGACCCAGGGTTGACCCAGATGAAACCCTAGTTGACTGTCTTCAATTACAACTCTTGTGATCATATCAATGACATGCCTCCTTCTCCAAATGACTTTATAAGTCTTCCATGATGTCTACACACTCTCCATGCTCAATTCACAGCTCACAACTTCTTTGATGATCTTCAGATACCCTCAGATAGGAGATAGATTCACTGCTTGATCCACTGACTTCTTAGGTTTCAATTTCTTTTCTGCTGACTTGGATGTGCTTGAATTTGAACAATACCCTCTTGATAGGTTCATAGAGATAAGAATAGTACTTGGTCCCTTGTTGGATGACTTGCTATGTTATGCTATGCAGATGATTAGACTATGTACATGACTCTATATGCAAATGCTAATGCAATTGAAACATAAACCAAGTGAAATAGGTTGAGCAAATTTTAGGGTGCAACAGCTGCCCCTATTCAAGCGACTTGGACCCGATTGGGTGAAGAGCGAACGGCCTTTGAAAATTCGCGGTACGAGACGGTTGAATACTAAGAACCCGGAAATTTGCCAACCGCAGAAATAAACTGCACCACTGCTTGGGGAACGACATTCATCAACTGAATCTAACTGTTACCGCAACCCACTGATCCATTAGCGACCGTGCTGGGGATTATTTTCATCAGCCTGAAAAAGATTCTATCATCGCAAGGATAGAACTTCGTCCACGTTAGGACGCCTGTGTCGTCAACCCGAAGAAATTTCAACTAAACTTGTCCACGTCAGGACTCCACCCGCTGTCAACCCGGAGAAATCTCGGCAACTTCGCTGGGGATAATTCGTCTGCATTTCATCAGAAATAAATCGTCCATGTTAGGAATAAACTCTTCCACGTTAGGAATAACACCGTCCACGTTAGGACTGAGACTTCGTCTGGATCTGTCCACGTTAGGACTAAACTTTCTAAGTTATGAATACATCGTCCACGTTAGGACTCACCCTTCCACGTTAGGAATAAACCTCTTTCCATCTTATGAATAACATCTTTCCACGTAAGGAATACAATCTTTCCACGTAAGGAATACAATCTTTCCACGTAAGGAATACAATCTTTCCACGTAAGGAATCTATCTTTCCACGTAA
This sequence comes from Lathyrus sativus, assembly GCA_963859935.3. Classification (NCBI taxonomy): domain Eukaryota; kingdom Viridiplantae; phylum Streptophyta; class Magnoliopsida; order Fabales; family Fabaceae; genus Lathyrus; species Lathyrus sativus. Next base: position 322,778,777 of record OZ012739.1, read on the forward strand.
GGAATAACTTTCTTTCCATGTAAGGAATACAATCTTCTTTCCACGTAAGGAATAAATTTCTTTCCACGTAAGGAATACATCGTCCACGTTAGAACTCACACCCCGTCTTGATTTGTCCACGTCAGGACTCACATCTTCGACCCGCTGAGGAAATAAAACTTGTCCACGTCAGGACTCACGCTTTGCCAACACGAAGAAAGATAAAATTGTCCACGTCAGGACTCGCGCATCTTGTCGTCACGAAGAACTGTAAACTTGTCCACGTCAGGACGCACATTTCACCATTACGAAGGAAGATATCTGCTGGGAATAAATGGTCCACGTCAGGACACCAACACGAAGAGTAATCAATTTTGTCAACGTCATGACTTCACATTCCACCAATACCGAGAAATCAAATATGTCCACGTTAGGACTAGCACATCTCATCAACCCGGGGAAATAAATCTGTCCACGTTAGGACACCCACTTCTCTAACACGAAGAAATCCTGTTAATAAAATTGTTCACGTCAGGACTCATTTCTCCATTGGTTCCAACCCACAAACTTCTTAGCACTGACGTGACAACGACTTTGAGGCGGACTCTACTGGGGATATTTGGAAACCAAACTACCGGACGCCTGTTCGGATAACCGGCGGCAACCTCTGAAATTCTGCTTCACGAAACCCTTTAACACTGACGTAACAACAGATTTGAAGCAAGTAATCCGCTGGTCGGACTAGAGAAACGTCAACTAGCAACTCTGGTGGGGAAAACAAGAGAATTTCAACCAATAACTCTGCTCGGGGACAAAGAGAAATTTATCACGATAACTTTGTGGGGAATAGTGCCAAAGCTGACACTTTCGTTGAATGTCTCACGTCGAGATCTTGAGTGTTTGGTAATTTATTTGAGCAAGAGCTCTCTCCACCTGCAAGATAACAATACTTGAAACAAACGGTTAACCAACCTGGTTTACGTTTCAAAAATGCGTATGTTTGACAATGACGCAATGCTCCATTCGACATGGAAATGCTACGCGTTTTTATTTGGTAGATGCAAGTATGACACTATATGCCAATGCAAATGCAGACTCGAACTGCTGGGATACAGGAAACCGCTTCAGCAAAATAAATGCTGAAGACAATGCCGACTCCGCTGGGGATAGCCAGGTGCTACAGAATTATTCCAGCAAAATAAATGCTGGAAGAGTGAATTCAACCCTGCTAGGGAATATAACTCTGCTGGGGGATAGCAGATGAGCCCGGTATGATTGGACTTCTGCTGGGGAGTGAACGGGTATCACACGGTATTCTGACAAAATAAATGCCAGGGCGCCCAACCAACTCTGTCGGGGAGAGTCTTAATCTTCGTGTTCCACTGGGAAGAAGGAAAACACTTGCTGGAAAGAGAACTCCGCTGGGGATGGAACGATTCTCTTGGGGAAAATCAACCGACTCCGTTGGGGGAGAGTAAATGACCCTACTGGGAAAGGTAGACTGCCTGAGTACAGCTCACAAGTTGGAAACATTAATCTTCTGAGGCTAAACCACTCTGCTTGAACTAAGGGAATCCTTCTGGGGGACACCACACTATCTGAATACAGGACTCACGCTTTGCCAACACGAAGAAAGATAAAATTGTCCACGTCAGGACTTTGCTGGAGAATGTCTTTCGGCTAAGCTACGACTAGCTGGGGAATTTGATCCTTCTTCAGTAAGGAACATTGCTACCTTGGAAGTGCGACCTGCATGGGGATCGAGTCTTTTGTTACGAGCTTCCGATCCATACTGCAATCTTTTGATCGTTCTCTTCATACGGCTACGAACCCTGCAACGCCACAAACAAGACAAGACAAGTCTATGCAACCAAATCTATTCAGGCTAGCGTTAGTGACATTATTTTCAGTTAATTCAAAGTTTTAGCAATTATTGGCAAGGGCCAGTGACGTTATGTACTTGCTAGTTTCATTAAACCTAGGCGTTTATCATGCACAAAACAGTAAAGAACCAGCATCAAATACTGAATAACATGTTTTATTGATTGGGCCCCTGAATGGGCGGAGTTTTGTACACGGGATGTAACTCCTGAAAAGAGGAAGCTACGCACAACAAATATACAAGTATGCACAAGAAGCATAAATATATTGACAAATCAAATTTGTACACATGTCGGCAACGGGATGTAGACGAACATCACGAACTGATCCTCCTATGACTCGCCCGACTCTAATGCTTTCCCGGTATCCACACTTTCGAAGAGATTGTATCTGATAATCGATCCCTCAGGTATATTCTCCCGCACCAATGCTCACTGCAGTATCAAATTCGGACCGCAGTCATTTGCTTTTCAAATCCCTAACTTTTGCGTGAACCGCCCTTCACGGGTTTTCAGTTCACCGGGATACCCTTTTTTGCCGAAGCCGCCCAGTGTAGGTTTTCAACTTCGCGGGTGTACATTTCTTCAATTTATCCCTAACTTTTGCCCGAACCTTTCATTCTGTTTTTGGTTCGCCAGGATGCCCCATTTTGCCTGGACTCTCTTTTTTTGTCCAGCGGGTCAATTTTAAGCAAAGTATTTTTTAACTGCGTCCGAATTCACAGACGACGTAAAGTCTTCACCGTCCATGGTGGACAACAATAACGCTCCTCCTGAAAAGACTTTTCTGACAACGTATGGCCCTTCGTAGTTAGGGGTCCATTTGCCCCTGTGATCTGCCTGCGGCGGGAGAATCCTTTTCAGCACAAGGTCGCCCGTCTGAAAGCTCCGCGGATGTATCTTCTTATCATATGCTTTCTTCATTCGGCTCTGGTACAAACGACCGTATGCTAGAGAAGCTAGCCTCTTCTCATCCATTAGACTCAGTTGGTTCAACCTGTCTTTCACCCATTCTGCCTCGTCTAGTTGGACATCTCGTAGTACTCTCAGAGAAGGAATCTCGACTTCCAGCGGTAGCACGGCTTCCATTCCATATACCAACGAGAACGGGGTTGCCCCGGTTGATGTGCGTACCGTCGTACGATAACCGTGCAAAGCAAAAGGTAGCATCTCATGCCAATCCTTATAGGTCACCACCATCTTTTGAACGATCTTCTTTATATTCTTATTGGCCGCTTCAACAGCGCCATTCATCTTGGGTCGGTAAGGGGAGGGGTTGTGATGTTCGATCTTGAAATTCTGACAGAGCTCCTTCATCATCTTGTTGTTCAGGTTTGAACCGTTGTCAGTAATTATCCGCTCGGGGATCCCATATCTGCAAATGATATCTCTCTTGATGAATCTGGCTACCACCTGCTTAGTCACGTTTGCATAAGATGCCGCTTCCACCCACTTGGTGAAATAATCGATTGCTACTAGAATGAACCGGTGCCCGTTAGAAGCCGTCGGCTCGATCTTTCCAATCATATCGATTCCCCACATCGAGAATGGCCATGGCGACGATATCACATTCAGAGGACTCGGAGGCACATGGACCTTATCTGCATAGATTTGGCACTTGTGGCACTTCTTCGCAAACTTGAAACAATCAGTTTCCATAGTTAGCCAAAAATAACCTGCCCGCAGCAGCTTCCTCGTCATAGCATGTCCACCAGCATGCGTGCCAAATGTTCCCTCATGTATTTCCTCCATGAGAAACTTCGCCTCTTTTTCGTCTACGCAACGCAGCAGCACTAAGTCGTGATTTCGTCTGTATAAGACACCATCCGGATTCAAATAGAAATTACCCGCCAATCTCCTGAGAGTCTTCTGATCTTGACTGGATGCCCCAGCCGGATACTCTTTGTTCTTCAGGAAATTAAGGATATCGAAATACCATAGTTTATCATCGGATGCTTCATCAATAGCAAATACGAAGGCAGGTCTGTCAAGCCGAGAGATAATAATTCTGGGAGCCTCGTTCCAGAAGTTGACTTTATACATGGAAGACAAAGTGGCCAGGGCGTCAGCCATCTGATTCTCCGCTCGCGGTACATGATGCAATTCAACTTTGTCAAAGAAAGGCAACAATCTCCTCGCATAGTTCATGTACGGTATCAAATTAGGCTGACGTGTCTCCCATTCCCCTTTTATTTGATTCACCACCAGAGCTGAGTCTCCGTATACATCTAGATTTTTGATTCGCAAATCAATGGCTTCTTCAAGCCCCATTACACAAGCTTCATATTCGGCTTCATTATTGGTAACCGGAAAGGTCAATCGAGCAGTAAACGGGATGTGCGGCCCGTGTGGAGTAGTGATGATTGCCCCTATTCCGCTACCGTAAGCGTTTACAGCTCCGTCAAAGATCAACTTCCATTTGGAACCCAATTCCGGTCCTTCGTCTGGCAACGGCTCTTCACAATCCTTCATCTTTAGGTACATGATATCCTCATCAGGAAAATCAAACCTCATCGATTGGTAATCCTCAATAGGCTGCTCTGTCAGGTACTCAGACAGTACACTCCCCTTTATTGCCTTCTGCGAGACATACTGGATGTCATATTCAGTCAAGACCATCTGCCAACGGGCAATTCTCCCGGATAACGCCTGCTTTTCGAATACATATTTGATAGGATCCATCTTCGAGATGAGCATGGTCGTATGATTCAGCATGTATTGCCTCAAACGCTTGGCGGCCCAGGCTAGCGCGCAACAAGTTTTTTCAAGCATTGAATATCGAGATTCACATTCAGTAAATTTCTTACTCAAGTAGTAGATCGCATGCTCTTTTCTTCCTGTCTCGTCGTGTTGACCGAGAACACAACCCATACTTCCCTCAAGAACTGTCAAATACATAATCAAGGGTCTCCCGGCCACTGGGGGTATCAAGATAGGAGGCTCCTGCAAATACTGCTTTATTTTATCGAACGCCTTTTGACAATTTTCGTTCCACGTTACCGCTTGGTCTTTCTTCAACAGCTTGAATAATGGTTCACACGTAGCAGTTAGGTGAGATATGAACCGAGCGATGTAGTTCAACCTCCCTAAAAACCCGTGCACCTCTTTCTCTGTTTTAGGCGTCGGCATCTCTTGTATTGCTTTTATTTTGGCAGGATCAACCTCTATTCCCTTTTCACTTACGATAAACCCCAGCAGTTTACCCGATCTCACCCCGAAGGTGCACTTGTTAGGGTTCAGTCTCAGCCTGAACTTCCTAAGCCTTTTGAATAACTTCAGCAGATTCACCAAATGCTCTTCCTCCGTCTGGGATTTGGCAATCATATCGTCAACATAAACTTCGATCTCCTTATGCATCATATCATGAAAAAGAGTCGTCATTGCACGCTGATACGTTGCCCCAGCATTCTTCAATCCGAAGGGCATCACTTTATAACAAAATGTTCCCCAAGGTGTTATGAAAGTAGTCTTCTCCATGTCCTCTGGCGCCATTTTAATCTGATTATAGCCCGAGAAGCCATCCATGAAGGAGAATACGGAGAATTGAGCAGTGTTGTCGACTAGCACATCGATGTGAGGAAGCGGAAAATCATCTTTTGGGCTCGCTTTATTTAAATCTCGGTAATCTATGCACATTCTCACTTTACCGTCTTTCTTTGGCACTGGTACAATGTTAGCGACCCATGAGGGATATTTTGTCACAGCTAGGAAACCAGCATCCCACTGTTTTTGAACCTCCTCCTTAATTTTCACTGCCATATCAGGTCTAGTTTTGCGAAGCTTCTGCTTGACAGGCGGGCATTCTTCTTTTAACGGCAGACGGTGCACAACCATATCTGTATCAAGTCCAGGCATGTCTTCATACGACCAAGCGAACACATCACTATACTCTCTGAGCATTTCAACCAGTCTTCGCTTGATGTCGCTCTGCAGCGCGGCTCCTATACGAATGTTCTTTTCAACCCCTTCCGACCCCAGGTTAATAATTTCGATGACCTCTTCGTGAGGCAGAATGACTCTTTCTTCTTGCTTCACCAACCAAGACAATGTAAGAGCACAGATTGTGTCTTAGTAATATCTCTATGTTTTGATGATAACATTAATGATAATTTGTATACAAGAATTATACTCTCTAAATTTGTTCTAAACTGTTTTCTACAGGCACAAAAGATTTTAATCTTAAAGAGCAAATTTGATGTGAACAATAAATTCTGAATGGCTCAAGAGCATCTGAAGATTAGAAGAATCTGAAGTATAAGAGCTTAGTCATCAAGATTCTGAAGATACAACATGCTGCATATATTATCAAGAATCTGAATGAAAGAAGACTCTGAGTGAAGAGACTCTGAATGAGAGAAGACTCTGATCTGAGTGAAGACTCTGATCTAAGAGCATGTTACGCTTCAAGCACACAGCTGCACCAGACTCTGATTCAGCAACATCTGAAGAACATCTTAGGCTCTGAAGTTTCCAGAAGATTCTGAAGACTGAAGACTCTGATATTGATTGTTGATCTGAACTATCTGAAGAATTATTTGAAGAAGATTATTTTAATATATCCGTTGGAATATGCCAGCAAATCTTTCCTTAATTGGGATAGACATAAATCTCTGCAAGAAGATTATTCCTCTGATACATTCCATATATGGTAAATTCACAGCTCAGCAGACAATTGCTACACCCACATTTTGTGCGCCGTCTCTCTGCTGCAATAGTACAAAGGACAGTACTATTTGATATTGGAAATATCTTCTCCAACGGTATTATATTCTCTCCAATATTCAAGTGGCTATATAAAGGATATCATAGCACTTTCTTCAGCGAAGAAAAATTTTGAACAAACTTACTTTCAAGCGAAGAAACTCTCAAGCTCTCATATTCTTTATAGTTCATACTTTGTTCTAAACTTAGAGAAATAACACAGTTGTGTTTATAGCTTTCATAGAAGCAACTTATTACTCTTACATTGTATTACATTAATTTGTAAAGGAAGTTTTCCTTAAGAGGATCTAGGTTAGATCAGTAGCTCTTGAGAAGACTAAGAACAGTTGTTCTTAGGTGTTGCTATTTGTAATCAGTTGATTTGAATAGTGGATTAAGTCCTTGTTGAGAAAGGCAAATCACTCTTGAAAAGGGTGGACTGGAGTAGTTGAGTTCAACGAACCAGGATAAAAATACTTGAGTTTTTATCTTTGATTATTTTCTGTCATACTTATTCAACCCCCCTTCTAAGTATTTTCTCACCTTCAGTTGGCATCAGAGATCCGGTTCTGCGTGTGCATTCACTTAACCGTGACAGATAAAGATCCAGTGAGAAGAATACTCTGTTATTTATTTGGTTGCTAATATGGGTGATATTCCTACATCAAGCAACAAATATGAAGGAGACAGAATCAGCACCAAACCTCCAATGTTTGATGGAGAAAAATTTGATTATTGGAAAGATAGACTTGAAAGTTTTTTCTTGGGGTATGATGCTGATCTCTGGGATTTAGTCATTGATGGATATGAACATCCTACTAAGGATGGAAAAAAGATTGATAGAAAATCAATGACTGAGGAGCAGAAGAAAGAATTCAAGAATCATCACAAAGCCAGAACCATACTTCTTAATGCAATCTCTCATACAGAGTATGAGAAGATTACCAACAGAGACACTGCTCATGATATGTTTGAGTCTCTCAAAATGACTCATGAGGGAAACTCTCAGGTGAAAGAAACAAAGGCTCTGGCGCTGATACAGAAGTATGAAGCGTTCAAGATGGAAGAATCTGAGAACATTGAGACTATGTTTTCCAGATTTCAGATTCTAACAGCTGGGTTGAAAGTTCTGGACAAGGGCTACTCAACATCTGATCATGTCAAGAAGATCATCAGAAGTCTTCCTACCAGATGGAGACCTATGGTGACTGCATTGAAGCTGGCCAAGGATCTGAACAAAATCTCATTAGAAGAACTCATCAGTTCTTTGAGAAGTCATGAGATTGAGCTGGAGGAAGATGAACCCCAGAAGAAAGATAAAGGTAAATCCTTAGCTTTTAAATCTAACAAATCTGTTAAAGCTTTGCAGGTAAATGAAGAAAGCTCTGAGGAATCTTCTTCTGAAGAAGAAGATGAACTATCCATGCTGTCCAGAAGGATCAACAAACTCTGGAAGCACAAAGGGAAGAAGTTCAACAACTTCAGAAGATCTGATCAAAAGAGAGAATCTTCTGGACACAGAAGATCTGGCAAGAAAGAGGTCACTTGCTATGAATGTAAAGAACCTGGACACTACAAGAGTGAATGTCCCAAACTTCAAAAGGAAAAACCCAAAAGGAAGTTTGATAAAAAGAAAAAGGTTCTGATGGCTACATGGGATGACTCAGATGAATCTGAATCATCTTCTGAATCTGAGGAAGAATGTGCAAATGTTGCGCTGATGGCCAACACAAATGATCAAGATGAAGGAACGTCATCATCTGAATCTGAGTCAGAATCAGACTCTGACTCTGAAGAGGTATTTTCTGAACTCTCCAGAGCTGAACTTGTTGAAAGTTTATCTGACATGTTGGAAAGCTACAGCAAGATTAAACTCAAATACAAGAAGCTGAAAAGCAATCTTGAATCTGAGATTGATCTTCTGAGAACAGAACTTGTTGAGCAGAAAGAAATAAATTTAAAACTCAAAAATGATTTAGAAACAACTCAACAAGAATCTGATACTGAAACAGAGTCAAGTGAAAATATTTTAGAAAAATATGACTCCAGTTTTAAAAGATTCCTCACTAAAAGCATAGACAGAAGCAAAATGGCTTCTATGATCTATGGTGTTAGTGGGAACAACAGAAGAGGCATTGGATGTGAATCTTCCTCTGGAAGCAATCCAAAATCTGTAGATAAACTCTTCATCAAGAAGACTCCTCTGTATTCTCATTTTAAGTTTGGTCATCTGAATGATATTAAACATACAAGCTCTGAAAAGAGTACTTATGTGTTTAAGCCAAGGGCTAGCCAGAATAAACACTATGTTGAAAAACAGAAGTTTAGGCAAAACCACAGAACATCTAACCCCAAAGGACCCAAGAAGATCTGGGTACCTAAAAGTAAAATAATACCTGTTGCAGATGTTCTTAGCAGCAAAATCCAGACACCAATCATGGTACCTGGACTCTGGATGCTCACGACATATGACGGGCGAAAGGTCTATGTTCCAAAGCCTGGAACTTAGATCTGGAGGGGACGTGAAATTTGGAGGGAACCAGAAGGGCAAGATCATTGGCTCTGGTACAATAGAAGTGTTTCATGCTTGGTTATTCTGAACGCTCTAAAGGCTACAGAGTATTCAATACTGAAACACAGATTGTGGAAGAATCTATTCATGTTAGATTTGATGATAAGCTTGGCTCTGAAAAGCCAAAGCAAGTTGAAAGTTCTGCAGATAGAGAAGTTATTCTCCCAGACTCTGAAGGCTCAGAGGCAGACAAGACTGAAGACAAAGACTCTGAAGCAAACCCAGATGCTACGCCTCTAACTTCCCAACTTGACAATCTGCATATTTCTGAAAGACCAACAGTCAGAGGATCTTCTTCCAGAATGAAAGCTTCTCATCCAGAGGATGTGATAATTGGAAAGAAAGATGATCCAATAAGGACAAGAGCATTTCTCAGAACTTCTGAATCTTCCTTCTGTGGCTTAGTGTCAATTATAGAACCAACATCTGTTGATGAGGCTCTGGAAGATAATGAATGGATTTTAGCTATGCAAGAGGAGCTGAATCAATTCACAAGGAATGAAGTCTGGGATCTGGTTCCAAGACCTAAAGGTTTCAATGTCATTGGAACAAAATGGGTTTTCAGAAATAAACTTAATGAGAAAGGAGAAGTTGAAAGGAACAAAGCAAGACTGGTTGCTCAAGGCTACAGTCAACAAGAAGGCATAGACTACACAGAAACATATGCTCCTGTTGCAAGGTTAGAGTCTATACGCTTGCTTATTTCATTTGCTGCACAACATAACATCACTCTTTATCAGATGGATGTTAAAAGTGCTTTTCTTAATGGAATTATAGAAGAGGAAGTGTATGTCCACCAACCTCCTGGTTTTGAAAATGAAAATTTTCCAGATCATGTTTACAAACTGAAAAAAATCTCTTTATGGACTAAAACAAGCTCCCAGAGCTTGGTATGAGAGGTTGAGTAATTTTCTTCTGAAGAAAAATTTCATCAGAGGAAAAGTGGATACCACACTATTTTGTAAAACCATTAAGAAAGATTTGTTGATTTGTCAAATTTATGTAGATGATATTATTTTTGGATCAACAAATATTATGCTTGGAAAGGAGTTTGCTAAATGTATCCAGGCAGAATTTGAAATGAGCATGATGGGAGAACTGAGATTCTTTCTGGGAATCCAAGTAAATCAGACTCCAGAGTGCACCTACATACATCAGACCAAGTATGTTAAAGAGCTTCTGAAGAAGTTTAACATGCTGGATAGCAAAATGGCAAAGACTCCAATGCATCCTACAAGCACTCTAGGTAAGGAAGAGGTAAGTAAGAAGGTAGATCAGAAACTCTACAGAGGTATGATAGGATCTCTTCTTTATTTGACTGCTTCTAGACCAGACATTCTGTTTAGTGTTTGTTTATGTGCTAGATTCCAATCAGATCCTAGAGAATCACACTTAACTGCTGTTAAGAGGATTCTAAGGTATCTGAAAGGTACTGCTAATGTTGGTTTGTGTTACAGAAGATCTGACGAATATTCACTAGTTGGATTCTGTGATGCTGACTATGCTGGAGATAGAGTTGAGCGCAAAAGTACTTCTGGAAGCTGTCAGTTTCTTGGAAGTCATCTGATCTCGTGGTACAGCAAGAAGCAACCAACAATTGCACTATCAACCACAGAGGCAGAATACATTGCTGCTGCTGGATGTTCCACTCAGATGCTCTGGATGAAGAGTCAACTAGAAGATTATCAAATCTATGAGAGTAATCTTTCTATCTTCTGTGATAATACTTCTGCTATATGTTTATCCAAAAATCCAATTTTACACTCTAAGGCCAAACATATAGAGATTAAACATCATTTCATCAGAGACTATGTTCAGAAGGGTGTAATAAATTTAGCCTTTGTTGATACAGATCATCAATGGGCAGATATTTTCACAAAACCCCTTGCTGAAGATAGGTTTAAGTTTATTCTGAAAAATATTTGTATGGATTTTTGTCCAGAGTAATATTTCTCAGAGTCAACTTCTCAGATGCTAAGTGTTTAACACTCTGAAGTATTTCATCTGTCTTGCTTGTTTAATTTATCTGTGAATTATTTTTTTGTGTGAAACTCTGAACTGACCATCTCAGAGGATCTAAAAGTTGAAAACGTTTCATTTCTTAAGAGTTATAGAATCACATGCAAGCAAACACGTGTCACTCAGAATCTGAAAAGATGGAGTACACCTACTGATTATGACGTTTAAGGTATTGCTTTGAAAATCTCAATCTGTCTTGATTTTCCCCCAAATGTCATATCATAATTAAAAATGATTACTTTTCATTTAATGCAAACGTGCGTATGTGTCCTATGTGTGTCTGTTGTGTTTCCCATGCTTGCTTTATTTGTCTATATAAACCATTCTCATAACACATTCACACTTTTCACATTCTCAAACACATATGCGCTTTTGTTTGTTGTTCTCTCTCTTTGCAAACCCTAAAAGAACTCAGAAACCTTCATCTTCTTCATCATCGTCAACAATGGCATCTACTTCAAACGCTGTTACTACCAAGAATGCTACCACTCTCAAAGAACCAGTACGCACTCTCCTAACTGCTGTTGATTCACTAGAAGTTCTGTGTGAAAGTTTCGTGGACTTAGAAGATCTTGCTGAAAATGGGTTTGATCTGATTTCTTCAATCAAAGCACAAGGCTGGGACGGTTACTTTGACAGGCTTATGGGTCCTGTGTATCCAACGTTAGTGAAGGAGTTCTGGATCCATGCATATGCTACTCCAAAGTTCATTCACTCCTCTGTGCTGGGAAAAAAGATAGTTATCACTGAAAACCTGATAAGGAAACTCATAGGTTTTAAGGCAACTGATGGAGTAACCTCTCTGTCTTCTGCGCGTGAAGACCTGAAAGATGTATGTCAAGAAATCTGTACTACTGGTGAACCTTGTAAGAAGGTTAAGTTCTTGAAACCCACTTACAAGATATGGGCTAAGATTTTCATGAGCACCATCTTTCACAGACCCTCTTCAAACTCTTCTGATTATGTTAATGCTGAACAACTTTACTTCATGTATTGTTTACACCAAAACATTCAGATTGATCTTCCATATTTGTTGTTTAATCATCTGGTGTCTCACGTCAAGGAAACAAGGGAAACAGCCAGAGATAAATCTGGAAAAGTCAGAACATGGATCCCTATGGGAAGGCTGATTTCAGATATTCTGATAGAAAACCAACTTGTGGCGCATCTGCAAGAGGCTGGGTTGACAGAAGATCTGACTTATATCATTGGCTCTGAAATAAACGGTTTAACTCTGAGAAGGATGAAACTGGTTGATGATTTATCTGAGAAACCAAGGAAAACTAACTCTGAAGAAGTTAGGGGAAGAAGGATTCCTGTTAAGGATTTTCCTTTATTCACCTCAGATGAACTTAGAGAAGTTATTGCTGAGTATGTTGCTCGCTGCCTAAGAGATGGTGATGAGATTCCTGCCAATCTTTTGCAGAAGGAAGGCCAAGTTCTTCCTGATTTGACAAGGGAAAGAAGACGTAAGAGAAAAGTTGATAGTGAAGGTCATCAGAAGAAAAGGAAGCATTCAGATGCTGAAAAGAAGAAGAAAAGGAAGAAGCTGAAGAAGGTTCAACCAAATCCTCCTGCAGCAACTTTTGAAGAAATTAGAGATACTCTGAAACAGGTATTTAACACTGATTCTAATCCTGTTCATCATTCTGATACCCCCACACCCTCTGACTCCCCACTTAGATTTAGAAGATCCAGACCTTCTAAAACTATTATCTCTAAACCATCTTCTGTCCCCCCTCATACACCACAATCCAAGCAACCAACAAACATACAAACAGAAATTCCACAACAAACTCAACAAACAACACCACAACCACAAAACACTATCCCAGAATATACCATTCCAGAGGATGTTCACCCTGAACACTCTGACCAACCTGAATATCTCATTGATCCTGATGAGATATTAGATGTCACACCTTTAAACCAGTCTGTCAATTTATCTTCAACTTCTGAAAAATCTAACCACTCTGATGCATCATCTGATGATGAATCATCTGGTTACATTAATGAATGCTTGAATGATCTCAAACAACCTCGTTCTGAGAGTGTTTGGAAACAGCTGTTTAAATCTCCAACTTCTGAACATCCACCTTCTCCACAAAATTCCCCAACTCAAACTCTCACTCCACAACCTCTTGAAATCCAAAACACTCCACAACCAACAGAAACCCAACCAATTCCCTCAATACCTCAACCACAACATTCTGACCAACAAACATCTGAACCACAAACCAACCAACCAACATCTGAACCACAAATCAATCCTCAACCTTCTGAACCACAAACATCTGAACATCCATCTTCACAACCTCAACCTTCTGAACAAACACCACAAACACAACTAACCCAACCAAGAAAACCCAGAATCCCTGATGAAGCAGAATTGGGATCACGTGTTTATACTCTGTTAAGAGATTTTGATAAGGATAATGTCTCAGACTTTGCTGACATTATGGATGTTTGCATGACTACTATGGACAAAGAGGCTGCTGACGCTGTTTGGAAGAAATATCTTTACAGACTGAATAGGGAGGCTTTGAAAATCAGGACTCAATGTCTTAGATTGTCAAAAGTAAGGTTTGCTGCTTATCAAAAACGGATTAAGAGAAACACTCCTCCTATTCTTCTTCTAGAAGCTCCTCCACCTCCAGAAATTCCTGCACCTGATGTTACTCAGACTGTTTCAGAATCTACAGATCTTCAGAAGGATGTCAAAGAACTTAAGGATTTTATGGTTGATCAAAAGAAAACAAATGAAGAAATGAAAACTTGGATGACTAAGCAAGATGAAAATTCAGAAAGGATTACAGCACTGCTGCAACTCATTGCTTCTCAACAAGCCTCATCTGCTAAACCTACTTGATGTTTTGCACAAGTTTTTCATGTTTTGCTTTGTTTTGATTTTCCTCTGATATGTTTTGTATGCTTTTATCTGAATCTGGATGTTCTCTTGACTTAATGACAATGATCTTTTTGCTTATCTGGATATGTGTTTCTTCTGCATCTTTACTGTCTTTTAAAATTCTTTTTGATTATGACAAAAAGGGGGAGAAACAAAATAGAATCTGATTGTTCAAATCTATAAGCAATTATCTGAACTAAGTCAGACATGTTACTAACATTCTTTGAATTTAAGTGTCCCAGATATTATTAAAAAATCTGACAAATTTCATTGAAGTTTTTCCTGAGATCTATCTTTTCAGAACCTGATCAAAAATAGCTAAATCTGAGTAGACCAGACTCTGATATCTAACCTTGAGTACTATGATCTAAAAGATAACTCAAGACAGGAAATGGCAAGATAAACAACCAGGTGTTCTGAAGTTGTTCATCTGGCATCAAGCTTTAATATGGCATCAAGCTTTGACTCTAGAAGTCAAACATATGTCAACCAGGCTTCAATCAGGCTCTGAATCTGAAATGTACTCAACCAGAAAGGGAAGTATCTAATTCCATTAGAGTATTCATTTCAGGGGGAGATTGTAAATCTCAGGGGGAGTAATTTTAATTCATATTTTTATTGAACAAATTTCTCATGTTTTGTCATCATCAAAAAGGGGGAGATTGTAAGAGCACAGATTGTGTCTTAGTAATATCTCTATGTTTTGATGATAACATTAATGATAATTTGTATACAAGAATTATACTCTCTAAATTTGTTCTAAACTGTTTTCTACAGGCACAAAAGATTTTAATCTTAAAGAGCAAATTTGATGTGAACAATAAATTCTGAATGGCTCAAGAGCATCTGAAGATTAGAAGAATCTGACGTATAAGAGCTTAGTCATCAAGATTCTGAAGATACAACACGCTGCATATATTATCAAGAATCTGAATGAAAGAAGACTCTGAGTGAAGAGACTCTGAATGAGAGAAGACTTTGATCTGAGTGAAGACTCTGATCTAAGAGCATGTTACGCTTCAAGCACACAGCTGCACCAGACTCTGATTCAGCAACATCTGAAGAACATCTTAGGCTCTGAAGTTTCCAGAAGATTCTGAAGACTGAAGACTCTGATATTGATTGTTGATCTGAACTATCTGAAGAATTATTTGAAGAAGATTATTTTAATATATCCGTTGGAATATGCCAGCAAATCTTTCCTTAATTGGGATAGACATAAATCTCTGCAAGAAGATTATTCCTCTGATACATTCCATATATGGTAAATTCACAGCTCAGCAGACAATTGCTACACCCACATTTTGTGCGCCGTCTCTCTGCTGCAATAGTACAAAGGACAGTACTATTTGATATTGGAAATATCTTCTCCAACGGTATTATATTCTCTCCAATATTCAAGTGGCTATATAAAGGATATCATAGCACTTTCTTCAGCGAAGAAAAATTTTGAACAAACTTACTTTCAAGCGAAGAAACTCTCAAGCTCTCATATTCTTTATAGTTCATACTTTGTTCTAAACTTAGAGAAATAACACAGTTGTGTTTATAGCTTTCATAGAAGCAACTTATTACTCTTACATTGTATTACATTAATTTGTAAAGGAAGTTTTCCTTAAGAGGATCTAGGTTAGATCAGTAGCTCTTGAGAAGACTAAGAACAGTTGTTCTTAGGTGTTGCTATTTGTAATAAGTTGATTTGAATAGTGGATTAAGTCCTTGTTGAGAAAGGCAAATCACTCTTGAAAAGGGTGGACTGGAGTAGTTGAGTTCAACGAACCAGGATAAAAATACTTGAGTTTTTATCTTTGATTATTTTCTGTCATACTTATTCAACCCCCCTTCTAAGTATTTTCTCACCTTCAGACAATTCTTCGGGAACGTCACCATCTTCAACAATCTCTTCTTCGGCCTGAAATACCGGGTGCTCAAAGTCGGGACGAGTCATAGGTGGTTCAATGATGTCATCTGAAAATTTTATCCTGCAAAAGGAATGGTTAAATACTTCAAAATGCGTATAAAGCGGATAACCACGTTGCCATTTTATTGTAAAACACAAAACAGGAAAAACAGAGATCGCAATATTTGTACACGAAAAAACGCCCTTTATTTAATGATTAACACGCAATGTTCATAACAGCACAACCCTAAGCAAATCATGATGCCCCGGGCAAGACACCAGATTGTTCAACAATTAAAAAAACAAAGCATTACTGTTTAAGAGTCACAGGAACAATCTCCTGAATAGACCAATTGCACAATCCCTGTCCTGGCACGCTCGGCTGAATCCAGGCGTCCATATCGCAGTCGCTGTCTCCTTCGTCAGACTCTGAAGCAGCGTTGATGGTCTCATGACATACTCCACTAGCAGTGATGGTTATTGGTCCTCTGAAACGGGGTGCCCCCACAGCAGGTGTTGATGACGACGGTTGATATCCCAGCCCAAACCGGTCCATCTTCACGGGAATATCCAACACTTTGCCCCAGCCCTTTGTTTCACCAGTCTCTACCAGAGCTTGAGCTTCTTTATATGACGAGACGGCTACCTCTGACGCTTTACTCGGCCCGGGACCTTTGTCTTTGATGCGCAACCCTTCAAATGCCTGACAGGGTGTTTCGTGAATCTCGCCATCGACCTCCACATACTTAAATGATGACAGATGGCTGACCAGTATATCCTCTTCCCCACAGACTGTGACCACGCTGTCTCCCACCATGTATTTCAACTTTTGATGCAAGGTAGACATGACTGCCCCAGCCCCATGAATCCATGGTCGTCCAAGAAGGCAGCTGTATGCAGGCTGGATGTCCATGATATAAAATTCAGTCGCGAAAACCTCCGGCCCCACCTGTAGAGGTAATGTTATAGATCCAAAAACTGTTCTTCGCGTACCATCAAATGCCCTGACCACCAAGTCACTGGGCGTGCACAATATTCCTTTGACATCTAGTTTCATCATCGCTTTCTTGGGCAGCACATTCAAGGATGATCCGGTGTCTACCAGTACATGATACATAACTGATCCTCTACACTCCACAGAGACGTGCAACGCCATATTATGCTCTCTCCCCTTCGGGGTCAAATCGAAGTCTGTAAAGCCCAAGCTATGGCCTGCGTTCACATGTGCCAACACTCCCTCCAGCTGATTTACGGAAACATCTTGGGGTACGAAGGAAGTATCCAGGACTTTCAACAATGCATTTCTGTGAGCTTCAGAACATAATAGCAACGACAGTATAGATATCTTTGACGGCGTCTGTTGCAAATGCTCAACAATCTTATAATCACTTTTACGAATCAAGCACATGAACTCTTCCACATCTTTCGATGTTGTTTCTTTTCCGCTTGCCTGTATAGGGACAGTCTCATTCATCTTTCCTTTCCCCTTTGCCAGTCGTTCGGCCTCTACCTCAGGCGATATGAAGATCCTCCCACTTCTTGTCATACCTCCGGTACCGACAACGTTGTCTACAGTCTCAGCTGGCTGCTTATTAACATCAATTTTTACCCCGTCACAATACACTTCCAACCCATAGGACCAGGGGACTGCCTTAGTGCTCTCGTACGGGATTGGTCCGGCCTTGGTGATAGTGATCGGTGGTTGTTGGGTCGGTGCCGTTATGGTGATCGTTTTTTCGAGGGATCGTCACAGTAGCCACATCACTTTGCTTGTCTGCCAATACCCCCGCAGGTTCTTCAATTGCTGCTCGGTCAAACTGCAATGTGCCGCCATCTATTAAAGCCTGAATACCCTTCTTTAAGTCATCACACCCCCCAGCTAGGGTCCACCACTCTAAACAATACTCGTCACATCCAGGATACACGCCACCTTGCAATAATCTGCTCTTTATCTCGCACAACGGTGTCTTTAGATCGTCGACATTCATAATCAAATTCAAACCCTCCTTAGTTAAAATGGCGTTTGCCCCATGGTTGGGCATGGGCTTCTGCACTATGTTCGGACCCGCCGTTCCAAAATTGATAGCCTTACTATCCAATAGATCCTGCACGACATGCTTGAATGCGTGGCAACCCTCTACATCGTGGCCAGGAGCCCCAGAGTGGAATTCACAGTGCCTCCTTGCATCATAATCATACGGAGGAGTGCCTGTTATTGGTGCCAGAGTTCTCTTCTCCACCAAGTTCAACCCTAATAACGTCTGTAGCAAATCTGCATACGTTGAAGGAGGATTTTCAAACACCCTCCTTGGTTTGCCCCCCTGGAATCTGCGCTGGGCAGGCTGTGCCCCCTGTTGTGGCTGTTGTTGTTGTTGTTGTTGTTGAAATGGTTGTTGCTGAAACGGTTGTTGCTGAAACGGAATAGTAACGCTTGCCACCTGCTGCGGCTGATTGTACTGGTTTCGACCTCTGCCCCGGCCTCGGCCTCGGCCCCCAAACACTGCGCTTGCATCGCCCTGACGGCGCCCACCAAAAGCCCTTCTGTTACTTCCTGTTGAGGTGGATTCCTCAGCTTGGAATCTCCCCTGCTTAATGTGTCTTTCAATCTTCTCTCCCATCAGAATTAAGTCTGAGAAACTGCCCAAAGAGGTGTGAAACAACTTGTCATAAAACATACCAGTGAATGTTCCTATGAACATGTCATTCATTTCCTTGTCCTCCAGAGGAGGATGGACTCTAGCAGCCATGTCGCGCCATCTCTGTGCATACTCTTTAAAGCTCTCACCCTTCTTCTGGGACAACCCCTGCAGCTGGACCCGGTTGGGTGCCAAGTTGCTGTTATACTTATAGTGAGCTACAAATGCTTCTGCCAGCTGCTTCCATGTCTTTATATGAGTTGGTTCCAATCCCATATACCACTCGAGGGAAGGACCGGACAAGCTATCTTGAAAGAAATGCATTAGCATCCTCTCATCATTAGAATACGCCGACATCCTTCTGTAATATGACCGCACGTGCACCTTCGGACAGGTGTCCCCCTTATACTTGTCAAATGTGGGAGCTTTGAATTTGATTGGCACCCTCAGGCCAGGCACCAGACCCATTGTTGACATATCTAAGCCCACAGCACTTTGATTTACGACCCCCCTCATCTGCTCCTCTAGCATTCTGATCCTCTGGGAGTCATCCATAGGCCCTTCGAAACCTCCACCGGAGAAAGAATCCTCTTGCCGATCCTCTTGCCACATACCATTCCCAGCTCCATACCCATCGTATCCGTTGTTACGGCCAACTCTGGTCTGATTCATTATCGGGCCTCGCCCTCTGTTGCCGTACCCCAGAGCGACTCCAGCAGGTCCAAAAGCCATTAACCCAGCGCCATTTCCATTCCCGAATCCTCCATAACCCTGATTAGTCATACCAAATCCGTCCTACCCGAAGCCTTGAGTATTGAAACCGTACTTCCCAGTATTATCGAACCCCTGGTCATTGAAACCAAATCCAGCATTACCGAAGCCATTGCCTCCCATATTATCACCCAGGTTAACATCTCCAAGCCCAACATTGTTAACGATAGTCTCGTTCCTAATTCCAACGTTACCGTTTCCGGCAGCAGCGCCGTTGTTCACATTAACAGCAGGTATGTTGACTACAGGTGGAGCCACTGGTGTGGGAGTACCATCCCCATGAATAGTGTCGACTCGCACAGACTGATGATCCTCATTTCCATGCCCAGCATTCCTTACCAACAGAGGCTGCACCAAAGCTTGCAAATTCTCCTGTCCTTTCGCAATGGTCTCCATTGTCTGCATGAAGAGCGTCAGCTTCTCACGCATATCTTGCATCTCATTCTGCATTTGATCCATGATTCTTCGGCAGTTGGTGCGAGTGGAGTATCGGTGCGGGCGCTGATCTTCAATCCTGAAAAGACCTGGTACAGTGCAAGGAATGAGATACCATGCAATAATCACCTGTAATGCAATATGAATATGAATGCAATGCAATATGTGTCTATGCATTAGGGAATATCATTCCCCGATTCTAGTGCGAATGTGCCAGCGCAGTGACAATGCTAGCAATACGGAGATCGGAGCCGAATCATAGAAAGCCTCATATATTGCAGAGAAATCCAATAAGCCAAGAATACAATATCACTGAGTACAATAAGAAGGCATGACCTCAACCAACAATCCTGGTGATGGTCAGCCTTATGCAAATAAAGCATACAAGTTAATACATGCAATGGTCAAGTACACTCATAAGCCTGGTACTCCTCTAGTAACTTCTTGGTCTCTGGATGGCTTGGTCGGGTAAGCAGACCCTCAACAAGTTGGTTTCTTCTCTTGAGAACACGTCGCACGTCACCAGCGGTTTCCTCCCATGCCCCTTCTTCGAAGCGATCCTCTAGCTTCCGCTTCTGAGACACAGCTTCGTTTCTGCCTTCGATGGCCTTGTTCAATGCATTCTGGAGACTATACCTGGTCATCACTTCTTCTTCATACTTCTTGATGCTAGCCTTCAACTGCTCTTCGAGGTCAGAAATTTGCTGCTTCAATTTATCTTCCCTCTTTTTATTGTTGGTTAGCGTAGCATTCCAAGTCTTGTTACAAGAAGAGATTTCCCGGTGGGCGGCGTCGAGTGCTTTCTTTTTGGACTCCAACATGTCATGAGAGCTTCTGAACTCTTGACCCAGACGTTCGCGCTTTTTTTTCTCTTCGGTCAACTCAGCACCTAGTATGTTTACTAGTTCGATCTGCTGTTGGAAAGCATGCACAACCTTGTTTTTCTCGCTACGCATCTGAGCTAGTTCCTTTTCTAACCCCTCATTGATCTTCATCAAGGCTTCCTTTTCTTTAACAACTTGCTCGTAGGCCTCCCTAGTAACAGTAGTTGGTTCTTCGACGGGAATAGGAACAGGAACTGGTGCAGCTGGAAATGGCATCAGTAATTGTCTTGCTCTCTCTTGGATCCAAACTCTATAGGGTGCATAAGCCTGACAATCATTCTTCCCCAACAGTGGCTTCCCTCTTCTGTTAATACGCATCCATGCATGCTGAAGCTTCGCTAGTAATTCTCCATTCAAATCCCCGGTGAAGTACAGAGATTCCTGTACTTCTTCCTCCTTTGGTGGGTTTTTCAACGCGTATCCAAACTGGTGAACGAACAGAGAAGGGTTGTAATTGATACACCCTTTTCTTCCTATCAACGGAACATTAGGGTACCCAGCACAACTGAAAATAAGCTCAGACCCCAACAAGTCTCGGTCAAACCACTCAATGTCTTCAGAAGATAGCCTCATCAGGCGCTCTGGCCAGTTAGTTGTAGTTGCACTATCCACAAAAGGTCCCTTCAGGGGAAGATGGCTCTTAAACCACATGTTCAACAGCGGCGCACAACAGTAAACAATCTTTCCTCTTCTATTTTCATTTTTGTAGTGCAATGAATGATAGAGATCTCCGATCAAAGTGGGCACCGGGTTGCCAGCAGCAAACAGATGGAAAGCGTCCAAGTCCACAAAATTGGGTAAGTTGGGAAACAGCACTATTCCGTAAATGCATAGAGCCAAGATAGCATTAAAGACTATCCAGCACCCGTTCTTGGCATACTCTTGAGCTTTGCCGACCAGAAAATCAAGGGGGAAACCTGGAACCCCAAGCCAAGAAGTCACTAATAGTTCAGCAGCGTTCATGTGCAAGGCCTTAGCTAAGTCCTCTAACTTGGGCTCAGCGGCAGAGTGAATAAAGGGAACCCTATTCTGTACTGGTAGCTCAGTAAACTCTACATACTCTTCAATGGTAGGCCCCAAAATAAAGTCAGCAAACGTGAAACATCTCAATGCAGGGTCGTAGAATTGCATCAAGGTGTACAGCCCATTCATCTCAACAGCAGTTGGCTTGCAGACTAATCTCAGCAATCTTCCATGACTCATCCTGAAACTTCTCCTAACCTCCTCATCAGCAAGGGACATCAGACCAAGTAAGGGAGTAATGTCAGGTGTAGGTAGCTTGTACGCAACTGTCTTCCTCAAACCAACCATGATCAATAAGCAGAAGTCTGGGCACTAGAACCAGGGAATATGCAAATGCACCTGCAGCACAGACACACGTTAATGGGATGCAATGGTAATGGTTATGCAAACAATGCAATGCAAGTAACATGCAACAGGGACCAAATGCCATAGCTGAAAAGCCTGAACCATATCAAAAGTCTCAGATAGACCCTCCAGAATTCCTCAAACCCTGGTCTTAGATAGACCCAAAACAAAGCTCCAACACTGGTCTCTGATAGACCCCATATCATAACCCTGACTGGTCTCTGGTAGACCCCATATCATAACTCCAACTGGTCTCTGACAGACCTCACAATCGTCCATAAATACCCAGGATCTCAGATCAAGAAATAACCGGTATCTGAAGGTCTAGTTACATGCATAACCCCAAACCCTCTCACAGGTAGGTGTCCTAGTAACTAACAAAGGTATGGCATCCTATGCGGTCATCAGCGTCACAGACTTTCAGGGTTGATGATACGATTCCCAGAAGGAGTGGCATCATCAAATCCTGAAGAGGCCTCACTTAGCTAACTTCTAAATGATCGGTTCTCGGAGTCGACAATTCAGCTAACCAACAACCCCTTCGACCCAAAGGGTAGAAAAAGAAGTCAACCAGAAGAACCTCGTCCGAGTGTAGATTTCGTGAGACACTAATGCAAGCAAAGCCGGCACGCGCCCACTACTTTCTACTCTAATTCTAGGTGCACTCAAGCCCAGGTCCGGCTTATCTCTCAATCGTAGCACACCCGTCACAACCCCAATACAACAATAATAACAGTAATATAATGCCGAAAGTAAATGACAAAAATATAAATCCATACAAAATCCTCGACGGGAAAACAAGCGCTAGGATTGACTCTCTTAGGGGACGTTGGATCCCACACGCATAAGGAACTATCGCAGCCCTTAGCAGCCAGGGGACGTTGGGTCCCCAGCAGAGTCGCCAGCTGTCGCTACTGCGAAAATCGGCGCCGGCTGAACAGAAGAGTCGCCACCGTGCGTTATTTATCCCAACGGAGGGAAAGGAAACGCTCGAGGTAAACCTACCGCAAAAAGGGGAAAGGTGTGGTCATCGCAACCAAAACCTGGGTTCGGGAGTCGGTTACGCAAGGGGAAGGTATTAGCACCCCTCACGTCCGTCGTACTCGACGGGATCCACGCTTGTTTTCGGGTATGGATTGTTATTCTATCTATTCTACAGGTCAAAGGTTAAAAAGAAAAGAAAATGACTCGGCAAAGTATCGCACTTTATGCCTACGTATTCCCGTCTGGAACGAGAAATCAGAGTCAACGTAGTTCGCCTACCTACGGGAAAGGAGGGGAAGGTTGCTCCCTAGGATATCGCATCCTATGCCTACGTACTTTCATACAGCACGAAAGATCAGAGCAAACGTAGTTCGGGCCACGTACGACACAGGTCTGTCTTGATTGCTTTTATTCCTTCTGAAAAAGGTTTTTTCTGATCACTGGTCCAAGCAGACAAAAATGACGTTTTGATGAGTTCACATTCTTTTACGGAAGAAGTGTCTTTTATTGTGTTTGAAATCTTATTGTGTTTTTCTGTTTGTTTTTGAGAAAGGAGAGACAGAACTCTAACCTATGGTTGAAAAGGAAATCAAACTAACCTAATGTTATCATGCATGGGTTAAGACCTAATGTCTATCATGCTCCTCTCTTGCACAGAGAGAAACAGAGATCCTAAGGGATAAACGGAAGCAGAAACAATAGCATATATAATAAAGCAGTAAAATGCATGGATGCAGCAATACAAGCGAGGCAAGGGAGTCCCACTCAACCTCGAACCTAGAAAACAATAGGCAAAAGTGAACAGAATTCACTTTCAACCTAACAGGTTAAACAACAAGCAATACAGTCAAGGAAACTCAAGCAATACATCAAGAATCATAAACAGCTAAAAATAAACAGCAACAGCAGCTCTGCATCAACATCTGTCCTCAAGTCATCTCCAAACATCTACTAGCTTCAAGCAAGCCTCAGTCTTCATCTTCAAGCCTTCAAACAAGGTCTCTATCATCAGTCTTCAATCTACAATGGCCTTTCTTCAAGTCTCAATCTCCAAGATGAATATCAGTCAACAAGATGGAATGAATGTTAAACAGTCAATTGCCTACCAAGGGTGGCTCACTGACTGTTAACATTATACAGACAATTTTCTCTCAAAAGTTCTATCTTTTAAATACATTCACTAATCCTTCCAAAGGAAGGAGGTGGATATTTAAAAGAGACTTTGAATCATAGAGAAAGGATGGAGGCAAACAAGACCTTCCATGTTTGTGAATCAAGTTTCCTACTCTAGAGCTCTGCCTAGTTCCTAATTCCTATAGCCTTCAACAGCTGCCAGCAAGAGCTACTCCTCATCAACTCTGGAAGTTGGACTCCAATCCCTTTGATCTCTAATGTCCTTCATCAGCACAGCCTTCAGCTCTCCCAATCCCCAAGCAAACCCAATACCCCACACAGTCAAATGAAATAACCCTAGAGAGGGCACACCACACAGTCATGCAAATACAAGCAGTATACTAATAGTAATAGTAGAATAGGGAAAACCTAGTAATTTCTAAGGGATCTATTATCTACCCCATAACCCCTATAGTCCCCATACCCCAAAATTCAAACTACAACTCCTAAAAGAATTGATTCACTATACCTATGTTATCTCTAAACCCTATTTCTGATTCTTCTAATCACACCCAAACAAATCACCTAAAAATTAATCCTAAAATTATGAATTAAATTTTATATACAAGCTAAAGTCCTAAGCTAATCAACCTAAAAAGAATGGGTCAAAAATATTAAAGCATCTAATTAAACTAAAATCAACAATATCATGCATTGAATTAAACATTATTTACAACCTATTTAAAAGAAAAATATACTAAAAATATAAAACTAAAATGAAATGCTAATTTTTTATATGATAATTTTCTTAACCAAAATATTAAAAGGATGCAAAAACAACCAATTAAAAATATGCAATTTTCAATTATTTATGATTTTTCAAAGAAATAAAAAAAATGAATGAAATTAATGTGAGTAATATTGGATATGGGGTGCAGTAAGCATTTAAAAGCATTGGAAAAAAGCAATGGGCCCAGACTGGGGGGTGCGCCTAGCAAGGCGCGTCTGGGCCCAGCTACTCAGAAAATTCAAAAGAAAATAAAAAAACAAAAGAGGTGCAAAGAGTAAGAAAATCAGTTAAAAAAGCATTGGGCCTGCGCTGAAGGGGTGGGAATAGCAATGGTTTGTAAAGCCCAGTCTGAAGGATTTAATGAAACGGTGCGTTTGGCACCCAGGGTTCCCTCCAAATCCATCTTTGAATCATGGCCACGCGATCAGCTTGAGAGTCAAAGTCTCCCACTTAATCCAACGGTTAGGGTATCGTCTTCAACCTTGGACAAACCCTAGCTGGAAAAATCCTCACCATGCGCGAACCTTCCACCTCTCTGTTCTCCCTCGTACCTCCATGAAATTCCATCATTCCAAAACCAAAAATGCTCTGCATCTCTCCCTCTACACAGCCATGGCATTAGTTTTCTCTAACACTCCCTCTAGGTCCAAACCCGATAGCTAGAACACCTTGCCTCCATCACTTTGCACTGAGATCAAACATCCCAATTCTTGCTAACTTTTACCCTAACATAATCTACACATTATACTGATCATCCTGAGCTATATATCTAAGATCATCGTGCCATATTCCAGGTGTTATAAGCCCTAACAGTTCTTGCACTCCAATGGCAACATCCATGAAACCTTCTCAAACTTTATGGAAACAATCCTCTAACCTAACCTAACAATTCTAACCTAATAATTCTCTAACATGCTGACTAAATCAACCTATTCAAAGGGAAAACTAACCTGGTGTAAATGATGAAAACAGTTGGGGAATTCTTTAGATCCAAAGCTTGCAATGATCTGGATTTGATCCACACACTTGATCCTTGATTCTGTATGCAGTATTTCTTGCTCACACCTCTTGGATCCTTGTAACCACTTCTTCTTGCACTTTGGATGATGAAGATGGATAGCATGATTTCTTCCTCAATTCAACCAGATTCTGATGTAAATTTGATCCTTGAATGGTTTAGATGATGATAGGATCAAGAACTTTGGAAATTGATGGAGATTTGATGAAGTTTGAGATGGTTTTGCAAAAATGGAAGAATGAAGTATAACTTGGTATTTTGATCACAATGATTCACCAACCCTTGAATGAAGCCACTCTTACCAATATATAGATGAAATTAGAAAGCTCTAGAACTTTGTAGAAACTTCTTGTACACAATTCCCTTGGATTTTGATTATGTAACTTCTTTTGTAAGTAACCAAGCATAACTTCCAAATTTTGAACCAAAATCAAAAATCTACTTTTGCCAATGTTCTTAAAACATTTTTTACAATCAAAATGACCTATAATTTCATCCCATTTGGCCAAGTTATGAAAAATCTCAATTTTAGGTCACTTTTTATTCATTAAATTCACCAAATTTGAAACCTTGAGCTATGAGCCTTTCCAATCTTTCATGATCACTTTTCTAGACTCAAAATGTCATTTGGAGCAAGTTTGATGTTGTGAAGTTTCTCATTTGAAGCTTCCTTGTATGAGTTTTGGGCATAGGCTTGAAATGACCTGTAATTCTCAAATGACCAAAATACCCTTTACTTGCCAAGACCATAAGTAGAGTTACATAAATCATATGAAGGCATACCATACCTTTCTAGAAAGATAAGACAATGAGGAACAACTCTTATGTTGACCATAAATTCATTTGAAATCGCCTTGAGGGGTAAAAGTTGCTTGGAAGACAAGTAACTTTCACAGACACAATTTCAGATACCTCAGATGACCTGTAACTTGCAAGGGCCATAACTTGAGTTCTATAAATCTCCTTGATGTATTCCACCACTCAAATTAAAGGTCTTGAGATCCTATACAAGTTTCATGTTGGCCAAGGATTCATTTAAAGCTTGCATTTTGACTTATCTTGCTTGGAAGTTTGACCTAAATTAGTGGATTTTACACAGAAACCCTAATTTAGAAACTCCTCTTCTTCTTGATTTCTCTTGATTTCTTCTTGGCACATCACCATATCCTTGTCTACATGTCAAATGATGAACCCAACATCTCTCAAATAGACCTTAATGCCTTTCAACCAATCATTTGACCTAGGGTTGACCCAGGGTTGACCCAGATGAAACCCTAGTTGACTGTCTTCAATTACAACTCTTGTGATCATATCAATGACATGCCTCCTTCTCCAAATGAATTTCTAAGTCTTCCATGATGTCTACACACTCTCCATGCTCAATTCACAGCTCACAACTTCTTTGATGATCTTCAGATACCCTCAGATAGGAGATAGATTCACTGCTTGATCCACTGACTTCTTAGGTTTCAATTTCTTTTCTGCTGACTTGGATGTGCTTGAATTTGAACAATACCCTCTTGATAGGTTCATAGAGATGAGAATAGTACTTGGTCCCTTGTTGGATGACTTGCTATGCTATGCTATGCAGATGATTAGACTATGTACATGACTCTATATGCAAATGCTAATGCAATTGAAACATAAACCAAGTGAAATAGGTTGAGCAAATTTTAGGGTGCAACAAATCTCAACCAGAAAAAGCCTCTGATAATCCACCATCTGAACCCATTGCACCTGTTACTTCTGAACCTACAAAAGCAACTTCTGCTCCCATTTCATCAGACTCTATCTTCATTCCATCTGATTCACCCATCTCAGAACAACCATCTAAACCATCTGACATTCCTTCAGAACAAACCAATACTTCTGAACCTCACATACCTGAGACAGATGTTCTTGATATCACACCTTTAAAAACTGTGTTTCAAGTATCTTCTACCTCTTGTACACCAACCACATCCTCTAACTCCTCAGAATCAGAAATCCACCCAGATTTTCTAATCTCTCCATCTAAAAAATACTCTGGGGGAAACCAACCAAAACCCATCATACCTTCAAAAGCTCTCATTCCAGATCCTATTCTCACACCCACACCATCATCTGAGATTTTAATCCCCAATTCCAACCCAGGATCTTCTATATCTTGTGCCCAAGTATCCTCTCTGTTTCATAATTTGGCCTATGGTTTCAAACTAAAAGATTTTTATGACAGAGTTGAACCTTCTGATACTATCAACCCTCTGAAACCAAAACTAACCATGACCCTTCCATTTGTGATTCTCGATTACATTAAATCTATGTCAGATGTAGAATCTTTAGCAACCATATCATGTTCTGCAAAATCTGATAAAGTTGTTGCTTCAGCTCTGCCAATTACATCTGATAACACTATTGCATCTGATGAACCACCAAAATCTGCTTTCAAACCCTACTCAAATGCACCTTTTGATGTAGTTACCCCTCACAGAAGAGCAAAACCTCATTTGCTAAATGCTTTAATCAGATCAAAAGAAAAAGCTCCTGAGATACCCTTCATTCCATATTATCCTCCTCCTCTGATCTCTATTCAGAAATCTCTTTATCCACCAACTCCCCAACCTAAACCTATAACTCTGGAAACCTTGTTACGTCCAAAGCCCAGACTTAATGTTAATCATTTATTTCAAACGTTTTTGCAAGAAATACAGATGTATTTAGGTACTGTTTAGAAGAAATGCTCAACAACAATGGATGCGAAAGAATCTGACATCATCTGGAATGGATTCATAAACAGATTCAACTCTGTAGCTTCAAATCTGAAGAACGTCTGTTCTGATGATGCAAAGCTCAAATTTGCTGAGGCTGCTCGAACTCTATTCTGGACTGTCAACAAATCTGAACCTCTGCTTCTTTTAGATGCTCCTCCATCATCAACAGAATCTATTAACATTGCATCTGAGGAAAATCTATTGGCTATGACTCTGGTAGACTCTCCTTCTGATTCCATTGCTCCAGAATCTTCAAACCAAATGGATATTGAATTTGTTCAGGCTACAGAACCTCATCATACTTCTTCATCTGAGATAAAGAAAGAACATCCAGATTTTGAAGATAAGATTGCTGCTCTGGAAGCTGGACAGTCAGAGATAAAATCCTGGATGGCAAAACAGGATAAGAAGTATGAGGATATGACAGAATGGATGTCAAAGCAAGATGAAAAGAATGAAATTATGGCTAAGTGGATGTACAAGCAAGAGCAATCATCCTCTGAGATTACAGATCTATTGAAGATGCTTTTGTCCAAACACTCTTAGATTTTTTTTCATTATAATGTTTTTGCATCTGTACTTTATTGCTATATCTTCTGATGTTTGCCTTTGTACTCTTGATCTAATCTTTTGAATGAATCAAAGTTTTCTCCATTATATTATCTGATTTACTGTTTCCTTTTATTTGTCCTTTTTAAAGTTTTTACTTTTTGCTTATGACAAAAAAGGGGGAGAAAATATAGATCTGAACTGTTTAATATAACTTCACCAGAATGAAACTTCAGACATGTCTATTCTATCTAACATTTAATCTGACTATTTCAGAACATTTGATAAGTACATTCTATAAAAGAAACTCTGAGTCTCTCAGATCATTTGTCAATTATCAAACTCTGAATCTTAAATCTGCAAGACATTCTGACCTTCAAATGTTATAAGAACAAACAAGATCTAACTCTGAAGGTTACTCAAGACAAAAGGGAAGTTTCTATTCCTTATTTGTATTTAACTCAGGGGGAGATTCATCATCTCAGGGGGAGTTATAATTCCAATATGTTCAGTTAAACAAAATTTCTGATACTTTTTGTCATCATCAAAAAGGGGGAGATTGTTAGAACACAGATTGGTTCTTAATAATATCTCTTTGTTTTGATGATAACTGTTAGGAAATTTTGTATTTAAGAATTATACACTCTAAAATTTGCTTGAGAGTTTTACTGCAGATTGAAATGATATTAACACTCCAGAAGCAAATCTGAATTATATACAAGAAGTTATCTAGACTCTGAAGCGCCAGATGCACTCATTAGAAGATTCTGATTGCTGATTACAGAAGATCCTGAGCGTAGTCTCCAGAAGGATCTTAAGCAAGAAGCTCCAGAAGATTCTGAAGCAGAAGCTCCAGAAGAATCTGAAGCAAGCAG
The DNA here is from genome assembly GCA_963859935.3 of Lathyrus sativus. Lineage (NCBI taxonomy): Eukaryota > Viridiplantae > Streptophyta > Magnoliopsida > Fabales > Fabaceae > Lathyrus > Lathyrus sativus. The sequence goes on from OZ012739.1 coordinate 322,808,909, forward strand.
AAGCATCTGAAGCAAAGCAGAAGCATCTGAAGCTAAGAAGAATATTTTATGAAGAGTTTCTCAAAGCATAGTTTCTACAGAAGTTTCTGAAAGTACTAATGCTGCCAATACTGGAGTTCTGTGTTAAATATGCTCTGATGATCAACACGCTAAAAGTACACATGCTGCAGAAGACTCTGATACAGCAAAGTTCTGAACATCATTAGAAGACTCTAACTCAATCAGATTCTGATGAACTTGCTGATAACTGAAGAAGAAATATTCAAAGAATATATCCGTTGGAGTAAATCAAACGTCTCTTTCCTCATTGGTGCTAGACACAAGAACACAGACAAAAAGGATTTTTCTGTGCTTTCTACTTTTAGGAAAGGTCACTTGATGTGAAGACAAAAAGGCTCAGACCTTTTTGGGACACTCTTCTCAACGTTCAGCTTCCTTGGATCAGCTGCCTATAAATGGAAGACTCCACCAAATTCTTCAGTTAGACTTTTTTGCTGAAAAGAAATCATAACATTCAAAGCTCTCATTCTTTCATATTCATTCTTAGAATTATTTGTACTTAAACTTAAGAGAAATATCACTGTTGTGATAAAAGCTTTTTAGAAGCATTCATACTCTTGTATTAGATTTACATTGATTGTAAAAGTTTTCCTTAAGAGGATTCAGCTGGAATCAGTAGCTCTTGAGAAGACTAAGAACAGTTGTTCTTAGGTGTTACTATTGTAATCTGTTTGATTAAATAGTGGATTAAGTCCTTGTTGAGAAAGGAAAATCACTCTAGGAAGGGTGGACTGGAGTAGTTGAGTTCAACGAACCAGGATAAAAATAATTGTGTTTTTATTTCTAAGTTTTAATCTTTCATACTTATTCAACCCCCCTTCTAAGTATTATCTCACCTTCACCTCTACCCTATTTTCGTATTCACGGTCCAAAATAATGAAGATGTGAGAATCCAGATAATCTAAACATCTTAAAGTCTGGACCATTTCTTGATCATGGAGGAAATAAACCTTGATCCACCCCTTGAATGATCTGAGGGCCTAGTGTCCAAAATAGAGGAAAAAGAGGGTCGCCCCTCTCCCCTGTAATCAATGGAGAGGCATCGCCTCACCCTCTCACTTTCATGAACTTGTCCTTCCAATCCTAGTAGAGATTTGCGAAGGGCTTTAGTAGGCATCCACTAGGAAAGGGACACAATGTTACCATGTCATTGTTTAGAAGAATCCATGTTCTAAAGAAAGAAAAGAACACCCTCACTGCAGGAGACATTCCTATGATGCAACAAACTATCTGAAAAGCCCTGAGTATACCTTACACATTTGGAGTAACCTGAGAAAAATTCATGTTGGCTGTCAATAGAAAATATACTTTCAAAGAAGTAAAGGGAACTAAAACCCTCACCTCATGAATAACATGTAAGTGGAGGTAAACATAGGGGTAGAGGGCTTGCCTGAAGTGTCCATATTTGTTATCTCTCTCTAAACATCTTCCTCAAGTCTTGTGCTAGAAAACTTGATTCCACGATGAAACCTGCTAATCGTGTCAGCATTAGAATACATGGATACAATGTCTTGGACGTGAATAAGCTTAGTTTTATGGCCCATTGTTGTCATAGGTAAAAAAGTAGGAAGTGAAGCGAAAAGAATAGATTCTTCACTTTCCATATTATTGCCTTGGTTGGTATATTTTTCTGGAAAAAGGAAAGTAGTAAAGAAGAAGGAAAGAAAGGGTTTTCCCGAAATAATATATCAGAAACCCAATAGTGTAATCCATATATTCATCCAATGGGATAACTGCAATGTGAAGCGAAAAAGTTCCTACACCTGGAAGACGCGATGCGTTAGAAAGGCTAGATTTATTTTTCCAAAGAATTTCATCACGAGTTGCATTAAATTCCACACATGTTTTTCCCAAATAAACCACACAAGCTTCCATGATGATTGATGTCTTAACGTCTTATAATCCAATAAATATGGAATTTGATATAACCCACTAACGCATAGGCATCTAAGATACATTTGGCTGGGGACGAGCACTCGCCCCAAAGCTCAGGGGCTTGCCTCTCATTAAAAAGCATTGCCTACAACTGAGGTACTCTCCTCTAAGTTAGGGGACTCGCCTTTCATTAAAAAGGGTCGCCTACGACCGAGGGACTTTCCCCTAATATGAGGGGCTATCCTCTCGTTAAAAAGGGTCACCTTCAGCTAAGGGGCTCACCCACAAGCTATGAGACGTATCTCAAACAAAATAAGCCTTGTAAAAAACTTTGCCCTTTTTCAAAGCACTAGTGATTGAGGGACTGTGTAGTGCTATATTAGTAACAATCTCAACAAGGGAGACTTCGGGGCCTCCACTTAGGACGATATCACCCAAGCGACATCCACACAAAACAACGGGTACTAGCCCATGGTGAAGATGACGTGTAGGGCATTGTTGTTTCTTGTTATTCATGTATGAGGGGTTCACACCATGACTCCCTAAGAAATAGGTAGTCAGCAATTTCCCCTAATAATGGAAGAGCGGTTACTGCCTCTAAGGGATTCCTCAAACCCTAGGCCATAAGGCCTCTCTATATACCATTCCTCCAGAGGGATGGATAATAACCTACATACTCAATATTATTAGTATGATTTGAGTTATGATATTTTGTCTTAATTAAAAATAATTTACGTGTTCATTTGGGAATAATGTGAGAAAACACCAAAGAGTGGAGTTATGAATTGAGATAAATTCATGGCTTTATAAATACATTATAAGCATTTTATGTAGATATTAATCATTGAGAATAGTATTTAGCTTTTCTTCATTCAATTTAAGAATGAACTTGTTGACACACTGTCATATCATGTTTTTAATATTAGTTTTCCTTGTTTTAAGTACTTTTATTATTAATGGGTTTCTATTTTTGTAGGTTTTAATAAAGATTCCAGAGAATTATGGAAAATACCAAAGTCATTCTAACCAGATAATTCTGCGATATTTTATTATGAAAGTTACGATGAAAAAACAACCAAAGGCCTAGAACACAGAAAATAGAAGAAAAAATAGGAAAACTGAAAAAGAATATTAGATAGTGGTAGATGCTCCCAGAACTATATATAGTGAATCTCTTGAAGAACAAATAAACATAGAGATGCTTCACAAGCCAAGCGACTCTATTTTGAACTTCTTCCAAGCAGAGTGGTGCTTCCTAAACCTATAGCAGCGTGATTTTCACAATTGAAAATTACCAAGTAAACAAAATCAAAATAGAGGTTCGATCAACGTCTAGAGAGGTGTGATTTTAGAGCTTCATAGTTTTTATATAATGTAAAATATGTTTATTTGTTAGGGTTCTAACTTTTGTGAGAAAATGCATATTCAAGAGCAAGAGTGGAGGAAAAATGAAATTCATCATTAAGAAATCATTCATTACCTTTGTAAATTTAATCTTTCACTCTTTATTGTAATAATCATGAATATTATAAGGATGAGCGACCGCACTAATGCAAAGTGACAAATATAATTTTAAAATTTACACCGGTTATACGAAAAACGAGTGTAAATAATAAACATGGTGGCAAATTTGTAAAAAAAAATGTCATTTTAAGTAGTAACATGTGACAATAGACACTCTATTTTTAAAAAAGAGTGTAAATTAAAAATATTATTATAATAAATTAAAATCATTATTATAATCAAATATATATTATTCTCATTAAAGGTAACACGGATGTAAATTTAAATTGGCTAAAAAAATTGTTTGTTTTAATAACTCTAAATATTAATCTTAAGCACATTAATAAACCATAATATATTTTATTAAATGTGAATTAGAAAAGTCTCTGACATGATGGATCATAGGGCATGGACCTGCAAGGTTAACACTCAAATACTCAAGTCAGTTAATAAATCTAAAAAGGGGTAGCATGAAGTATGAGATGTATGAATGTACCTTAAAACTTACACGCAAAGAGGCATTTATATCCGTGGATCAAACAAGTTGTTGGACCTCTTTTAGAGTAACAAATAAGGCTTCCTTTATTTGCTTTTGGCCAAACCAAAACATATATAATAAATTTAAATAATATTTATATTGTTAGTCAATCATAATCGTAAAAAATATTATTATTTTTAAAATTATTGATTTATAAACATCAATAATTTATTTATAAATTATTATTTTTAAATATTTATCACAATTATATTTATAGTGAATATTGATTGTGTCAAATTTTTTTATTGATAGTAGAAGAAAAATAAACACTTTAATGAATACTCTACAATCTTTTATACTTTTCGTTTTTTCTTGGACCATTTTAATTATCACTTTATTAAAAAGTATAAAATGGACCAAAACGAATATTTGACCAAAAACTATTATGAACTATCCTTAAACATTAATTATAAGTATTTTTTTTAACAAGAAAAATTAATTAATTTAATTTAGATAAAATATGACCGAAAAGTATTAAATTTTTTTAACTAAAAATTATTATAAACTTATGTAAAAAAAATGTATTTATGAGATAAAATATTTAATAATCAAACGTGGCAATAAGGAACCTCTTGTTATGAAAATAGACCTGCATGGTAGTCGACCTATGTTTGACAAATATTTTTGTTGTTGAAAGATTCAATGAGGTAATATAATTTAAAATATTTTCTTATTGCATGTATTTATTGAAAAACGTGTAAGTTATTTTTTTAATATATAGTTATTTAAATTATTATATTTAAACAAACTTGTAGATATTCACAGACAACTCATCATATGAAAAAGAGACTATTGATCACGTGCGACAACTTTGGCCTCAATATTTTTTGAAAATTGAAGAGCAAAAGATTGAAGAGCAAATGCAAATAACTGAAGAGCATGATGACCAAGAAGACATACAAATATTGGAAAAACCAAAGCGCATAGGAAAAATTATATATAGATAGTTAGGATATATATGATGCATGACTTTATGGATTAGTGCAAAAACAAGAATATAATTTTAAAATTTACACCCATTATACTAAAAATGGATATTGATAAAAAAAAAAAAAATACAGTGACAATTTTATAAATAAATTGTCATTTTAAGTATTAACATGTGACAATAGACACCTTATTTTTTTAAAAACATGTGTAAATTCCAAAAGTTATTATAATCAAATCTCTACTACTCCTGTTAAATTTAAAAAGGGTGTAAATTTTGATTGACTGGAAAAAATTGTTTAATTTTATAATCCAAGTATTAATCCTAGTAACTAATTAAGTGAATATTGGGTGTAAAATTTCTTAAGGGAATATTGTGTAAATTAAATTTTTAATTTTAATTTTCACCAATGGCGTTTAATTTTCATCCTATTTTAGTTTTTTTAAAGGAAATAAAAATAAAATAAGATTTTAAAAAAATAAAAGGAAAAGTAGAATTACTTTATGTGAATTAGAAATCTAAACAACTATCACTACAAAAAAAACAATTTTGGAGAGGTTTTATGAAACCCCCTCAAATTCCTTAAATAATGACATTTTCGAAGAAAGGACGTGTTGTTTTTTTGTTTAATTTAAATAGGTTAGCAAAAATTCCCCTTAAATCAAATAATTAAATTCTATTTTTTATCAGCTTATATTTTTTCCATTTAGCTTTCATTTTTTAATCATCTTTATAATGGAAAATATATATGTATTAAAATTAAAACAGTAAAATAACTCAACTTCTTCACTCCTCGTTTCCTTCATGAAACCCTAGTTTTAGAAAACATTTTGTTTCTTCTATCTACATCTCCTCTGTTCACGACTCCCTCTGCTCGCACTCATTTTTCAGGCCTCTTACCTTCGTGTTCAGCTCTCCTTTCTTCCTCACAACCGTTTACGTTCCTCGTTCTCATCTTTACAATAACTGTAAGTAATTATGAATTTTGAATTGACTTGTGGCATCCATTTATTTTTCTTTTGTATCTTATCGAATCTAAGAACGTGTTCAATTATTTTTAGGGTTTTTCTTTTTCTTTTGAATTGATTTGCCACAGGAATTTGTTTTTGTTATCTATATATGTGTTTAACTATATTTAGGGCTTTTGTTTTTTTATCATATTATTGTTATTGTTTATCACTATCTAATCGATTCTCAATTTAATGTGTTTTTCCGAATTCAAGATGCTTCTACAAGATATTTAGAAAGAGGGACCGATTTTGATTCAATTATTTCTATGTTGAACGAGGTACATTTTTATGAAACCATTTTGAAATTCGCTTTTACTTTGTGTGCCATTTATAAATGTATATATGTAAAAAGTTACACCCGTTTTCTATAAAATAGGATGTAATATGAAATATATTTACTCTTGTTTTCAACAAAAAAGGGTGTAATATAAAATTTATTTACACCCATTTAAAAACGAGTGTAAATGCGTCAGACATTTCTCACTCGTTGAATTTGCACCCTCTAATAACGGGTGTTAAATGTTAAAAAGACGGATGTATATATGTTAAAAATCCATTAGAGTTTTGAGAAAATGCATATCCAAGAGCAAGAGAGGAGGAAAAATGAAATTCATCATTAAGAAATCATTCCTTATCTTTGTAAAATTAATCTTTCACTCTTTATTGTAATAGTCATGAATATCATAAGGATGAACGACTATCTCCCTCATATTAGATCTCCTTAGATGAATTTTCCTCAATAATATTACCATGTAATCTGTTAAGTTTTTCTCTCTATAAATGAATCTCTTCTTATAATTATTCAATTTTATTGTGCTTAATGTTGTTCTTTCATCTACGAAATTTGTAGAATTCATAGATGGAAATAAGGCATGGATGTAGATTTTCTTATCACAAATAAATAAGATTGTGGGACTATTTATGATTTCTAGAGATGGGACATATTCGGTCATGACATTAGATATTTTATATGTGATAAGCCTTCTTGCGATTTCTTCAGGGTCACTAGGGAGATGGAAAAAGCGATAAATGGTTACGCGACAGTAAGTTCGTTCATAACTATTTTGTAAAATTGTCGTGATTTAAGAAGAATCATTACACATTTAAGTAGAGATTAATCACATGAAAATGGAAAATAATTCAAAGGAGGTGACTTAATTTTTTTCATCATAAAAGATTTTAATCGTTAGTATATTCTAGTTATTTTCATAGTTATAGCACAATCAAACCACTCATACTTTGTTCCCCACCATTAGAATTATGTCTTTCACACTTCTAGAAACAAGTATACCCTCTTTGGTCTTGTTGAATTAATGACAATCCATGTGGAATGATTTAAATTTACTCACACATTGTGATTTTTGGTTGCATGAATTATACATAGTTGAACAATTGATTTTTACAACCAACATAACTAATTAGGGTTAATTTTGTGAGTTTTTGAAACTCTTTTAAAGACTCGTTGATACTAAATCAGAGAGTTAATCTCTTTCATAGATGTAGACATCTTTTTAGGTTGCACTGCATCAACAAATAACAATGTTATGTATCTACTATTTTTATCTTTTTATTTTAATGTTTGGATTTTCATTTATAAATAGATTATATATTCATTTGTGGTTGAATCTTTATCGGTTTGATTGTTTAGATTGATTTTCACTATTATTTGTTTCACTTTTCTTATCGGTATCCTCAACTTATTGAATTATTAGTCATATTTAACTTTATTCATAATTGACTATAAATCATGCATATAATTGTTTGTAATTTGTTGATGATATAAAATATTTTACGCGGTAAATATATCAAATTAAACTCTTTATTCACATTATTATTGTAGGGTGAACTCACTTTTAAAGTGGGGGCACTGTTTATTTACAAAAAGAAAAAAAGAGAGGCATAATAAAAGAAAAAAAGAGAAGTATAATAAAAGAAAAAAAAATCATTGGTATTGTTTTAATTGGGTCAAATCAATTTAGAATGCAATTAAAAAAATATTTTTTAATCCTTAAAGCAACAACAACAACATAATAAGGGTTTTAAAGAAAAACAATAATAGAGAAGAGAAAAAGACATGAAGGTTGTTACGAGAGAATAAGAAAAAATTGGTTTCGAGTGATAGATGGATGTCTAGCAAACTTAACTTGTTTGAATTGAAAATTCAGTATGTTGTTCCTATCACTTAGCTAATTTTACTTATATATCATTTTAGTAGTTTTACCTTCTCTTAGACCTATTTTGGCATATCCGTATTTTGTGGAGGTTTTGTTTGAAGTGTGTTTCACACATGTATTCTTTCTTTATGAATATTATTACTAGGAAGAGTTTTGTATATCTATTATTTATATAGTGGAAGGTTTTACCAAACTAAGTCTAGTGGTTTTTATTCTCTCACTTTGAAAAAAGTTTTCCAAGTTAAAAACTTGGTTTCCTTACTTTAATTTTATGTTATTATTATTGTGCCAAGAAATTGGTTTCGTTGGATGTATGTTTAAATTGCACATGTTCGGGAAACTTATTCCACTTTAAAGAGATCGACTTATTATTTGGTTATTTCCAAACAAAGTGATATCGAGAACTTTTGTTAGCTTGTTTAATTAATTTTAAATGGATAAAAATCAAGAGCCTAATATGATTAACCTCAACTCTAAAAATTATATACTCTAGACGAATCTCATGGAAGACATGTTATACAACAAAGATTTGTATGATCCTATTAAAGGGGGAAAGTAAATTGAGTGATAAGTCTATTGTCAAATAGAAAAAGATAAATCAAAAGATGGTTTCTATAATCATAGATGGTTGGGCTTCTGCGTATATCCATATGTTGAAGTCGAAACTGATGCACTGAAAATGTGAAATAAATTAAAAGAGCTATATGAGTGCAAGAACATGCAGAGTAAAGCATGTTTGATTAGACAATATTGTGAATTAGTTGGAAACTGCTAATATTAAATTGGATGATGGGTTGCAAGTCTTATTATTGCTCAGTTCCTTGCCAGATAATTGGTAAGTTGTTGTCGTGACACTTACTAATTCATCTCTGAATGGGAAATTAGCAATGTCAACAATTAAAGCTAACATGCTTAGTGAAGAAGTTAGAATAAATGAGTCTTGTTTTACTTTTACTTTTAACTATTCTAAAGCTCTAGTTATAGAATCACGGCTGAGAAGAAAAACTAGAAATTGTTATAAGCCTGAAAAACTGGGAATCATAGCAAGTCAAAAAGTAAGCCAAGAACTAGAAAAGAAACTTGATGCTACAATTATGGCAAGGTAGCATACATAAAAATGAATGGTAGCTTTATCAAAATATAATATTCAAGTGAAAAAGATGAATTTAATGAGAAGAAAAATTAAAAAGACCAAACAATATCTGCACTTGACAATGATGTATATATTGTTTATGATAATTATTCCATAAACCTTGCATGTAAAGTTTCAACTTTGATTATTGATTCAAGTGAGTAATACCATATTATTCCTAGGCATGACTTCATCTCATCCTATACTGTTGGTGATTTTGGAACTGTAAAAATGAGAAATGACGGAGTTTGTGAAATTAATATTATGAGAAATGTTTAGGTTGAAATTGGTATTGGATGCAATCTTAAATTGAAGAATATCATACATATTCTTAATATTCTCAATTTTATTTTGGTTAAAGCATAGGATGTTGAAGGTTATCGCACTTAATTTAGTAGTAGTGGCATATGTAAGATCACCAAAGGGTCACTAGTGGTAGAAAATGAGAAAAGTCACACAGAAAAGTTATGTAAGGAGGAAATAAAGGCAATTGAAGACGTATATAGTGATTTCTAGCAAACACACATTCATCACTTGAGTGAGAAAATGACTCAATATTCTTGCAAACAAAAAAAAATTCTTCCACTAAAAGAAACTCCTTTAAAAAATGCACTTATTATTTTTCTAGTGAGTAACATACAAACTCCTTTCATGATAAGGGTCCTCATAGGAGGCCAAATATTATAGATTTAGTTCACACTATTAATTTCATGATGGATGTTAAATATTTAGGCGGTGCATGATATTTTATTTATTGACCACTCTAAAAAATTGTGGGCTTTTGTTTTGAAATCTAAAGAACATGTATTTAGTATTCTAAATAACTTTCATGAGAGTTTCGAAACAGAAAATGGAATAAAGATGAAGTGTGTCAGAGCTGATAATGGTGATGAGTATATATGTCCATTTGAAGAATGTTATAAATAGCGTGAAATAAAATTTGAGAAGACTGTTTCAAATATTCATTAACATAATAGAGTTGCATAAATAATGGATCATATGATTAATTATAGAATCAGGTTTATGCTCTCGTGAAAAGTCGTATAAGTCAAGACTGGTTGCTAAGGGCTATTAGATCATTCATGGGGTAGACTATGATGAAACCTTTTCACTAGTCAGAATGCTTAAATCTGTTCGGGTTTTACTTGTTATCGCTACATATCATGTTTATGAGATATGGAAGATGGATGTCAAAATTAATTTCCTTAATGGGAATCTTATAGAGGATGTGTACATGACACAACCTATACAGTTTGACATACAAGAAGAAGCCCAAAAGATATACAAGTCACAACAATCAATCTAGGGATTAGATCAAGCTTCCAGAAGCTGGAATCTTTGTTTTGATGAAACAGTAAAACAATATGGATTCATTAAAAATGAAGATGAGCCTTGTGTCTACAAGAAGGTTAGTGGGAACATGATCGTCTTCCTGATATTATATGTAAATGACATATTGAAGTGATGTCCCTACCTTGCAACAAGTAAAAACTTGGCTAGAAAAATGTTTTTCTATGAAGGATCTAAGTGAAGCAGATTATATATTAGGAATTGGTATCTATAGAGATAAATTAAAAAGACTGCTTGGACTAAGTCAGAGTACATACATAGACAAAGTGTTGAGATACTTTAATAGGCAGGTGTTAGAATAAGATTTGTTCATGACATATATCCTTTGAGTTTTAATGATAAAAAAGTGTTGAAAGAATAATGGTGTTATCTAATGTGTGTTATAAGTATGCAGGTTCTAAAGCTCAAGAATAAACCATTTAGAATCTGATAGAAGAACACATTTGAGAAAAGCTGAGTTACTAGCTTCTGATGGCTCAGAACTGATACACATTATTAAGTGAATTCTGATGATATAGGTTTGCATAGAATCTGAAGCTGAATGTATTAGAATCAGAAGAGAAATATATGTTCTCTACACTTAGTGAATCTATCAACTTCTGGTGATCTTTTAGAACCATAAACTAAGCTAAGTTACATGTACTTTAGAAAGCAAGCTACAATGTAAAATTAGTTTGTCAGCTAGAGTATGTGTTCACATGGTTCAAGAAGAGTTGACATGCTTTATGGATATCTACTTTCAATGGATCTATAGTACAAGATCACAATAAAGAGACTTTAGTTAAGCATGTTACACAATGGATAAAGATCTCTTGGTGTATTTATCTTCAACGTCTCTTAGTACTAACAAAGACGCTTGTACAAGTTATCTCTTTCAATGGATATTCTTCTACAATTGCTATATAAGTAGCTGAAGATTCAATCTAGAATCAACAACAAGGAAAATAAAGATATGGAGCCAAGAAGAAAAGAAGTGTTCCACGCTTCTATCAGAATGGAAGAATAACAAGATCAATAATGGCAACATAATCAAGTATGCAGAATTTTTGTTATATGTTGTAAATCATACAAAGCCTTAAGATTTCTTAAACATTGAATATCTAATAAATCTTAAATTTTGTAATCTTTGTTATGGTTGTTTACCCTGTACCTCTGATTAAATATCAAGTACACCTTTTTGTCTATTCTACTAAACAGGTTATTTAGTAGTTTAGAAAGAAAGTCTCTTACTATGTACTTGAGCATCAAAGTCCCTAGCTATGAGCTTGAGCCAAGTAAGTCTTTTGATATGTGCTTGATGAAGCTAGCAGGATTATACCTGAGTTAATCGCACACTCAAAGATACAACAGAGTCGCCACCAAACCTTATTTAGTCCCAAAGGACATGGAAAATATCGATAAAACCCAAAGGAAAGAGAAACGAGAAAGAGGGTCGGTTATGCGAAAGGAAGGTACTAGCACCTTACGCATCCATCGTACCCGAAGAGAACCATTTCGCTTTATTTTAGGCTTGGATGGGTTATCTATCTAAAGGCTTCTAGCTAAAGAAAAGAAAAGGAGAGAAGAGAAGAAAGAAAAGAAAGTGCTTGCGGAGGATTGGGGCCCTCGTGCCTATGTACCCTTATAGTGCAATGAGGAAGTCAGAGCTCCGTAGCTTAATGAACCAAGGAAAAGAAGAGGATATGAATGGACCAGAGACACAGAAGAAGAAGAAGAAGAAGAAGGAGGAGGAAGATGGCTCGCCAAGATTTCGCAATCTTATGCCTACATACCTGTCGCTACTCAAAAATTGCAACGACAGAGAGGCGATAACGAAAGATAGAAGAGTTGCAATCGAACTTTATATATCCCATGAGGGAAAAGGAAAACATCGATAAAACCCTAAGAAAGGAACGGATAAGATGGTATCGCAACCAATAGAAAGGGTTCGGAAGCTGGTTATGCGAAGGGAAGATATTAACACCCCTCGCATCCATCGTACTCGATGGGAACCATTTGTTTGTCATATGCGTGAATGTATTTGCTAAAGGGTATTGATTTCTATGAGTGTTCCAAGGGGAGAGAGAAAGGTTAGAAACATGGAAAAGAGAGATTAAGGGGAAGAAAAGAGACTCGGTAGGATCTTGCGATCCTATGCCTACGTATTCTCGACTGGTTTGAGAAAGTCAGTGTCAACGTAGTTCGGAGAACTACAAATAAAAGATGGGAAAGTGTGCTTGGAAAGGATTGAGACCCTTGTGCCTACGTATCTTTACTTAAAAGAAGTAAAGAATCAGAGCAGCTGTAGTTCGGCCTACAGTTTACTGGTGTTTTTTTGGATGATGTTAACATGCACATTCTAGCAGTTAGGTGTATTGTAGCTCGCTTGTGGAGTCTTAGGCATTACCTGTTTGCGGTAGAACGGACATAACATACCCTTTCTAAAAAGATTAATTTTCTACCATCAAGGCAAGGTGTCACATTTGATTTGTGGAAGTTGATTTTAGGGGTGAAATAGGTCCTCGGATAGTAACCCCTTGCGGGTAGTACCCAATTATTTATCTCAAAAATTTTATTATGAAAAGGCGTGGCGAATACAGTCACGTCTTCATATTGAAAGACGAGTATCAAGACCAAACACTCTACAGTGAGTATCCTAAGACTCGGAGAGGACGAAGTATGCACTTAATCCTCTCTCTTTAGTTCAATACAAAGAGAACCTTATTCTCTTTATTAAAGGTGTTTTGATCTTGAATGGTAAGTGCTTCATGATAGTGAAGCCTAAAGGTAATGTCAAGCACTCGAGATAGGAGAAGGCCTACGCCTAACCACTCCACAACCATTCAAGTTTTATTGTGAAAAGAAATTGAAAATGTGCTTGGTATGAGACCAAGTTTTTTTAGACTTGAGTAGAAAATTTTTGAAATGAATTTTTGAGAACTGAAGGTGGTGAATAGAACATGGTAGGTTAATGGCGATGCGCGAAGCAATTGACTTACAATGGTCAAATACATACAAGGTTAGTGTGATGTGGTGGAAGAGAGGCGAAGCCCTAAGATGGTTCAATTTGAAAAGAGTTTGAAAATGACTTGAAGTTGGATCAAGTCTCATTTATTCTTTATTTTGAAAATGTGTTCTAACCTAATTCATTTTTATCTTTCTTAGCAATTAGCAAGCAAGCATGAAAAAGAACTAAGCTATTACATGGTAACGGGAGAGTGATACATACAAAATACAAGGGATTGCGAGAAATAAATGGTCTCATTTTCAGGTAGCCCAAGAGAAAGTTGTGTGTGTGCGAGGTGTCCTAAACTAAGCAACAAAGAAGAGTTCGGACAAAATATCCAAACTAGGATTTTTAGGGTTTCGACCATTTTATCGTGTTTCTGGTATTTTGAATAAAATAAACAAGGAAAGGGTTAGATGACAGTATATATAATATGACAGGATGAAATATGAACAATGATGAGTGAGATAATAAACAGGATAATATCAACAGGAAATATAAACAGAAAATATATGCGGAAATATAAAGCAGTGAGATATTAACGGAAATTAAAGTCGGAAGTTAATAATTAGTAAAATGAAAAAGGTCAAAAGGAGTGAGATCTCGTCTTAATTATAAACTCGCGTCGATTAAATCAAAGATAATCTCTCACGATCCCAAAGTATAGAAAAATAATCCAAATAATTATTTTCTACAGATTTGAAATAATGAAGACTAGCGACTTCGATAAGTCGACATTTACGAATGCGAAGACTTCATTGACCACTAAAAAATAGAATAAAATCGAGATGAAATTTGAAATAAAGTTAAACCTCGTCTTAATCGCAAACTTCATGTTAACTAATCGAAGGGAACCTCTCACGATCCCAAAGTAGAGAAAATGACCCAAATGGTCATTTTCTATAGGTTTGAAATAATGAAGGTTTTAACATCCTCGAGAGCTAACGTTTACGAATCGGAGACTTCATCGGTTCGAAAAATAAAATAAAATTGAAAAATGAAGAAGAAATTGAAATGTGAAAAGAAGGTGGTCTCGGATAAACCGTTATCTATCAATAATTTGACCGATAATGATTTTAGAGGTCTCCTCATCGACCGAAAAGAAATTAACATGAACAAAGCCGAAAGAAAGAAAAGGTAATAAAATAATCACCATTTATTTTACCAAACTAATTAGAATTGTTTAACAAAAATATTAAGGGAAAAGAAGTATATACATAAACTTACCAAGATTTTTAATATAAATTTAGCAAAAATTAATGAGAGGAATAAGGTTTTTTTTATTTAAAAGAAATGAAATGGGGGGTGTATAGAATAGGTGGGGGTTAACAAGTAGAATCATTTGGGCTCCATGAGAGCCCATCATCCACCCTCACATTCAATACACAGTTCTTTTAAAACAAAACAAAAAGAAGGTGAGAAAATAAGTTAACAAAATAAAAACGAAAGGTCTGGCCCAAATCCGGATGCATCAAGCCGCGGAGATGGCCTCGAACGAAATGCTTCGCTCAGGAGAAGAAACTGGACTTCCTCCGTCATCGCACCCCACAGTTGGAAATGTGCAAAACAAATCAACGAAAAAAACAACAACAGCGACGGTGTCAGCAAATCCAACCGACCTGCTTCGCTCTTCCTCACTCTATCTCGACCTCTCCCGCTTGTCTCGTTCTAGTTTCAGATTTGATTCCAAACTCTATCAGGTTTGTAACTTAGTTTGATCCACTTTTCTTCTTCTTCTTCTAGTTCATTTTCTGGGTAATTAGTTTTTGTGTGAGTGAGATGACTTTGAGGTGGGTTCGGGAATTAGTTTGTGAGATTGAAGGTGAAGAATTTGGGATAAGGTTGAGGGAGAACGTTGAAAAAAAATTATTTTTTGGGGTCTTGTTTAAAGGTGGCGTCTTGTTTCTTAGAGGTTGTTGTCTTTTTTGTTGTGAGTATTGTTTTTTTTCTTGTTTGCGGAATTTTATCGAAGGCTGGTGGGCTGGACCATGAGGTTCGAAGATAAGGGTTTTAAATCAAAATGAGGGTTTGCCTAAAAATCCGTCTCCTACGGTGAAGGGAATCCTGATTGAGGGAAGGTGTTGAAGGTTGTCTATACCTTTTTTTGTCTGCAGCATTTTTGTATTTTTCTGCCAGTTTTCTTTTTTTAACGGAATTTTTATGCGTATTATACAATTTGCAGGTCCTTTTTCTTTTTGGAATTGGTGGTGAGTGGATCGTACCATATGGTGTTGGACAAACCGTCCTTTATCTTTGTCATGAGGCCCGTCAAAAATGTAGTTTGGTGTGTATTATGTAAAGCCTGTGAATCCTTGCTACGGGTGACAGAGATATTTATCAAAAAAATTTTTGATAAATATCTGCAATGGGCTTGTAAAAAAGAAGTAAATTATGGAAAACTATATTTTTAGATTTTTTTGTCGTTGTTGTTGTAAAATGTGGAGGAAATGGACATTGGATTCTTGTTTGTAATTTTACCTCAATTGCAGCTTAAAATCGTATAACTCTTCTTGCACTTGAATATCGAGGACCAAATCAAATTCGCAAAAACACACTTGAAACCAAACTCCATCATATTTGAACTTTTCACTAATATTTGAATAAAATCCGTCATGAATTAATCTCCGTCATGAATTAATCTGTGAGAAATAATAGTAAACACAAATCCCTCTTGGACTTTTGAATAGAGTAAACCTTGAATCCCACATGAATAATGAATCAATCCTAAACTTTTCCTTTTGAATCATGATAAACCAAAAACTTCACCACAAACCTTCTTGACCAAAATCATGCCTTAGAATCGAGGAATTCGGAATGCAGCACAAAACCCTAACAGAATTTTGATGATCCTTAACCATAAAGCATCCGAACTTAGCACATTCTGATAACTTGATCCATATACAACATGAATTCACACAACTGACTTAGATTAACTCACAAACCCTAAATTTAGTATCATACATTCACCAACTAAATCAAAGTACCCTGACCTTGATGTCCTTGGATGAGAATCTAGACTTAGGCAAAGTGAAAGTAACATACATTTAGATTTTCTGGATGTGGTTAGTAGATGCATGTACAGCTGAAATCTAAACACAGGTAGGAAAAAATTTAGGGTATGACAAATTCCCCTATCTAGTGTCATACCCCTATCTAGTTGGCTTAAACTTAGTAAGATGAACTGCTACAGAGTTTATTCTTTCAAGGTAGAAGTCAATTAGATATGAAGAAAACCCTGAATTTATCCGAAAAGAAAGGAACTGATTGGGAGTTGAAATACGGATCAATGTCACCCTTGAGTGGACACTGAATAAATGCAAAGATCGTTATCACCAAAAGAAGACACCGAAAGGATGACAGACCTATCAACAAAAGGATGATAGTTACCCATGCACACAATCCCGACACCAAAAGGATGCAGGACATTCACACCATCTAGCATCAAAAGGATGACAGATTCATCACCAAAAGGGTGACACAGTGAAACACATAAGTTACTTACCACCAAAAGGATGATAATAACTTCCCAATCTTGAAGGCAACCAATACCAAAAGGATGCAGGCTAGGTTGAGCTAACGGAGTTCAACTATCACCAAAAGGATGATAGTAAGACATTTGACAAAAGGTCAAGTCTGCTGGAGACAACTTACTGGGGGACTGGACTGAGTAGATGCCCCTGACTGGACTGAGCTTTTCTTTAAAACTCTTGATCTTGGTCAACAAAAGGTTGAACAACTTCGTGAGGAACGCTCACTGTAACACCCCCTTTCTATGCCCCCAAATAATACAATTAATCATTTAGGCATAAATTTAAAATTTCATCAGAGCACATTTGCAACATGGCATAAAAGGGAAATATCACATTATCATAAAAATTCCAACACATACAACACCTGCTCAGCAAATATGCAACATCGGGATAACACCCACAAGGAATATTTAGAACAAAGGCGGAAATATCCAAATATTTCATAATTCACCAAACATGTATTCACATATACAGTTATCATTCATCATGTTTTACAAAACATATCAACAGCAGATACATACTCAGATGTATCACAAAAGAATCAAAATAAATCCTATCTACCCGGTGCTACATATCAGAGCCGACCGACCAAAAAGGGAAAAAGCCACGCTTCACAAAAATACCTCCAGCGATCTAATCTGCAATGCCTCGTAGAGCATTAAAAGAAACCACAAAAGGGTGAGAAACGATATCATAAAAACAACGCATATAAACATATATATACATAATATTCAATATACGTCTTTCGTATTCTCGCCGCAACTCACCTCGTCATACCGTACGTCGCAATGTATTCACGTTATCTATTTACAAATAGAACATCATGCATATACAATATACGTCAACAATGTTTATATCGGTTCATAAACACACAAAACATACATATTCAAATATTCACACACACATGTGTCTTCAAGCATACCAATCATGCCAATCATCAGCAATTCATATAAACATTTACAATTATGCTCATTCACCATGCACCATGCAGGATGTCAACATGCAACTCATAGAGACCGACACACGACTCTATGCAGATGCAAATGCGGTACCGACACATTTCAGCAAGTTCAATTGAAGAACCAAGTAACCATCGCTCACACCCCACATGAGCACACGAGGTTCTGCAGATTCTACGCGGAATCAAAATAACCATCGTAACATACGAGGTTCTGCAAATCCACCGAGGGATCAATAATTAACCATCGCTCACACCCCACAAGGGCACACGAGGTTCTGCAGATTCACTGAGGAATCAATAATTAACCATCGCTCACACCCCACAAGGGCATACGAGGTTCTGCAGATTCACCGAGGAATCAATAGACACAAGAATGCATACCATGATGCTTCACATAAAACATGACTCATGACACTCTTGAAAATGCACACAATGTTTACAAACATACTCATGCATTCTACACATTCATCGCATATATTCATACAATCATCATAGATTTTTAATCAGGCTAAACAATGCACATAATTGCCCAAGCGACCACAATTCATAATCTAGGATTCACGCCATACGGCTACCCACAGCACAACACAACCCAGCATATAAACTACTAAATCAAAGAAGGGTCAATCGCAACCGAAACCCCAAGCCACGACAGCACCCCGCAACAGGGAAAATCCATCCTGCTACGTTCGCTACACGCTCGCCTAGCGAGCTGCTAGCGAGCGTTCGCTACCTCCTCGCCTAGCGAACTACTAGCGAGCCTGAGCAGAGGCTACAGACCTCGTTCGCCACACCGAACCTCCAGCGAGCTCTTCGCTACTCCCTTCGCTGCCAACGGGGGACCTTAAAACCATTATGTCCCAAGTCTGGGACCGTTCGCTGCGCACTCGCCTAGCGAACTACCAGCGACCATTCGCGACCTGCTCGCCTAGCGAACTGCTAGCGAGCGTCTGCGATTTTCCACTTCTCCCCGCTGTTCAGAATCCAAAACCACCGATAAAATCACCTGATGAACTCCAACTCATATCCAGTAGCCTTAGTCTAACATATACCGACTAATCTACGTCATCTAATCACGATTCTAACCGTTAGACAACGATTTCTATCGATTAAACCAAATTCAACCTAAAATGGAAAGTGTAGAAAAACTACCAACAATCCAAAACAATCCAACAAAATCATACATGATTATACACATTGATAGAATAATAAAGTTTCACACCCTTACCCGATCAATCGAAAGCTTTGGTAATGATTTCTTGAAGTTCTAGGTTTTTCCTCTTCTTTCTCTCCTCTTTCTCTTCTCTTCCTTTCTTTCCTTTTGTTTTTCTCTCTCCCTTACCAATTTTCTCTTTTTCTCTCATATACTCATATTCTCTTTTCTTTCCTCTCAATTCTTTCCACACACTAATTAATCAATTCTCATAAAATATCCACTTAACATAATTACTAATGCCCAAAATACCTTCCGGTCTATTTTTACCTGAAACTCTCAAAGTAGGCAAAAATAGCACAATATGCACAAATAACATATTAACACACAATTCCACATTTAAAATAATAATTCAATCAATTAAATCAGAAAGGACTCAAAATAAAGGAAATTCAGGATCGGGGCGTTACAACTCTCCCCCACTTAGGAATTTTCGTCCTCGAAAATATTACCTGATTCGAACAGCTCAGGATGCGACTCACGCATCTTACTCTCCAATTCCCAAGTCATATTGCCTTCCGCAGCACCCCCCCCCCCATGCTACTTTTACAAGCGAAATATCCTTGCCTCTTAGGTTCTTAACTTCGCGGTCCAAAATCATAACCGGTAAAACCTCAACCGTAAGATTATCTCTTACCTCCACCTCATCCATAGGAATCACATGTGACGGATCCGGAACATACTTCCGAAGTTGCGAAACATGGAATACATCAGGCAAATTCGAAAGACTCGGAGGCAACGCCACACGATAAGCCACCGCACCAACTCGTGCAATAATTTGATACGGACCAATAAAATGAGAAGTCAACTTCTTCGACTTCAAAGCACGACCCACACCCGTAACCGGTGTAACTCTCAAAAACACATGGTCACCTTCTTGAAATTCAAGGTCCTTCCTTCTCTTGTCATGATAACTCTTCTGCCTATTCTGGGAAGCTTTCATCTTCTCCCGAATAAACTTCACCTTCTCCGTCGTTTGTTGTACCATTTCCGGTCCAACTACCGATCTCTCTCCGGTTTCATGCCAACACAAAGGTGTTCGACATCTCCGACCATACAAAGCCTCAAATGGTGCCATACCAATACTTGCATGAAAACTGTTGTTGTAAGTGAATTCAATCAATGCCAAAAAGCTATCCCAAACACCACCTTGCTCGAGCACACAAGCACGCAACAAGTCCTCTAACGATTGAATCGTCCTCTCAGTTTGGCCATCCGTCTGCGGATGATACGCCGAACTCAATCTCAACTTAGAACCTAAAGCCTTTTGCAAACCTTCCCAAAATCTCGAAGTAAATCTAGGATCTCTATCCGACACGATACTCTTGGGAACTCCATGCAACTTCACAATCACCCGAACATAAATCTCGGCTAACTTTTCCAAAGGATAACTAATATCAATCGGAATAAAGTGAGCAGATTTAGTAAGCCTATCAACAATCACCCAAATAGCATTGTGACCTCTTTGCGTATTTGGTAAACCCGTAACAAAATCTATTGATATACTATCCCATTTCCATTCCGGAATATCCAACGGTTGCATCAAACCACTAGGCTTATGATGTTCCACTTTAGACTTCTGGCAAGTCAAACACGAATACACAAATCGAGCTACATCCCTCTTCAATCCGGACCACCAAAAGATTTTCTTCAAATCTTGATACATCTTATTCGCACCCGGGTGAATACTTAATTTACTCCGGTGCCCTTCCTCCAATATCGTCTTTATCAAATTCACATCGTCGGGAATACAAATACGACCACGGAATTTCAAAACTCCAAAATTATCAACCTTAAAGTCCTCACTCTCATTCATCATCAAATCCACAAATTTCAAATCCAACTTTTGCTTTTCACGAACGGTAGCTAGAAAATCATTCGTAACATACAACATACCAAGTTTTACACTTCTTGGCGTCATTTCACAAACCAAACTCAAATCTCTAAAACTCTCCAAAAGTTCCCATTCTCTTACCATCAATGTAGACATATGCACTAACTTCCGGCTCAAAGCATCGGCTACAACATTTGCCTTACCCGGATGGTAATTCAACCCAAAGTCATAATCCTTCAAAAACTCTAACCATCTCCTTTGCCTCATATTCAATTCCTTTTGCTCAAATAAATACTTCAAACTCTTGTGGTCGCTAAAAACTTCAAATCTCGCACCATAGAGATAATGTCTCCAAATTTTCAAAACAAAGACCACGGCCGCCAATTCCAAATCGTGCGTGGGATAATTCTTCTCATGCACTCTCAATTTCCTTGAAGCATAAGCCAAAACTTTACCGTCTTGCATCAAAACACCACCCAAACCGGACAAAGAAGCATCACAATAAACCACAAACGCTTCCGTCGGATTTGGCAAAATCAGAACCGGCGCCGTTGTCAACCGTCTCTTAAGTTCAACAAAACTCTTCTCACAATTAATGTCCCAAACAAAAGTCCTTCCCTTACAAGTCAACTGAGTCAACGGAAGTACCAACTTCGAAAATCCCTCAATAAACCTCTGATAATAACCGGCCAAGCCCAAAAAGCTTCGGATCTCCGTAACCGACTTAGGAGCCTCCCATTGCATCACCGCATCAATCTTGGACGGATCAACACAAATAACATTACCAGAAATAACATGCTCAAGAAAACTCACTTCCGATAACCAAAACTCGCACTTGGATAACTTAGCATACAATTGCTTCTCCTTCAATACTTGCAACACAACCCGTAAATGCTCTTCATGCTCTTCTTGGGACTTAGAGTAAATCAAAATGTCGTTAATAAACACAACAACGAAACGATCCAACTGCCCATGAAAGATACGATTCATATATTCCATAAACACACCCGGCGCATTAGAAACTCCGAATGGCATCACAGAAAATTCATAATGACCATACCGTGTCCTAAAAGCCGTCTTTTGAATATCTTCTCCTTTAACACGAATCTGGTGATAACCTGACCTCAAATCAATCTTACTAAAAACACGGGCACCAACCAATTGGTCCATCAAATCATCAATTCTAGGAAGCGGATACTTATTCTTGATAGTCACCTTGTTCAACTGCCGATAATCAATACACAACCGCATGCTCCCATCTTTCTTCTTTACCAACAATACCGGCGCACCCCAAGGAGAAACACTCGGCCTAACAAATCTCTTTTCCAATAAATCATTCAATTGTCTCTTCAATTCTACCAACTCCGATGCCGACATACGATACGGTGCCATCGAAATCGGTCTAGTATCGGGAACTAGATCAATCAAAAACTCGACTTCCCTTTCTGGCGGTACATCCGTAATGTCCTCCGGAAATACTTCTGGAAAGTCACATACCACTGGAACCAAATCCAATTCAACCTTATTCTCTACCGACAGCGACGCAAACAAACAGAACACTTGAGCTTCATCCGCCAAAAGTTTCTTCAACTCTTTAGTGGATAGAAAACTCTCTTCCTCCTCATCTCCCGAAGATGGAAACCTCACCAACTTGTGGTAACAATCAATATGAACTCTATTATACTGCAACCAATTCATACCCAAAATCACATCTAATCCTTCTAATGGCAAACACACCAAGTCCATAATAAAGTCCTTACCATACATGGTCAAGGGACAACTCAAACATACCGAAGACGTAGTTACCAACCCCGAAGTGGGTGTCTCAATAACCATATCACCACCACAAGAAGAAAAACACAAATCCAAACGCTTAGCGCACTCGAACGAAATAAACAAATGAGTCGCTCCGGTATCGATAATAGCAACTAAGGGCATATTATTAATAAAACATGTACCTTTAATCAACCGATCCGCATTAGTAGTGTCTGCACCCGCTAATGCAAATACCTTCCCGCTTGACGGAGCTTGCTTTGCCTTAGTACACTTCGTACTAATATGACCAACCTCCCCACAGTTAAAAGACTTAATCAAATTCCTTCTACATTCAGTTGTAGCATGACCAAGACCACCACAGTTAGCACACTTTTCCCCAGCCTTCTTACACTCAAAAGATTTGTGCCCCTCTTCGCCGCACCTATAGCATTTAACGGAACCAGAACTCCCTCCTCCGGATTTCTTGACAAAGTGTTCCCTATGCTTCCCTTTATCAGCAGGCGTCACATAAGGCCCACTCCTTACTGGTTGCTTCCCTCGCCTCTCATTCAAACTCTTATAGTGAGTAGAACGAGCCCTACTATCCTCTTCGAAAATTCTACAGCATTCGGTTAAGTCCGAAAATCTTCGAATCCTCTGATATCCCACAACTTGCTTGATCTCCGGGCGCAAGCCGTTCTCGTACTTAATACACTTGGAAAATTTCGCCGCCACCGCATCATAGTGAGGATGGAATTTCACCAACTCCGTGAACTTAGCCGTGTAGTCGACCACGGACATGTTCCCTTGTTTCAATTCTAGAAACTTCATCTCCTTCTTTCCCTTCACACTCTCCGGATAATACTTCCTCAAAAATTCAGTGCGGAACAAATCCCAAGTTATTTCCTCATCATCAACTCCAAGAATTTGTCTTATGTCGACCCACCAGTCATCGGCTTCTTCTCTCAGCATGTGAGACCCAAGTCTCACCTTGTTCCTCTCAGCGCAATTCATAACTCTGAAGATCCTCTCGACCTCCTTCAGCCAAATTTGAGCATCGTCTGGATCAAACCTTCCTTTGAACACCGGCGGTTGATTCTTCCTAAACTCATCGTTAGCATTCACATTCGGCGCACCCTGCACCGCTCGAGCCATAGCTTCCAATACCGCAGCCATCGCGTTGTCATTACGACCAGCCATATTCTGATTATTCCCAAAAATAACAACAGGGTCAAACAACCGTTCAACCAACAAAACAACGAGACAGATACAACTGACTCAACACTGGGCTCTGATACCACTTAATGTAACACTCCCTTTCTATGCCCCCAAATAATACAATTAATCATTTAGGCATAAATTTAAAATTTCATCAGAGCACATTTGCAACATGGCATAAAAGGGAAATATCACATTATCATAAAAATTCCAACACATACAACACCTGCTCAGCAAATATGCAACATCGGGATAACACCCACAAGGAATATTTAGAACAAAGGCGGAAATATCCAAATATTTCATAATTCACCAAACATGTATTCACATATACAGTTATCATTCATCATGTTTTACAAAACATATCAACAGCAGATACATACTCAGATGTATCACAAAAGAATCAAAACAAATCCTATCTACCCGGTGCTACATATCAGAGCCGACCGACTAAAAAGAGAAAAAGCCACGCTTCACAAAAATACCTCCAGCGATCTAATCTGCAATGCCTCGTAGAGCATTAAAAGAAACCACAGAAGGGTGAGAAACGATATCATAAAAACAACGCATATAAACATATATATACATAATATCCAATATACGTCTTTCGTATTCTCGCCGCAACTCACCTCGTCATACCGTACGTCGCAATGTATTCACGTTATCTATTTACAAATAGAACATCATGCATATACAATATACGTCAACAATGTTTATATCGGTTCATAAACACACAAAACATACATATTCAAATATTCACACACACATGTGTCTTCAAGCATACCAATCATGCCAATCATCAGCAATTCATATAAACATTTACAATTATGCTCATTCACCATGCACCATGCAGGATGTCAACATGCAACTCATAGAGACCGACACACAACTCTATGCAGATGCAAATGCGGTACCGACACATTCAGCAAGTTCAATTGAAGAACCAAGTAACCATCGCTCACACCCCACATGGGCACACGAGGTTCTGCAGATTCTACGCGGAATCAAAATAACCATCGTAACATACGAGGTTCTGCAAATCCACCGAGGGATCAATAATTAACCATCGCTCACACCCCACAAGGGCACACGAGGTTCTGCAGATTCACCGAGGAATCAATAATTAACCATCGCTCACACCCCACAAGGGCATACGAGGTTCTGCAGATTCACCGAGGAATCAATAGACACAAGAATGCATACCATGATGCTTCACATAAAACATGACTCATGACACTCTTGAAAATGCATACAATGTTTACAAACATACTCATGCATTCTACACATTCATCGCATATATTCATACAATCATCATAGATTTTTAATCAGGCTAAACAACGCACATAATTGCCCAAGCGGCCACAATTCATAATCTAGGATTCACGCCATACGGCTACCCACAGCACAACACAATCCAGCATATAAACTACTAAATCAAAGAAGGGTCGATCGCAACCGAAACCCCAAGCCACGACAGCACCCCGCAACAGGGAAAATCCATCCTGCTACGTTCGCTACACGCTCGCCTAGCGAGCTGCTAGCGAGCGTTCGCTGCCTCCTCGCCTAGCGAACTACTAGCGAGCCTGAGCAGAGGCTACAGACCTCGTTCGCCACACCGTTCGCCACAGTGAACCTTCAGCGAGCTCTTCGCTACTCCCTTCGCTGCCAACGAGGGACCTTAAAACCATTTTGTCCCAAGTTTGGGACCGTTCGCTGCGCACTCGCCTAGCGAACTACCAGCGACCATTCGCGACCTGCTCGCCTAGCGAACTGCTAGCGAGCGTCTGCGATTTTCCACTTCTCCCCGCTGTTCAGAATCCAAAACCACCGATAAAATCACCCGATGAACTCCAACTCATATCCAGTAGCCTTAGTCTAACATATACCGACTAATCCACGTCATCTAATCACGATTCTAACCGTTAGACAACGATTTCTATCGATTAAACCAAATTCAACCTAAAATGGAAAGTGTAGAAAAACTACCAACAATCCAAAACAATCCAACAAAATCATACATGATTATACACATTGATAGAATAATAAAGTTTCACACCCTTACCCGATCAATTGAAAGCTTTGGTAATGATTTCTTGAAGTTCTAGGTTTTTCCTCTTCTTTCTCTCCTCTTTCTCTTCTCTTCCTTTCTTTCCTTTTGTTTTTCTCTCTCCCTTACCAATTTTCTCTTTTTCTCTCATATACTCATATTCTCTTTTCTTTCCTCTCAATTCTTTCCACACACTAATTAATCAATTCTCATAAAATATCCACTTAACATAATTACTAATGCCCAAAATACCTTCCGGTCTATTTTTACCCGAAACTCTCAAAGTAGGCAAAAATAGCACAATATGCACAAATAACATATTAACACACAATTCCACATTTAAAATAATAATTCAATCAATTAAATCAGAAAGGACTCAAAATAAAGGAAATTCAGGATCGGGGCGTTACACTCACCGCTTCAAAGGAGATGCCTCTGGCTAGGCTGAACGTCCCTTTGAAGGAAATTATAGTGATTAATATTATTCCAATTATTATTAATAATAATGTTAATGAGACTATTATTATTATTATTAGTAGTAGTAATATCATTATTATTATTATTAGTAATATTATTGATATTATTATTATTATTGATATTATTATTACTAGTAATAATTTAAATTAACTGAATTAAAATTTAATTAAGGGGTTAATAGAGAGTTAGTGGAGGGTTAACCAGTTAGTACGTGAAAAAGAGAAACTGACGAACAAGGAGAGCTAGGGCAGAGGAACCGAATTCTCCATTGTTGATCAAGGAAAAGCTCAATTCTAAGGTAAGGGGGATAATGGATTTCAATATGGGTGAATTAACATGAGAGGGTAGTGAGAGGTCATTTCTCTCATAGGAATTATGTGTTCTTGAGGATCCTTGAATCCAATTTTCGTAACTTGATTTGTTCTCAAATTTTCTGTTATTGTTGAATACTGTTTGTATGATGTTTTGTGTATCCGAAACCAAAATTAATACGGAATTCGTGTGAGAAATGCTTAATGTTGTCATAGAATACTAGTGAGTAGTAGATCTGAAAATCTGAACTTTTAGGGATTTAGGCAAATATTTAGAAATGAATGTGTTATATTGTTATTAGTACGATGCTCTAAGGTTTCCCTAAGGTTTAGGGATTTGGGTTAATTGTGGGAAATAGGGAGGTAACCGTAAGAATCTGAGGTTATGGCCAAATGGCCAAATGATATGTATCGTTGAATATTAATATGTGCTTGTAGGGAAAAACTTATGGGAAATTGAACCTTCGTGACCAGAACCTTGACATTGTTATATGTCTGACCCTAAAGGGGTTAAATATTAGATAGTGAGTAATTTTAGTGTCGTAGGGTGTAATTGAAGGAAAAATTGTAATATGTTGTCCCTATAGGAATAGGAATATTCAAATGTGGGTAACTCTGAAGTACTCAGAGCAATTGCAGGAAATAGTGTTTTATGTGTTGCAAATGTTGTCAGATGAGCATAATAAACCATAGAAGTTGTGTCGTTATTGTCGTATAACCTTAGGAATGTTTTAGTGATGTTTTGGGTGCTTTGAGTAAGTGATTCGCAAGAATAATTGGGTGAATATCAGTTCCGGAGCGTAACAGCGTCTTTCTGTCCGTCACGGATGTTCATGTTTTCAGTCGAAATTGTTTTGGACGTAACATTGGATCCGTAAGTCCGTTTTGATCCCTGTTCAAAGCGTTGCAAAGCTAATGAACAGAGCTATAACATAGGATAGATAATGGATTTATTTTCCCAATATTTTTATATCTAATTATGGTAATTCCCGAGAGGATTACGCTGAGCGGATGGCTCACGTGGATCAAGATTGATCGTGAATTATGTATGATGTATTATATTGCATAGTCGTGTTGACATACATTTCATATCACGTGTCTTGTGGAGATGGCTAGGTGGGAATCCATGATGGGTGCCTAGTTTCATCCGGACTTCAATGTGGAAGTCGTTGTGGAGATAAGTTGTAGTTCAGAGGAACGTATATACGACTTATCCGGATTCCGACGAGAATTGGGTTCTAGTGTGAACCGTATGAGATTGTGTTGGTACCACATGCATTGTGTCGAGTCAGTGAGTCGCATTGCATTATTGTAATTGAATATTGGCTATTAGTGTCGAATGATTGAGGTGGCACATGTATGTGCGTTAATTATGTATGATTGTATGTGTGGTGTGTAACTACTCCTTAGCATGTGTATTTCATCGTGTATTTATTGAATGTAGTTCTCACCCCTTTTTGTTGTTGTGTCTGTGCTCTCTTGGGAGTACAGGTGACTAGGTACCTGAGTAGTGCTTGGAGTGTGTTGCTATTTTATTGAGTCTTAGGAGTCGCTCTGATACGTAACATGGGATGACGGGATTACGTTGTTATTTGACTACTTTATTTGTTTATTGTTACGTATCTTCATTAATTGAACTTATGTTGTATGACCTCGTGTCGAGGAGAATTATATTGGAGAATTGATTTGTATTCCGCTGCTTACTTGAAAACTAAATAATATTGATTATTTTAATGAAATGAAGTGACTTAGTGTGATATCCCATTGTGTTGGAGAACTCTGATGAATTTCATGAATTATTCCTGTATATTTATTATATTCCGCGTACAGGGTAAAGTGGGGTGTTACAATTGGTATCAGAGCAGGTCGGTCCGTCCGGCCAGTGTTGTAGTAGAGTCTGACTATAGAATGTTTATAGTCATGTGTGTGTTTCTAAGCTGTGTTTCCATGGTTGTTGAGAAGTATGGCTGGTAGGAATGATGTTGCGATGACTGCTGCGTTACAAGTTGTTGCGCAAGCAGTGGCGGACATTGGTCAGAACGTCAATCGAAATGCTGACGACGGAGAGTTCCGTAATTTGGGAAAGTTTCAGAGTAATAAGCCGCCTAAGTTCGAGGGAGGACATGATCCAGATGTAGCACAGAAATGGCTGAAGGATATTGAGAAAATCTTCAGAGTCATGGGCTTCTCAGAGGATAAGAAGGTACGGTTTGGTACTCATATGCTGGAAGGTGAAGCTGAGGACTGGTGGGACAACACCCGCCAAAGGTTGGAAGCTGGTGAAACAGGGAACCATGACAGTGGCTGAGTATGCAGTTAAGTTCGAAGAGCTGGTGAAGTATTGTCCTCATTACAATACTGATGCAGCTATGAGTTCGAAGTGCATCAAGTTTGAGAATGGACTGCGTCCGAAGATCAAGTTGGGTATCGGTTATCAGAAGATCAGATACTTACCTGAGCTGGTGAACAGGTGTAGGATCTATGATGAAGATAACAGAGCTAGAATCGCTCACTATAAGAATCTGAGTGACAAAAGAGGCAAACGGAAGCATGAAGATACATCTCATCGTGCTCCAGCGGATAAAGGACAGCAGAAAGATGTTGTTGGGAAGAAACCGAGTGGGGGAAGATATCCATCCGACCCTGTCAAGTGTTACAAATGTGGTGGCGCAGGTCACCGTGCAAATGAATGTCGGAATGAGGCGAAGAAGTGCTTTATGTGTGGGAAGCCAGGTCATGTGGTTGCGGATTATAGGAGCAACGTGCCAACCTGTTACAACTGTGGTGAGCAGGGTCATATCAGCACCCACTATCAGAAACCGAAGAAGTCCCAGGCAAGTGGGAAGGTGTTTGCATTGGCAGGAGCTCAGTCTACCAGTGAGGATCGTTTGGTCAGAGGTACGTGTTACATTCATGACACTCCTTTGATTGTTATTATTGATACGGGTGCAACCCACTCGTTTATTTCTGTGGATTGTGTGAAGAGACTGGGGCTTGTGCCGTCTACTTTGACTAGAGGGATGGTGATTGATACTCCATCTATTGGGTCAGTCACTACATCTCTAGTGTGTTTAAATTGTCCAGTGTCGATCTTTGGTGAGGATTTTGGAGTGGACTTGATTTGTTTACCACTCAGCGAGTTGGATGTTATTTTAGGAATGAATTGGCTTGAGAGCAAGATGCGAGAGTCGTATCCGGAACTTTTCTCATCAGATACATTTTCGAGGACGAAAATATTTTAAGTGGGGGAGAGTTGTAACACCCCATTTAAATTATTCAGTCGCTTTGGTATTTTCTGTGATGTGTAGTTGTGTGGTGTTCTTAATTAAGGGTATGAGGTTAGGAGTAAGGGAGAGAGGTGACCTTAGTTGGGGTACTATGGACCTAGATAAAGAAGTAAGTTAATTATGATATTGAGAGCATTATAGTGATTAATATTATTCCAATTATTATTAATAATAATATTAATGAGACTATTATTATTATTATTATTATTAGTAATATCATTATTATTATTAGTAGTAATATTATTGATATTATTATTATTATTGATATTATTATTACTAGTAATAATTTAAATTAACTGAATTAAAATTTAATTAAGGGGTTAATAGAGAGTTAGTGGAGGGTTAACCAGTTAGTACGTGAAAAAGAGAAACTGACGAACAAGGAGAGCTAGGGCAGAGGAACCAAATTCTCCATTGTTGATCAAGGAAAAGCTCAATTCTAAGGTAAGGGGGGAGAATGGATTTCAATATGGGTGAATTAACATGAGAGGGTAGTGAAAGGTCCTTTCTCTCATGGGAATTATGTAACACCCTTCTAACCCCGCAGAATAAATATAAATAGATCAGAGTAATCATCATGCATTTCACAAAAGGGTGTCACATAACTTTTCAAAACATCACACAACACCTGTCATGCTCAATAATATAAAAATAACTTCCTGCTTTCATACACCTTCACATTAACATGTAGCAGCGGATTTGCTTTAATCATGATAGACATAATAAAAGTCTCATGCTCATCTCATTTTTTAATACTTAGGCTTAAAAGCCAATTCTTCATATAATTCAAAATAACAACAACAGAATAAAGTAGAGTACATAAAATATCCTTCCAAATATGAAATCAAAATATTCCCCGGTGTTACATAATCAGAGCATGACTCGACCCAAAATAAATAAAGACACAACTCAAGCTACTCCAACGGCTACCTCGGGCTAGAAGCAACTCTACTCCTCAGTACCTAAGCGATGTCGTATAAAACATCATTCCAACAGAAGGGTGAGAATTCACATAATTATTGAAATTATAAGATAATATATAATTTAAGGCATACAAACATAATCACTATTATTCTCACACTTCAAAAGTTTTATCAACACAATATTATTCAAGTAACCATACTATTCATAAGTATATACACACAACTCCATAACTCACCAATTTATCGGTTCCACATATCACACGTAATCTCATAGCACATAAATATACATAATGAGACTCAACGCAAAACTCAATGCAAGACTCAATGCAACTCATGCCATGTGGTACCAACACTCGTTATTATTTTTCGGTTTTTACACTTAAACCGGGTCTGTTCCCTAGACCAATAACACACAAAAAGCCCATTCCCTAAGCTTTCAAACCCCTCTCTAGGTTCGGGACAAGTCACTAGCTCCCACGGAACAAACAAGCATTGCCTCTTGACACAAATGATGCATATGCAAATTCAACAATCATATGCAATTAAGACCATTCCCTAATCTTAATACATATCTTCAATAATTCACGATACTTGAATTACCACACATTTGCACATACACAAGTATTCACACAATCCAACCTGAATTCACAAAAACACACATCACCAATTAAATATAAAATATTTAATTCATTATCAATAAATAAATCCAATATTCATATGATAATTAAAAATAATTATCAATCATTAAATAAAAGTTATATTATTAATATTATTAATAATTATACTAGTGAAACAAAATATATAATTAAATCAAATAAAATAATTATTAATAATTAAAATTCCATACTCAATAAATGGTAAATATCCAATAAATAATTCAATATTCAATAAATCTTCAATATTTTAATAAATATTTCAATATTTAATAAGTATTTAATATTTTAAATAAATATTTACTATTTACTAAAGTTCTAATATTTAATAAAGTTTCATATTAATAAACCATTCAATAATTTAATAAGGTTTCAATTTCAACTAAAAACCTTTCGCTACAGTATAGGAAGTGGATAAAAGTTCACATTCATTACCTACTTGTTTTGTGTTGCTACAGTAACGAAATACATGAATAATAGCTCACATTCATTTTTCGCTATAGGACAAGGGAATTGAAAGAAAAGGTTCACAATTTGAAAACAGCATATAGAAGTTACAGGTAAACTTGTTGAAATTAAGTAATTAAAATGCAGTGAAATGCAAAGTTCAATTTTCAAAGCATCCACTTCAATAAGATAGTTCCCATTATAAAAGTAGAACCATAGAATCATGTTTTCTAAATTATAGCATTAGGAAATCAGTTCTGATTGAGATATATCTACTGTTCTCATTGACATTCCACCATCAATAAAAATTTATTCTATTAATTTCGCTACAGTGTAATATATAATATCTCATTCGTTTGGCTACAGTAGGTTGTGTATGTAAAACTCTCATCTCAATGCCTATCAATTATTGTATTGCTATAGTTACAGAAGTTAAAATAATTTCAATTTATTTCCATTTTCTATTCCACTAATTCCTGCGCTACTGTTTAACCAATACATATATATTCCAAATTGTTTTCGCTACATTCCAGTAGTTATATCAATATTCCAAATTCTAATAGGTTAATACAAAATAGAATAGGTCTCTATAGTATACAAATATGCCAATTCCAAACACAATAAAATTAACACATTTTCAAGGATTATCATCAAAACCTAACATTTTCAATTTCATGGAAATTTGGGGATTTTAATTTAAATATATTTCTACTTGTCGCTACTGCGAAAATCGGCGCCGGCTGAACAGAAGAGTCGCCACCGTGCGTTATTTATCCCAACAGAGGGAAAGGAAACGCTCGAAGTAAACCTACCGCAAAGACAGGAAAGGAATGGTCATCGCAACCAAATCCTGAATTCGGGAGTCGGTTACGCAAGGGGAAGGTATTAGCACCCCTCACGTCCGTCGTACTCGACGGGATCCACGCTTGTTTTCTAGTACTGATTGTTATTCTATCTATTCTACAGGTCTGGGGTTAAAAGAAAAGAAAATGACTCGGCAAAGTATCGCACTTTATGCCTACGTATTCCCGTCTGGAACGAGAAATCAGAGTCAACGTAGTTCGTCTACCTACGGGAAAGGAGGGGAAGGTTGCTCGCTAGGATATCCATCCTATGCCTACGTACTTTCATACAGCATGAAAGATCAGAGTAAACGTAGTTCGGGCCACGTACGACACAAGTCTGTTTTGATTGCTTTTATCTCCTTCTAAAAAAGGGTTTTTCCGATTACCGGTCCAAGCGGACAAAAATGACGTTTTGAGGAGTTCACATTCTTTTACGGAAGAAGTGTCTTTTATTGTGTTTGAAAGATTTATTGTGTTTTTCTGTTTGTTTTGAGGAAGAAGAGACAGAACTCTAACCTACGGTTGAAAAGGGAATCACACTAACCTAATGTTATCATGCATGGGTTAAGACCTAGTGTCTATCATGCTCCTCTCTTGCGCAGAGAGAAACAGAGATCCTAAGGGGATAAACGGAAACAGAAACAAAAGATACAATAGACAGTAAAATATGCATGAATGCAGCAGTACAAGCGAGGCAAGGGAGTCCCACTCAACCTCGAACCTAGAAAACAACAGGAAAAAGCGAACCAAAATTCGCTTTCAACCTAACAGGTTAATGGCAAACAATACAGTCAGGGAAATTCAAACAATACATCAAGAATTAAACAGCTAAAAAAAACAGCAAAAGCAGTCTTCATCAACATCTGTCTTCAAGTCATCTTCAACCATCTACAAGCTTCAAGAAAGCATCAGTCTTCATCTTCAAGCCTTCAAGCAAGGTCTCTATCTTCAATCTTTTAGTGGCTTTTCTTCAAGTCTTACTCTCCAAGATGAGCAGCAGTCAACAAGATAAATTGGATGTTAAGCAGTCTGTTGCCTACCAAGGGTGGCCTACTGGCTGTTAACATGATATAGACAGTTTTCTCTCAAAAGTTCTATCTTTTAAATACATTCACTAATCCTTCCAAAGGAAGGAGGTGGGTATTTAAAAGAGACTTTGAATCATAGAGAAAGAATGGAGGCAAACAAGACCTTCCATGTTTGTGAATCAAGTTCCTATTCTAGAGCTCTGCCTAACTCCTAGATCCTATAACCTTCAACAGCTGCCAGCAAGATACTCTTCATCAACCCTGAAAATTGGTCTTCATTCTCTTAATCCTCAATGGGCTTCATCAGCAAAGTCTTCAGCTCAAACCCAACCCCCCAAACAGGCCCAATACCCCACACAGTCAAACAAATAACCCTAGAGAGGGCACACCACACAATCAATCAAATACAGGAAATATACTAGTAGTAATAGTATAATAGGGGAATTCCTAGCATTTTCTAAGGGATCTATTACTTACCCATAATACCCCTATAGTCCCATACCCCAAAATTCAAACTACAACTCCTAAAAGAAATGATTTATCACACCTATGTCACACCAAAACCCTAATTTTGATTCCCCTAATCACACCTACACAAACCATCTAAAACTTAATCCTAAAATCATGAATTAAATCTCATATGAAATTTAAAGTCCTAAGTGAAGTACCCTAAAAAGAATGGGTCCAAAATATAAAAGGATCTAGCTAAACTAAAATCAACAAAATCAAGTATTAAACTATACATCACTTAAAACCTATTTAAAAGAAAAATATACTAAAAATGCAAAAATAAAATGAAATGCTAATTTTATTACATGACAATTTTCTTAACAGAAATAGAAAAAATATGCAAAAACAACCACTTAAAAATCAATAAAATTCAATTTAATATGCAATTTCTAAATTTGAAGAAATTAAAAGAAAATGAAAATAGGAGAAAAAGGGGGAGGGGGTGTTAGAAGTAAGAACCTGCATTGGAAAATGGATGATGGGCCCAGACTGGGGGTGCGCGTAGCAAGGCGCGCCTGGGCCCAGTTAATCAGAAAACACAAAAGAAAAAAGAAAAACCAAAACGGTGCATAAAGTAATAAACGCAGTTAAAAATGAGTGGGCCTGGCAAATGGTGGTGCGAATAGAAATGGATCCTTAAGCCCAAGCTGAGAATTTAAGTGAAACGGCGCGTTTCACGTTCTCTGATTCCCTCTCGTTTTCAACTTTAAACCAGGGCCGTGCGATCTGAGACTTGGTCAATGGTCTGCGAATGATCCAACGCTTGTGGAGTCATCTTCTCCAACGAGCTAGGGTTTATAGTAAAAGCCATGGAAATTGAACCTTCATACGTGAATCTTCCAGTGTCTCGTGCTCCCTCGTTTCTCCATGAAACTCAAAACTTCCAAAGGCGAAATTGATCTACTTTCCTCCCTGAACACAGCCATGGATCTAGTTTGCACTAACATGCTCTAAAAAGCCAAACCCGATAGCCCTACATCCATGGATACTCAAACTTCCAACTTCTTCTTTTTCCAATTTCTTGTCATCAAAATACTCACCTTGCATCACTGATTAACCTAAGCTAAACCACATGAGTTAAAACCTCCTATTCTTCTAGTTCTAGATCCAAACAGTTGGTGTGCTCACATATCAACCTTCACCAAATTCAGTCAAAATCTCCAGAATTATTCATCTAACTACCTAGGTCATTCTTATCCTAACCAACCTACATCATGCTAACTAAATTAAGCCAATTCGAAGAGATTACTAACCTGGTGCAAAACTGAAAACAGATGGTGAGATCCTTGGATTCACAGCTAGCAATGCTCTAGACTTGATCAATGGCTATGGATCTTGGTTCTGTATGCATTTGTGCTTGCTCAAAGGCTTTGGATTCTTGTAACCAACTCTTTTTGCAATTTGGAGGATGAACTTGTAGCACACGATTATGGCTTCAATACATTCAAATCTTGCTTAGGATGTGATCAATGATGATCATGGAGTATGGTAGGATCAATAATCTTGCAGAATGATGAAGAATTGGGAAGTTTTGAATGAATTTGCAAAAATGCAAAATGGAGTGAAACTTGGTGTTTTTGATCAAAATGAAGTGCCACCATGCATTGAATGAGCTCTAGGGTTTATATAGATGCCCATGGAAACATCTAGAACTTACTGGAAACTTCTTGCACACAAATCCCTTGTGTTTTGGCATGTGTTACTTTAATCATAAGCAAGCCATGATATCTCTCAAACTTTGAACTAAACTCAAAAATACACTATTGCCAATGTTCTCAAAACATTGTTTCCAATCAAAATGACCTATAATTTCATCCCATTTGGACATGTTATGAAAAATCTCATTTTTAAGTCACTTTTATTCATTAAATTCACCTTTTAATTGACCAAATTTGCAATCTTGAGCTATGAGCATTTTCCAACTTCCATGACCACTTTTCTAGACTCAAAATGTCATTTGGAACAACTTTGATGTTGTGAAGGTTTTCATTTGAGGCTTCCTTGCATGAGTTTTAGGCATATGCTTGAAATGACCTGTAATTCTCAAATGACCAAAATGCCCTTTGCTTGCCAAAGACATAAGTAGAGTTCCACAAATCAGATGAAGGCATACCATACCTTTCTAGAAATCTAAGATCATAAGGAACAACTTTCATGTTTACCAGAAATCAATTTGAAAACTCTTTGAGGGGTAAAAGTTGCTTGGAAGACAAGTAACTTTCACAGACAAAATTTCAGATGCCTCTGGTGACCTATACCTTGCAAGGACCATAACTTGAGTTCTATAAATCTCCTTGATGTCTTCCACCACTCAAATTAAAGGTATTGAGATCCTCTACAAGTTTCATGTTGGCCAAGGGTCCATTTGAAGCTTGCATTTTGAATTATCTTGCTTGGAAGTTTGACCTAAATCAGGGGATTTTACACAGAAACCCTAATTTAGAAACCTCTCTTCTTCTTGATTTCTCTTGATTCCTCCTTGGCACAACACCACATCCATATCTACATGTCAAATGATGAACCCCACATCTTTCAAATAGACCTTGATGCCTTTCAATCAAGCATTTGACCTAGGGTTGACCTAGGGTTGACCCAGATGAAACCCTAGTTGACTGTCTTCAACTGCAACTCTTGTGATCACATCAATGACTTGTCTCACTTTCAAAATGGCCCTATAGGTCCTCCATGATGTCTATATACCCTCCATGCTCAATTCACATCTCACAACTTCTTTGATGGTCTTCAAATACACTCAAGATAGGAGATAGATCCACTGCTTGATCCACTGACTTCTTAGATTTCAATTTCTTTATGATGACTTGGATAGGCTTGAATTTGAATAAGAACCTCTTGATAGGCTCATAGAGATGAGAATAGTACTTGGTCCCTTGTTGGATGACTTGCTATGCTATGCTATGCAGATGAATGAATATGTACATGACTTCTTATGCAAATGCTAATGCAATTGCAACATAAACCAAGTGAAGTAAGTTGAGCAAATTTTAGGGTGCAACAGCTGCCCCTATTCAAGCGACTTGGACCCGACTGGGTGAAGAGAGAACGGCCTTCAAACATTCGAGGTACGAGATGGTTGAATACTAAGAACCCGGAAATTTGCCAACCGCAGAAATAAACTACACAACTGTTTGGGGAACAAATCTGATTTCATCATTATCTTGTCAATACTAGAACGAGCTCATTGACTTCACTGGGGAAGTACTTCTGTCAACAAAACATGACCCTGCCACTGATACAGGAAAATAGCACCGTCATCACTACGGGTAATAATCTGGGAAAATAACACCGCCATCGCTACAGGTAATACTTTGTCATTACTACAGGAAATAACTCCGCCACCACTGCGGGAAATAACTCTGCCACCACTGCGGGAAAATAACTCCGCCACCAATACGGGAAAATGACTCCGTCACCAATACAGGAAAATGACTCCGCCACCAATACGGGAAAATGACTCCGCCACCACTGCAGGAAATAACTCCGCCACCACTGCGGGAAAATAACTCCGTCATCGCTACAGGAAATAACTCCGCCACCAATACGGGAAAATGACTCCGTCACCAATACAGGAAAATGACTCCGCCACCACTGCGGGAAATAACTCCGCCACCACTGCGGGAAAATGACTCTGTCACCAATACGGGAAAATAACTCCGCCACTATTGCGGGAAATATTCTGTCAAATACAGGAAACTAACTCCGCCTCTGCTACGGGTAATACTCTGTCGAATACAGGTTCTCTGCCTATCTTTGCAGCAGCTAGATCCATCAATCACATGGGTAACACAATACGAGTCTTGTCTTCTAATTTCAGTGCTGACATGGCAGCAAATCTGAGAAGGACTCTAATGGGGATTTTCTGAATCCACACTGTCGCTACTGCGAAAATCGGCGCCAGCTGAACAGAAGAGTCGCCACCGCGCGTTATTTATCCCACAGGAGGGAAAGGAAACGCTCAGAGTAAACCTCGCACAACACGGGAAAGGTATGGTCGTCGCAACCAAAACCTGGGTTCGGGAGTCGGTTACGCAAGGGGAAGGTATTAGCACCCCTCACGTCCGTCGTACTCGACGGGATCCACGCTTGTTTTCGGGTATGGATTGTTATTCTATCTACTCTATAGGGCAGGGGTTAAAAAGAAAAGAAAATGAAGATAAAATGACTCGGCAAAGTATCGCACTTTATGCCTACGTATTCCCGTCTGGAACGAGAAATCAGAGTCAACGTAGTTCGCCTACCTACGGGAAAGGAGGGGAAGGTTGCTCGCTAGGATATCGCATCCTATGCCTACGTACTTTCATACAGCATGAAAGATCAGAGCAAACGTAGTTCGGGCCACGTACGACACAAGTCTGTCTTGATTGTTTTTATCTCCTTCTAAAAAAGGGTTTTTCTAATTACTGGTCCAAGCGGACAAAAATGACGTTTTGATGAGTTCACATTCTTTTACGGAAGAAGTGTCTTTTATTGTGTTTGAAATTTTATTGTGTTTTTCTGTTTGTTTTGAGAAAGAAGAGACAGAACTCTAACCTACGGTTGCGAAGGGAATCAAACTATCCTAATGTTATCATGCATAGGTTAAGACCTAATGTCTATCATGCTCCTCTCCTGCACAGAGTTAAACAGAGATCCTAAGGGAATAGACGGAAACAGAAACAATATCAGATATATACATTAAAACAGTAAAATGCATGGATGCAACAATACAAGCGAGGCAAGGGAGTCCCACTCAACCTCGAACCTAGAAAACAATAGGCAAAAGTGAACAGGATTCACTTTCAACCCAACAGGGTAAACAGCAAACAATACAGTCCTGAAAACCAATCAATACATCAAGAATGAATAACAGCAGAAAAAATAAACAGCCACAGCAGCTCTGCACCACATCTATCTTCAAGTCATCATCAAACAACTATAAGCTTCAGGCAAGCAGCAATCTCCATCTCCACAGCTTTCCGGCAAGGTCTTGATCATCAATCTTCCATCTGCAATGGCTTTTCTTCCAGTCTCAATCTTCAAGAGGAACATCAATCAACCAGATGAAGTGAATGAATGTCAGACAGTCAATTACCTACCAAGGGTGGTTCATCAACTGTTAACATTAAACAGAAAGTTTCCCCTCAAAAGTTCTATCTTTCAAATACATTCACTGATCCTTCCAAAGGAAGGAGGTGGGTATTTGATAGAGACTTTGAATCATAAGGAAAGGATGGATGCAGACAAAGCATTCCATGTTTGAGAAACAAGCTTTCTAATCTAGAGCTCTGCCTAGCTCCTAAACCCTAATCTCGTCAACAGCTGCTAGCAGGAATCTCCTCTT
Organism: Lathyrus sativus; assembly: GCA_963859935.3. Classification (NCBI taxonomy): domain Eukaryota; kingdom Viridiplantae; phylum Streptophyta; class Magnoliopsida; order Fabales; family Fabaceae; genus Lathyrus; species Lathyrus sativus. The sequence goes on from OZ012739.1 coordinate 322,848,842, forward strand.
CAACTCTGGAAGTTGGTCTTTAGTCTCTGGATCTCCCATGGCTTCATCATCACCAGTCTTCAGCTCCCCAATACCCAAGCAATCCCAATACCCATACAGACAAACAAATAATCCCCAGAGGGCACACCACACCAATCAATCAAATACAGACAGTAATATACCAATAGCAGTAGGGGAATCCTAGTGATTTCTAAGGGATCTAATAACTACCCATAGTCCCTATAGTCCCATAGCTAAAATACTCAATCTCTAAGTCCTAAGGGAAATGAATTTATTCACCTATGTTGTCAATTAAACCCTAATTTTGTTCATGTTATTCAAACCTAAACCAATCACCTAAAATTAATTCCTAAAAATATGAACTAAATTGTATGTACAAGCTAACAATGTCTATTAATCAACCTAAAAAGAATGGACAAAAAATATTAAAGCAACTATTAGAACAAAATTTATCAAAATCATGTATGAAATGAAACACCTAAAATAGGCATTTATTTGGAAAATATGGGAAAAATATCAAATAAAAAATAAAATGCAATTTTTATTTTTTATAATTTCCTAGACATCTTGGAGAAATTAATGCAAAAAGAACCATTAAAAAATATGAAATTTATGATTTATTATGATTTTTATAAAATGCATGAAAATGAAAAGAAATTAAAAATTGAAATATAAAGCAATAGAAGGAGGAGGTGAGAATAGCAGTGGCGTTCTAGTTGTAATCCAGGTGGGCCACCAGCTGGGAGGTGCGAATATCAAAGGGCTTAGGCCCATACGCGCTCAGAAAATGAAAATGAAAATTAAAAGAAAATGGATAAACCTTCGGTGCAAACAACATTAAAACCATGTGTATTCCATTGGGCTCATCAATTGGGGGGTGGGGATAGAAGTTTGGATCCAGGCCCAGAGTGCGTTAAATGAAATGCTGAGTTTTGATACTCATCCTCACTCCCTCCAAATTTCAATTGAATTGTGGCCATACGATCATGTTTTTGGTCCAAGTCAAAACGGTCATCCATCGGTGGTCCATCATCTTCCCCAATTGATTAGGGTTTCAGCCATGGAAGCTCTGCGCGAAGCTTGCCTCAACCAGAGTTCCACCTCATCATGCAACCTCAATTCTCCATGAAAACACCATCTGCAAAGAGCAAAGTTGCTCTATTCTTTCCCCTCTACATAACCATGACAAAATCTTCCTCTAAAACTCCATCAAAGCTCGAACCCGATAGCTAGAACATCTTGAATCCATCATTATCACCTGTGATCAAATCTCCCAATTCTTGCCAAACCTTATCCTAACCTAATCTACATCTTATACTGGTCATTTTAAGCCATATCATGAGAGTTATCGCGCCATATTCCATGAGATACAAACCCTAACAGAATTGGTACATCATGCTCAACATTCATGAAACCTCTCCAAATTCACCAAAATCAGTCCTCTATCCTACCTTAACAATTCTACCCTATCAAAACCTAATAACTCTAACTAAAGCATGCAATTCGAATAGAAATCCAACCTGGTGCAATTGGTGAAAACAGGTATGTAACTCTTTGGATCTGAGGCTTGCAGTGATTGGAAAGTGATCAGTAACCTTGATTATGAGTTCTGTATGCAATGGCTTTTGTGCAAACTCCTTGAATCTTGTACTTGAAACCTTCTTGCAAAATGGATGATGAAGATGGATGGAACGATCCTTGCTCCAATCTACCCAATCTTTGATGGAATTCTGATCTAGGAAAGGTGTTGATGATGATCCAAGCAAGAAATGTGGAAATTGATGGAGATTTGGGAGGGTTTGAGAAGCTTTTGCAAAATGAGAGAAATGTGTGATACTTGTGGTTTTGAGAAAATGTAATCACCAACCATGGAATGAACCATCTCATATCAATATATACATGTCCTTAGAACCTCCTAGAAACTTGGAGAAGCTTCCCTTGCATTCTTTCCTTTTGATTTGGCTTATGTATCTTCCATTACAAGTAACTATGAATAACTCCCAAAATGTGAACTAAGCTCAAAATTCTACTTTAGCCAATGTCTTTAAAATGATCTTTCCATTCAAAATGACCTATAATTTTGCTTCATTTGGCCAAGATATGAAAAATCTCATTTTTAAGTCCATTTTTATTCATTAAATCCAACAATTTTGAAACCTTGTGCTATGAATCTTTCCAATCTCTCATGGTCACTTTTATAGGCTCAAAATGTCATTTGGAACAAGTTTTATGTTGTAAAGTTTTCCATTTGAAGCTTCCTTGTATGAGTTTTGGGCATAGGTTGAAATGACCTGTAATTCTCAGATGACCAAAATACCCTTTGCTTGCCAAGACCATAAGTAGAGTTCCACAAATCATATGAAGGCATACTATACCATTCTAGAAAACTAAGACAATTAGGAACAACTCTTATGTTGACCAGAAATTCATTTGAAATCTCCTTGAGGGGTAAAAATTGCTTCGAAGTCAAGTCACTTTCACAGACAAAATTTCAGATACCTCAGATGACCTGTAACTTGCAAGGACCATAACTTGAGTTCTATAAATCTCCTTGATGTCTTCCACCACTCAAACTAAAGGTCTTGAGATCCTCTACAAGTTTCATGTTGGCCAAGGATCCATTTGAAGCTTGTATTTTTACTTATCTTGCTTGGAAATTTGACCTAAACTAGGGGATTTTACATAGAAACCCTAATTTAGAAACTCCTCTTCTCCTTGATTTCTCTTGAATTCTTCTTAGCATAACAACATATCCTTATTCTTCATGTCAAATGATAAACCCCACATCTCCTCAATAGCCCTCAATGCCTTTCAATCAGTCAGTTGACCTAGAGTTGACCCAAAGTTGACCCAGATGAAACCCTAGTTGACTGTCTTCAACTGCAATACTTGTGACTTCACCAATGACTTATTTCCTTCTCCAAATGACTTTCTAAGTCTTCCAAGATGTCTAGATACTTCCCATACTCAGCCCACAGCTCACACTTACTTGTTGATCCTCAGATACCCTCAGATAGGAGATAGATGAACTGCTTGATCCATTGACTTGATAGCTTCCCAATTCTTTCTGATGACTTGAATGAGATTGAATTTGAATAATAACCTCTTGATAGGCCTCTAGAGATGAGAATAATGATTGGTCCCCTATTGAATGACTTGCTATGCTTATGCTATGCAGATGATTGGACTATGTACATGGCTCTATATGCAAATGCTAATGATATTGAAACATAAACCAAGTGAATAAGGTTGAGCAAATTTTAGGGTGCAACAGCTGCCCCTATTCAAGCGACTTGGACCCGATTGGGTGAATAGCCTAGAGCCTTCAGACATTCGCAGTACGAGACGGTTGAATACTAAGAACCCAGAAATTTGCCAACCGCAGAAATAAATTGCACCACTGTTCGGGGGAACGACATTCATCAGCTGAATCTGACTGTTACGACAACCCACTGATCTCGTAGCGACCGTGCTGGGGATTATTTGTCCTTCCACATAAGGAATAATCGTTCCACGTTAAGAATAACATCGTCCACATTAGGACTAAGGCTTCGCCTGGATCTGTCCACGTCAGGACTAAACTCTCTGGGTTATGAATACTTCGTACACGTTAGGACTCACCCTTCCACGTAAGGAATGTATCTCTTTTCCACGTAAGGAAACCATCTATCGTCTTGATTTGTCCACATAAGGACTCAACTTTTTCCACGTAAGGAACAAACTCCTTTCTACGTAAGGAGTGCCTCTCTGGCCACATAAGGAACACAATTTCTTTCCACGTAAGGAATACTTTCTCAGTCTGTCCACGTAAGGACTCCAATCTTCATTCCACGTAAGGAATCACAATCTCCTTTCTGAATTTGTCCACGTCAGGACTACACTTTCCACGTAAGGAATACATCTTCTTTCCACGTAAGGAATCAATTTTTTTTCCCTTTCCACGTAAGGAAACACCATCTTTCCACGTTAGGAGTAACTTGATCTGTCCACGTCAGGAATCCAACTTGATATGTCCACGTAAGGACTCACTCGTTCCACGTAAGGAATACAATCTCGTTCCACGTCAGGAATGCTATCTTTCCCCGTAAGGAATCAATCTGATATGTCCACGTAAGGACTCACCTCTTTCCCCATAAGGAGTACGAACTTTTCCACGTAAGGAAAACAATTTGATATGTCCACGTAAGGACTACATCGTCCACGTTAGGACCCACTTTTCCACGTTAGGAATAACAATCTTCTTGATTTGTCCACATACGGACTCCATCGTTCCACGTAAGGAACACTCCTTTATCTGTCCACGTAAGGACTCCAACCTTTCCACGTAAGGAAACGCTTTTCGTCTTGATTTGTCCACGTTAGGACTCACCACTCGACTCGCTGAGGATAAAAACTTGTCCACGTCAGGACTCATGCACCTTTGACCCACTGGGGAAGTGAGACTTTGTCCACGTCAGGACTCACATCTCAACCTGCTGAAGTAATAGGACCTGTCCACGTCAGGACTTGCGCGTCTTCGACTTGCTGGGGAAATAAACCCCGTCCATGTCAGGACACACACTTTGCCACCAACACGAAGAAGGATAAATTGGTCCACGTCAGGACTCTCGTATCTTGCCATCGCGAAGAACTACAAACTTGTCCACGTCAGGACGCGCATTTCACCATTACGAATAGAGACATCTGCTGGAAATAAAATGGTCCACGTCGGGACTCCAACACGAAGAGTAATCAACCTTGTCAACGTTATGACCTCACATTCAATCACCACCGAGAGCTCGACTCTGTCCACGTTAGGATTAACACACATCGTCAACTTGAGGAAATGTCCGCGTCAGGACTCCACATTTCAACAATCTTCTCTAGCACGAAGAAATCCCGTCAATAAAATTGTCCATGTCAGGACTCATTTCTCCATTGATCCCAAACCACAAACTTCTTAGTACTGACGTGACAGCAATTTTGGAGCTGACTCTACTGGGGATATTTGGAAATCAAACTACTGGACGCCTGTTTTGATAACCAGCGGTAGCCTCTGAAATTCTGGTTCATGAAACCTTTTAATGCTGACGTAACAACAACTTTGAAGGAAACAATCCGCTGGTCGGACTAGAGAAACTTCAACAAGAACCCTGGCGGTGAAATAAGTAACTCTGCTTAGGGACAAAGAGAAACTTATCCTGCTGACTCTGTGGGGAGTAGTGCCACAGCTGACATTTCGTTGAATGTCTCATGCCGAGACTTCGAATGTTCATTGATTCACCTGAGCGAGGGCTCTCTCTACCTGTAAAACAAAAGGTTAGCCATCCTGGTTTATGTTTCAAAATGCATGCGTCTGTCAATGATGCAATGCTCCATTCGACATGGAAATGCTACGCTTTTATTTGGTGAATGCAAGTACGACGCTATATGCCAATGCGAATGCAGACTCGAACCGCTGGGATACAGAAACTGCTTCAGCAAAATAAATGTTGAAGACAAAGCCAACTCCGCTGGGGATAGCCAGATGCTATAGAGCTATCCCAGCAAAATAAATGCTGGGAGAGTGAAGTCGACTCAGCTGGGAAATTGGGAACTCGAACCAAACACCTCACTGAAGTAACACCCTGCTAGGAATATAAGAATGGCAGATGCGCCTGGTATGATCGAACTTCTGCTGGAAAGTGAACGGATATCACACGGTATTCTGACAAAATAAATGCCAAGACCCACACCAACTCTTCCGGGGAGAGTCTTAATCTTTGAATTCCACTGGGAGGAATGAAGACGCTGGTTGGAAAAAGAACTCCGCTGGGGGAGAGTAAATGACCCTGCGGGGAAAGGTAAACTGCCTGAATACAGCTCACCGATATTAATCTTCTGAGGTTAGCCTACTCTGCTTGAGATAGGGAAATCCTCCTGGGGGACACCCTACTGTCTGAATACAACCTTACGATCTTGGAATCATCAATTCTGCTGAGGATAGATGACTTTGCCGGAGAATATCTTTCTGGATAGGCTACGACTAGCTGGGGAGTTTGATCCTTCTTCAGGAAGAACGTGCATGATCTGCGTGGGGGACGAGTCTTTCGTTATTGCAATCTTTTGATCGTCTTCCTCGTACGACTATGATATCTGCAACAACACAAATAAGACAAGACAAGCCTATACAACCAAATCGATTCAGGTTAGTGACATTATTTTCAGTTAATTCAAAGCTTTAGCAATTGTTGGCAAGGGCCAGTGATGTTATACACATGCTAGTCTCAGTAAACTTAGGCGTTTTATCATGCACAAAACAGTAAAGAACCAGCATCAAGTACTGAATAACATATTTTATTGATTGGGCCCCTGAATGGGCGGAGTTTTGTACACGGGATGTAACTCCTGAAAAGAGGAAGCTACGCAAAACAAATACACAAGTATGCACAAGAAGCATAAATATTTTGGCAAATTAACTTTGTACACATGTCGGCAACGGGATGCAGACGAACACCACGAGCTGATCCTCCTATGACTCGCCCGACTCTAATGCTTTCCCGATATCCACACTTCCGAAGAGATTGTATCCGATAATCGCCCCCTCAAATATATTCTCCCGCACCAATACTCAAATGTAATATCAAATTCGGACCGCCGTCATTTGCTTTTCAAATCCCTAACTTTTGCGTGAACCGCCCTTTACGGGTTTTCAGTTCACCGGGATACCCTTTTTTGCCGAAGCCGCCCAGTGTAGGTTTTCAACTTCGCGGGTGTACATTTTTCAATTTTATCCCTAACTTTTGCCCGAACCTTTCATTCTGTTTTTGGTTCGCCAGGATGCCCCATTTTTGCCTGGACTCTCTTTTTTCTGTCCAGCGAGTCTATTTTAAGAAAAGTATTTTTTAACTGCGTCCGAATTTACAGGCGACGTAAAGTCTTCACCGTCCATGGTGGACAACAACAAAGCTCCTTCTGAAAAGACTTTCCTGACAACGTATGGCCCTTCGTAGTTGGGGGTCCACTTGCCCCTGTGATCTGCCTGCGGCGGGAGAATCCTTTTCAGCACCAGGTCGCCCGTCTGAAAGCTTCGCGGATGTATCTTCTTATCATATGCTTTCTTCATTCGGCTCTGGTACAAACGACCGTATGCTAGAGAAGCTAGCCTCTTTTCATCCATTAAACTCAATTGGTTCAACCTGTCTTTCACCCATTCTGCCTCGTCTAGCTGAACGTCTCGCAATACCCTCAGAGAAGGGATCTCAACTTCCAATGGCAATACCGCTTCCATTCCGTATACCAACGAGAACGGGGTTGCCCCGGTTGATATGCGTACCGTCGTACGATAACCGTGCAGAGCGAAAGGTAGCATCTCATGCCAATCTTTATAGGTCACCACCATCTTCTGAATGATCTTCTTGATATTCTTATTGGCCGCTTCGACAGCGCCATTCATCTTGGGTCGGTAAGGGGAGGAGTTGTGATGTTCGATCTTGAAATTCTGACAGAGCTCCTTCATCATTTTGTTGTTCAGGTTCGAACCGTTGTCCGTGATTATCCGCTCGGGGATCCCATATCGGCAAATGATATCTCTCTTGATGAATCTGGCCACCACTTTCTTAGTTACATTTGCGTAAGACGCCGCTTCTACCCACTTGGTGAAATAATCGATTGCTACTAGGATGAATCGATGCCCGTTAGAAGCTGTCGGCTCGATCTTTCCAATCATATCAATTCCCCACATCGAGAATGGACATGGCGATGACATTACATTCAGAGAACTCGGAGGCACATGGATCTTATCAGCATAAATTTGGCACTTGTGGCACTTCCTCGCAAACTTGAAACAGTCAGTTTCCATAGTCAGCCAAAAATAACCTGCCCGCAGCAGCTTTCTTGTCATAGCATGCCCACCGGCATGCGTACCAAAGGTACCTTCATGTATTTCCTCCATGAGTAGCTTCGCCTCCTTCTCATCTACACAACGCAACAGCACCAAATCGTGGTTTCTTCTGTATAAGACGCCATCCGGATTCAAATAGAAATTACCCGCTAATCTCCTGAGAGTCTTCTGATCTTGACTGGATGCCCCAGCCGGATACTCTTTGTTCTTCAGGAAATTAAGGATATCAAAATACCATGGTTTGTCATCGGATGCCTCATCAATAGCAAATACGTAAGCTGGTCTGTCCAACCGAGAGATAATGATTCGGGGAGCCTCGTTCCAGAAATTGACTTTGTACATGGAAGACAAAGTGGCGAGAACGTCAACCATTTGATTCTCTGCCCGCGGTACGTGATGCAATTCAACCTTGTCGAAGAAAGGCAACAATCTCCTTGCATAATTCATGTAATGTATCAAATTGGGCTGATGTGTCTCCCATTCCCCTTTGATCTGATTCACCACCAGAGCTGAGTCTCTGTATACGTCTAAATTCTTGATTCGCAAATCAATGGCTTCTTCAAGCCCCATTATACAAGCTTCGTATTCGGCCTCATTATTGGTAACGACAAAGGTCAATCGGGCAGTAAACGGGATGTGCGACCCGTGTGGCGTAGTGATGATTGCCCCTATTCCGCTACCGTAAGCGTTTACAGCTCCATCGAATATCATCTTCCATTTGGAACCCAACTCTGGTCCTTCGTCTGGCAACGGCTCTTCACAATCTTTCATCTTTAGGTACATGATATCCTCGTCAGGAAAATCAAACCTCATCGATTGGTAATCTTCAATAGGCTGCTCCGCCAGATACTCAGACAGCACACTCCCCTTTATAGCTTTTTGCGGGACGTATTGGATGTCATATTCAGTCAAGACCATCTGCCAACGGGCAATTCTTCCTGACAAAGCCTGCTTTTCGAATATATATTTGATAGGGTCCATCTTCGAGATGAGCATGGTTGTATGATTCAGCATGTATTGCCTCAAACGCTTGGCGGCCCAGGCTAGCGCGCAACAAGTTTTCTCAAGCATTGAGTATCGAGATTCACAATCTGTAAATTTCTTACTCAAGTAGTAGATCGCATGCTCTTTTCTTCCTGTCTCGTCGTGTTGACCGAGAACACAACCCATACTTCCCTCAAGAACCGTCAAATACATTATCAAGGGTCTGCCCGCCACTGGGGGTATCAAAATAGGAGGCTCCTGCAAATACTGCTTTATTTTATCGAACGCCTTTTGACAATTTTCGTTCCACGTTATAGCTTGATCTTTCTTCAACAGTTTGAATAATGGTTCACACGTGGAAGTTAGGTGAGATATGAACCGAGCGATGTAGTTCAACCTCCCTAAAAACCCGCGCACCTCTTTTTCTGTTTTAGGCGTCGGCATTTCTTGAATCGCTTTTATTTTAGCAGGATCAACCTCTATTCCTCTTTCGCTTACGATAAACCCCAACAGTTTACCCGATCTCACCCCGAAGGTGCATTTGTTAGGGTTCAGTCTCAGCCTGAACTTCCTAAGCCTTTTAAATAACTTCAGCAGATTCACCAGATGCTCTTCCTCCGTCTGGGATTTGGCAATCATATCGTCAACATAAACTTCGATCTCTTTATGCATCATATCATGGAAAAGAGTCGTCATCGCACGCTGATATGTTGCCCCAGCATTTTTCAAACCAAACGGCATCACTTTGTAGCAAAATGTTCCCCAAGGCGTTATGAAAGTGGTCTTCTCCATGTCCTCTGGCGCCATTTTGATCTGGTTATAGCCTGAAAAGCCATCCATGAAGGAGAATACGGAGTATTGAGCGGTATTATCAACTAGCACGTCAATATGAGGAAGCGGAAAATCGTCTTTTGGGCTTGCTTTATTCAAATCTCTATAATCCACGCACATCCGAACCTTGCCGTCTTTCTTTGGCACTGGTACGATGTTAGCAACCCATGATGGATATTTTGTCACAGCCAGGAAACCAGCGTCCCACTGTTTTTGCACTTCCTCTTTGATCTTCACTGCCATGTCTGGTCGAGTTCTGCGGAGCTTTTGTTTGACCGGCGGGCATTCTTCCCTCAGTGGCAGACGGTGCACAACCATGTCTGTATCGAGCCCTGGCATATCTTCATACGACCAAGCGAATACATCATTATACTCTCGGAGCATTTCAACCAGTCTTCGCTTGATATCGCTCTGCAGTGCGGCTCCGATACGAATATTCTTCTCGACCCCTTCCGACCCCAAGTTGATAATTTCGATGACCTCGTCGTGAGGCAGAATGGCTCTTTCCTCTTGCTTCACCAACCAAGACAGTTCTTCAGGAACGTCACTATCTTCGACAACCTCTTCTTCGGCCTGAAATACCGGATGCTCAAAGTCGGGACGAGTCATAGGTGGTTCAAGGATGTCATCTGAAAATGTTATCCTGCAAAAGGAATGGTTAAGTGCTTCAAAATGCGTATAAAGCGAATAGCCACGTTGCCATTTTACTGAAAAATATAAAACAAGAAAGACAGAGATTACAGTATTTGCACATGAAAAACGCCATTTATTTAATGATTAACACGCAATGTTCATAACAACACAGCCCTAAGCAAATCCTGATGCCCCGGGCAAGACATCAGATTATTCAACAATTATTAAAGCAAAGCATTACTGTTTAAGAGTCACAGGAACAAACTCTTGAATAGACCAGTTGCACAGTCCCTGTCCTGGCATGCTTGGCTGAATCCAGGCATCCATATCATAGTCGCTGTCTCCTTCGTCAGACTCCGAAGCAGCATTGATGGTTTCATGACATACTCCACTGGCAGAGATGGTTATTGGCCCTCTGAAACGGGGTGCCCTCACAGCAGGTGCTGACGACGATGGTTGGTATCCCAGCCCGAATCGGTTCATCTTTACAGGAATATCCAGCACTTTGCCCCAGCCCTTTGCTTCTCCTGCCTCCACTAGAGCTTGAGCTTCTTTATACGACGAGACGGCTATCTCTGACACTTTGCTCGGCCCGGGACCTTTGTCCTTGATACGCAACCCTTCAAATGCCTGGCAGGGTGTTTCGTGGATCTCTCCATTGACCTCCACATATTTAAATGACGATAGATGGCTGACCAGGATGTCTTCTTCTCCGCATACGGTGACTACGCTATCTCCGACCATATATTTCAACTTCTGATGCAGGGTAGACGTGACTGCCCCAGCCCCATGAATCCAGGGTCGTCCTAGCAGGCAGCTATATGCGGGCTGTATATCCATGATATAAAATTCCGTGGCGAACACCTCCGGCCCCACCTGTAGAGGCAATGTTATCGATCCAAAGACTGTTCTTCGCGTGCCGTCAAATGCCCTAACTACCAAGTCACTGGGCGTGCACAAGATTCCTCTGACATCCAGCTTCATCATCGCTTTCTTGGGCAACACGTTTAAGGATGATCTGGTATCGACCAAAACATGCGACATTACTTATCCTCTACACTCGACAGATACGTGCAGCGCCATATTATGATATCTCCCTTTCGGGGTCAAATCGAAGTCGGTAAAGCCCAAGCTATGGCCTGCGTTCACATGTGCCAATACTCCTTCCAGCTGATTTAGAAAGACGTCTTGGGGTACAAAAGAAGTATCCAGGACTTTCAACAAAGCATTTCTGTGAGCTTCAGAACATAAGAGCAACGACAGGATAGATATTTTGGACGGCGTCTGTTGCAGATGCTCCACAATCTTATAATCACTTTTTCGAATCAAGCGCATGAACTCTTCTACGTCTTTCGATGCCGCTTCTTTTTCGCTTGCTTGCACTGGGACATTCTCAACCATCTTCCCTTTTCCTTTTGCTAGTCTTTCGGCCTCCACTTCAGGTGATATAAAGATCCTACCACTCCTTGTCATACCTCCTGAACCAACAACGTTGTCTACAGTCTCGGCTGGCTGCTTATTAACATCAATCTTTATCCCGTCACAATACACCTCCAACCCATATGACCATGGGACTGCTTTTGTATTCTCGTACGGGATCGGTCCGGCCTTAGTTATGGTGATCGGTGGTCGCTGGACCGGTGCTGCAATAGTGATTGTCTTTCGAGGAATCGTTACGGTGGCCACATCACTCTGATCATCTGCTACTGCCCCTGCAGGCTCTTCAGTTGCTGCTCGGTCAAACTGCAATGTGCCTCCATCAATTAAAGCCTGAATGCCTTTCTTCAAATCATCACACCCCCCGGCTAGGGTCCAGCATTCTAAGCAACACTCGTCACATCCTGGAAAAACACCCCCTTGCAACAATCTTCTTTTTATCTCGCTTAACGGTGTCTTTAAATCGTCGACATTCATAATCAGATTCAACCCTTCCTCAGTTAGAATGGCGTTCGCCCCATGATTAGGCATGGGTTTCTGCACTATATTCGGACCTGCCGTTCCGAAATTGATAGTCTTATTGTCCAAAAGATCCTGCACAACGTGCTTAAAAGCATGGCAACCCTCTATATCGTGGCCCGGAGCCCCAGAATGAAACTCACAGTGCCTGCCTGCATCATAACCATACGGAGGAGTCCCCGTTATCGGTGCCAGAGTTCTCTTCTCCACCAGGTTCAAACCCAACAATGTCTGCAACAAATATGCATAGGTTGAGGGAGGCTTCTCAAACACTCTTCTTGGTTTACCACCCTGGGACCTTCGCTGAGCTTGCTGCGCACCCTGCTGTGGCTGCTGTTGCTGTTGCTGCTGTTGCTGCATTGGCTGCTGATGAAACGGTTGTTGTGGTTGAAGTGGTTGCTGCTGATACGGAATAGTAACACACGCCACCTGCTGCGGCTGATGATATTGGTTTCGTCCCCTGCCTCGGCCTCCAAACACTACGCTTGCCTCGCCCTGACGGCGCCCACCAAAAGCCTTCCTATTACTGCCAGATGCAGTTGATTCCTCAGCCTGGAATTTTCCTTGCTTAATGTTACGTTCAATCTTTTCTCCCATCAGAATTAAGTCTGAAAAACTGGCCAGAGATGTATGAAACAACATGTCATGAAACAAGCCTGTGAATGTGCCGACGAACATGTCATTCATTTCCTTGTATTCTAAAGGAGGACGGACCCTGGCAGCCATATCGTGCCACCTTTGCGCGTACTCTTTAAAGCTCTCCCCCTTCTTCTGTGACAGCCCTGTCAATTGGACCCGATTGGGCGCCAAGTCGCTGTTGTACTTGTAGTGAGCTACAAATGCCTCTGCTAGCTGTTTCCATGTCTTGATATTAGTTGGCTCCAACCCCATATACCATTCTAGGGAAGGGCCTGACAAACTATCTTGAAAGAAATGCATTAGCATTCTCTCATCAGTTGAATATGCAGATATCTTTCTATAATAAGCCTGCACGTGCACTTTCGAACATGTATCCCCTTTATACTTATCAAACGCAGGAGCTTTGAATTTGATTGGCACCCTCAAGCCAGGTACCAGACCCATTGTTGCCATGTCCAAGCCCACAACACTTTGGTTCAGGACCCCCCTCATCTGCTCTTCCAGCATTCTGATCTTCTGGGAGTCATCCATCGGCCCTTCGAAACCTCCGCCGAAGAAAGCGTCCTCCTGCTGATCTTCTTGCCACATACCATTCCTCGCTCCATACCCATCATATCCATTATTACGGCCAGCTCTAATCTGATTCATCACCGGGCCTCGGCCTCTGTTGCCGTATCCCTGAACACCCCCAGCAGGTCCAAAAGCCATTAACCCAGCGCCGTTTCCATTTCCGAAACCTCCGTAACCCTGATTGGCCACCCCATAACCATCTTGCCCAAAGCCTTGAGCATTGAAACCATATTTCCCAGCATTGTCGAATCCCTGATCATTGAACCCGAATCCAGTATTGCCAAAGCCGTTGCCTCCCATATTATCACCCAAGTTGACATCACCAAGCCCAACGTTATGGACAGCAGTCTCGTTCCCAACTCCGACGTTACCGTTCCCAGCAGCGGTAGCGTTGTTGACATTAGCAGCAGGTATATTGACTACAGGTGGAGCCACTGGCGTGGGAGTGTCGTCTCCATGAACAGTATCGACTCGCACAGACTGATGATCCTCGTTACCGTGACCAGCATTTCGGGCCAACAGAGGCTGGACCATGGCTTGCAAATTTTCCTGACCTTTTGCAATAGCTTCCATGGTCTGCATAAAGAGAGCTAGCTTCTCGCGCACATCTTGCATCTCGTTCTGCATTTGATCCATGATTCTTCGACAGTTGGTGCAAGTGGAATAGCGGTGCGGGTGCTGATCTGCAATCCTGAAAATACCTGGTACAGAGCAGGAAATAAGACACCATCCAAAGATTACCTGGGATGCAATATGAATATGAATGCAATGCAATGTGTGTTTGTGCATTAGGGAAATTCATTCCCCGATTCTAGTGTGAAGGTGCCGGTGCAGTGACAATACTAACAATATAAAGATCGGAGCTGAATCACAGAAAGCCTCATATATTGTAGAGAAATCAATAAGCCCGGAATACAATATCACTGAGAGTACAACAAGAAGGCATGACCTCAACCAACAATCCTGGTGATGGTCAGCACTTATGCAAATAAAGCATACAAGTTACTACATGAAATGATCAAATCCTCCCATAAGTCCGGTACTCTTCTAGCAGCTTCTTGGTCTCCGGATGGCTTGGTCGATCAAGCAGCCCCTCAACAAGTTGGTTTCTTTTCTTAAGAACACGTCACACGTCTTCAGCAGTTTCTTCCCATGCCCCTTCTCCGAAGCGATCCTCTAGTTTACGCTTCTGAGACACAGCTTCATCTCTGCCTTTGATGGCCTTGTTTAGTGCATTCTGGAGACTATACCGGGTCATCACTTCTTCTTCACACTTCTTGATGCTGGACTTCAACTGCTCTTCGAGGTCGGAAATTTGCTGCTTCAACTTATCTTCCCTCTTCTTATTGTTGGTGAGCGTGGCATTCCAGGTCTTATTGCAAGAAGAGATCTCTCGGTGAGCGATGTAAAGTGCTTTCTTCTTGGATTCAAGCATGTCATGGGAGCTTCTGAACTCTTGCCCCAGACGTTCGCGCTTCTTCCTCTCCTCAGTCAACTCAGCCCCTAACCTGTTCATTAGCTCAATCTGCTGTTGGAAAGCATACACGGCCTTGTTTTTCTCACTGCGTATTTGGGCTAGCTCCTGCTCTAACCCTTCGTTGCTTTTTATCAAGGCTTCTTTTTCTTTCACAACCTGCTCGTAGGCCTCCCTAGAAACAGTAGTTGGCTCTGCTACCGGAACAGGAACAAGAACTGGTGCATCTGGAAATGGCATCCGCAACTGACTTGCTCTCTCTTGAATCCAAACCCTGTAAGGTGCATAGGCCTAACAGTCATTCTTTCCTAACAGCGGCTTCCCTCTTCGGTTAATACGCGTCCAGGCATGCTGCAACTTGGCCAATAACTCCCCCTTCAAATCTCCGGTGAAGTACAGAGATTCCTGTACTTCTTCCTCCTTCGGTGGGTTCTTCAGCGCATATCCGAACTGACGGACCAACAGGGATGGGTTGTAGTTGATACACTCTTTTCTTCCTATCAACGGCACATTAGGGTACCCAGAACAACTGAATATGAGCTCAGATCCCAACAGATCTCTATCAAACCACTCGACATCTTCGGAAGATAGCCTCATCAGGCGCTCTGACCAGCTAGCGGTGGTTGCACTTTCCACAAAAGACCCCTTCATGGGAAGATGACTTTTGAACCACATATTCAATAGAGGAGCACAGCAGTAAACAACCTTTCCCCTTCTGTTTTCGTTCTTGTAGTGCAGGGAGTGGTAGAAGTCTCCAATCAACGTTGGCACTGGATTGCCGGCAGCAAATAGATGGAAAGCGTCCAAGTCTACGAAATTGGGCAAGTTAGGGAACAACACAATTCCATAAATGCATAAAGCCAAGATAGCATTGAAAACCACCCAACATCCGTTCTTGGCATACTCTTGAGCTTTGCCAACCAAGAAATCAAGAGAGAAACCTGAAACCCCAAGCCAAGAAGTCACTAACAGTTCTGCAGCGTCCATATGCAAGGCCTTGGCTAAGTCCTCCAACTTGGGCTCAGCAGCAGAGTGAATAAAGGGAACCTTGTTCTGCACTGGTAGCTCCGTAAACTCCACATACTCCTCAATGGTAGGCCCTAGAATGAAGTCAGCAAACGTAAAACATCTCAATGCGGGGTCATAGAACTACATCAAGGTGTACAGCCCGTTCATCTCATCAGCAGTGGGCTTGCAGACTAATCTCAGTAACCTCCCATGACTCATTCTGAAGCTTCTCCTAACCTCCTCATCAGCAAGAGATATCAGACCAAGCAAAGAAGTAATATCAGGTGAAGGCAGCTTATACGCAACTGTTTTCCTCAAACCAGCCATAATCAATACTCAGAAGTCTGGGCACTAGAATCGGAGGATATGCAAATGCACCTGCAGCACAGACACACGTTAATGGGATGCAATGATAATGGGTATGCAAACAATGCAATGTAAGTAACACGCAACAGGGACCAACTGCCGTAGCTGAACAGCCTGAACCATATCAAGAAGTCTCAGATAGACTCTACAGAAGTCCTCAAACCCTGGTCTCAAATAGACCTAAAACAAAGCTCCAACCAATGGTCTCTGACAGACCTCAAACCATAACTCCAACTGGTCTCTGGTAGACCTCAAGTCACATCTCCAACTGGTCTCTGACAGCCCTCATAACTCTCCATAAATACCCAGGATCTCTGATCAAGGAACAAACCGGTAGTCTGAAGGCCTAGTTACCTGCATAACCCCAAACCCTCTCACAGGTGGATGTCCTAGTAACTGACAAAGGTATGGCATCCTATGCGGTCGTCGGCGTCACAAACTTTCAGGGTTGATGATACGATTCCCAGAAGGAGTGGCATCATCAAATCCTGAAGAGGCCTCACTTAGCCAACTTCCAAATGATCGGTTCCCGGAGTCGACAATTCAGCTGACCAACAACCCCTTCGACCCAAAGGGTAGAAAAAGAAGCCAACCAGAAGAACCTCGTCCGAGTGTAGATTTCATGAGACACTAATGCAAGCAAAGCCGGCACGCGCCCACTACTTTCTACTCTAATTCTAGGTGCACTCAAGCCCAGGTTCGGCTTATCTCTCAGTCATAGAACCACCCATCACAACCCCAATACAGCAATAATAATCAATATATATAATGCTGAAAATAAAGGTCAGAAATATATAAATCCATACAGAATCCTCGACGGGAAAACAAGCGTTAGGATTGACTCTCTTAAGGGACGTTGGATCCCAAATGCATAAGAACTATCATAGTCCTTAGCAGCCAGGGACGTTGGATCCCCAGCAGAGTCGCCAGCTGTCGCTACTGCGAAAATCGGCGCCGGCTGAACAGAAGAGTCGCCACCGCGCGTTATTTATCCCACGGGAGGGAAAGGAAATGCTCAGAGTAAACCTCGCACAACACGGGAAAGGTATGGTCGTCGCAACCAAAACCTGCGTTCGGGAGTCGGTTACGCAAGGGGAAGGTATTAGCACCCCTCACGTCCGTCGTACTCGACGGGATCCACGCTTGTTTTCGGGTATGGATTGTTATTCTATCTACTCTATAGGGCAGGGGTTAAAAAGAAAAGAAAATGAAGATAAAATGACTCGGCAAAGTATCGCACTTTATGCCTACGTATTCCCGTCTGGAACGAGAAATCAGAGTCAACGTAGTTCGCCTACCTACGGGAAAGGAGGGGAAGGTTGCTCGCTAGGATATCACATCCTATGCCTACGTACTTTCATACAGCATGAAAGATCAGAGCAACCGTAGTTCGGGCCACGTACGACACAAGTCTGTCTTGATTGTTTTTATCTCCTTCTAAAAAAGGGTTTTTCTGATTACTGGTCCAAGCGGACAAAAATGACGTTTTGATGAGTTCACATTCTTTTACGGAAGAAGTGTCTTTTATTGTGTTTGAAATTTTATTGTGTTTTTCTGTTTGTTTTGAGAAAGAAGAGACAGAACTCTAACCTACGGTTGCGAAGGGAATCAAACTATCCTAATGTTATCATGCATGGGTTAAGACCTAATGTCTATCATGCTCCTCTCCTGCACAGAGAGAAACAGAGATCCTAAGGGAATAGACGGAAACAGAAACAATATCAGATATATACATTAAAACAGTAAAATGCATGGATGCAACAATACAAGCGAGGCAAGGGAGTCCCACTCAACCTCGAACCTAGAAAACAATAGGCAAAAGTGAACAGGATTCACTTTCAACCCAACAGGGTAAACAGCAAACAATACAGTCCAGAAAACCAATCAATACATCAAGAATGAATAACAGCAGAAAAAATAAACAGCCACAGCAGCTCTGCACCACATCTATCTTCAAGTCATCATCAAACAACTATAAGCTTCAGGCAAGCAACAATCTCCATCTCCACAGCTTTCCGGCAAGGTCTTGATCATCAATCTTCCATCTGCAATGGCTTTTCTTCCAGTCTCAATCTTCAAGAGAAACATCAATCAACCAGATGAAGTGAATGAATGTGAGACAGTCAATTACCTACCAAGGGTGGTTCATCAACTGTTAACATTAAACAGAAAGTTTCCCCTCAAAAGTTCTATCTTTCAAATACATTCACTGATCCTTCCAAAGGAAGGAGGTGGGTATTTGATAGAGACTTTGAATCATAAGGAAAGGATGGATGCAGACAAAGCATTCCATGTTTGAGAAACAAGCTTTCTAATCTAGAGCTCTGCCTAGCTCCTAAACCCTAATCTCCTCAACAGCTGCT
This sequence comes from Lathyrus sativus, assembly GCA_963859935.3. Lineage (NCBI taxonomy): Eukaryota > Viridiplantae > Streptophyta > Magnoliopsida > Fabales > Fabaceae > Lathyrus > Lathyrus sativus. The sequence goes on from OZ012739.1 coordinate 322,867,527, forward strand.
AGCAGGAATCTCCTCTTCAACTCTGGAAGTTGGTCTTTAGTCTCTGGATCTCCCATGGCTTCATCATCACCAGTCTTCAGCTCCCCAATACCCAAGCAATCCCAATACCCATACAGACAAACAAATAATCCCCAGAGGGCACACCACACCAATCAATCAAATACAGACAGTAATATACCAATAGCAGTAGGGGAATCCTAGTGATTTCTAAGGGATCTAATAACTACCCATAGTCCCTATAGTCCCATAGCTAAAATACTCAATCTCTAAGTCCTAAGGGAAATGAATTTATTCACCTATGTTGTCAATTAAACCCTAATTTTGTTCATGTTATTCAAACCTAAACCAATCACCTAAAATTAATTCCTAAAAATATGAACTAAATTGTATGTACAAGCTAACAATGTCTATTAATCAACCTAAAAAGAATGGACAAAAAATATTAAAGCAACTATTAGAACAAAATTTATCAAAATCATGTATGAAATGAAACACCTAAAATAGGCATTTATTTGGAAAATATGGGAAAAATATCAAATAAAAAATAAAATGCAATTTTTATTTTTTATAATTTCCTAGACATCTTGGAGAAATTAATGCAAAAATAACCATTAAAAAATATGAAATTTATGATTTATTATGATTTTTATAAAATGCATGAAAATGAAAAGAAATTAAAAATTGAAATATAAAGCAATAGAAGGAGGAGGTGAGAATAGCAGTGGCGTTCTAGTTGTAATCCAGGTGGGCCACCAGCTGGGAGGTGCGAATATCAAAGGGCTTAGGCCCATACACGCTCAGAAAATGAAAATGAAAATTAAAAGAAAATGGATAAACCTTCGGTGCAAACAGCATTAAAACCATGTGTATTCCATTGGGCTCATCAATTGGGGGGTGGGGATAGAAGTTTGGATCCAGGCCCAGAGTGCGTTAAATGAAACGCTGAGTTTTGATACTCAGCCTCACTCCCTCCAAATTTCAATTGAATTGTGGCCATACGATCATGTTTTTGGTCCAAGTCAAAACGGTCATCCAACGGTGGTCCATCATCTTCCCCAATTGATTAGGGTTTCAGCCATGGAAGCTCTGCGCGAAGCTTGCCTCAACCAGAGTTCCACCTCATCATGCAACCTCAATTCTCCATGAAAACACCATTTGCAAAGAGCAAAGTTGCTCTATTCTTTCCCCTCTACACAACCATGACAAAATCTTCCTCTAAAACTCCATCAAAGCTCGAACCCGATAGCTAGAACATCTTGAATCCATCATTATCACCTGTGATCAAATCTCCCAATTCTTGCCAAACCTTATCCTAACCTAATCTACATCTTATACTGGTCATTTTAAGCCATATTATGAGAGTTATCGCGCCATATTCCATGAGATACAAACCCTAACAGAATTGGTACATCATGCTCAACATTCATGAAACCTCTCCAAATTCACCAAAATCAGTCCTCTATCCTACCTTAACAATTCTACCCTATCAAAACCTAATAACTCTAAATAAAGCATGCAATTCGAATAGAAATCCAACTTGGTGCAATTGGTGAAAACAGGTATGTAACTCTTTGGATCTGAGGCTTGTAGTGATTGGAAAGTGATCAGTAACCTTGATTATGAGTTCTGTATGCAATGGCTTTTGTGCAAACTCCTTGAATCTTGTACTTGAAACCTTCTTGCAAAATGGATGATGAAGATGGATGGCACAATCCTTGCTCCAATCTACCCAATCTTTGATGGAATTCTGATCTAGGAAAGGTGTTGATGATGATCCAAGCAAGAAATGTGGAAATTGATGGAGATTTGGGAAGGTTTGAGAAGCTTTTGCAAAATGAGAGAAATGTGTGATACTTGTGGTTTTGAGAAAATGTAATCACCAACCATGGCATGAACCATCTCATATCAATATATACATGTCCTTAGAACCTCCTAGAAACTTGGAGAAGCTTCCCTTGCATTCTTTCCTTTTGATTTGGCTTATGTATCTTCCATTACAAGTAACCATGAATAACTCCCAAAATGTGAACTAAGCTCAAAATTCTAATTTAGCCAATGTCTTTAAAATGATCTTTCCATTCAAAATTACCTATAATTTTGCTTCATTTGGCCAAGATATGAAAAATCTCATTTTTAAGTCCATTTTTATTCATTAAATCCAACAATTTTGAAACCTTGTGCTATGAATCTTTCCAATCTCTAATGGTCACTTTTATAGACTCAAAATGTCATTTGGAACAAGTTTGATGTTGTAAAGTTTTCCATTTGAAGCTTCCTTGTATGAGTTTTGGGCATAGGTTGAAATGACCTGTAATTCTCAGATGACCAAAATATCCTTTGCTTGCCAAGACCATAAGTAGAGTTCCACAAATCATATGAAGGCATACTATACCATTATAGAAATCTAAGACAATGAGGAACAACTCTTATGTTGACCAGAAATTCATTTGAAATCTCCTTGAGGAGTAAAAATTGCTTGGAAGTCAAGTCACTTTCACAGACAAAATTTCAGATACCTCAGATGACCTGTAACTTGCAAGGACCATAACTTGAGTTCTATAAATCTCCTTGATGACTTCCACCACTCAAATTAAAGGTCTTGAGATCCTCTACAAGTTTCATGTTGGCCAAGGATCCATTTGAAGCTTGTATTTTGACTTATCTTGCTTGGAAATTTGACCTAAACTAGGGGATTTTACATAGAAACCCTAATTTAGAAACTCCTCTTCTCCTTGATTTCTCTTGAATTCTTCTTAGCATAACAACATATCCTTATTCTTCATGTCAAATGATAAACCCCACATCTCCTCAATAGCCCTCAATGCCTTTCAATCAGTCAGTTGACCTAGAGTTGACCCAGATGAAACCCTAGTTGACTGTCTTCAACTGCAATACTTGTGACTTCACCAATGACTTATTTCCTTCTCCAAATGACTTTCTAAGTCCTCCAAGATGTCTAGATACTTCCCATACTCAGCCCACAGCTCACACTTACTTGTTGATCCTCAGATACCCTCAGATAGGAGATAGATGAACTGCTTGATCCATTGACTTGATAGCTTCCCAATTCTTTCTGATGACTTGAATGAGATTGAATTTGAATAATAACCTCTTGATAGGCCTCTAGAGATGAGAATAAAGATTGGTCCCCTATTGAATGACTTGCTATGCTTATGTTATGCAGATGATTGGACTATGTACATGGCTCTATATGCAAATGCTAATGATATTGAAACATAAACCAAGTGAATAAGGTTGAGCAAATTTTAGGGTGCAACACACACTGCCAGACAACTTTCCAAAAATCGATTCACGAAATCTTTTGATAACGGCTTAACAACCATCTTGAAGAAATACTCCGCTGGAGGGGTAAGAGAAACTTTAAACAAGCAACTCTGTGGGGAATAATGCCAAAACTGACATTATCGTTGAATGTCTCACGCCGAGATCTTGAATGTTTGGTAATTAATTTGAGCAAGAGCTCCCTCCCCCTGCAAGGGAAACAACACTTGAAAACAAACGGTTAACCAACCTGGTTTATGTTCCAACATGCATATGTTTGACAATGGCGTAATGCTCCATTCGACATGGGAATGCTACACGTTTTTATTTGGTAGATGCAAATATGACACTATATGCCGATGCAAATGCAAGTTCGAACTGCTGGGATACAAAAACCGCTTGAGCAAAATAAATGCTGAAGATAATGCCAACTCCGCTGGGGGTAACCGGGCGTTACAGAATTGTTCCAGCAAAATAAATGCTGGAAGAGTGAAGCCCGCTTCACTGAGGAATAACTGAATGCGCCAATCAGGATTGGACTTTTTGCTGGGGAGTGAACGGGTATCACACGGTATTCCGGAAAAATAAATGCCAGGACACACAGCCAACTCTGTCGGGAAGAGTTTTAATCTTCGAGTTCCACTGGGAGGAAAGAAAATACTTGCTGAACAAAGAGAGAACTCCGCTGAGGACGAAACGACCCTCTTGGGGAAAATCAACTGACTCCGCTGGGGGAGATTAAATGACCCTACTGGGAAGGGTGGACCGCCTAAGTATAGCTCACAAGTTTGGAAATATTAATCTTCCGAGGCTAAACCACTCTGCTCGGGATGAGGGATCCTTTTGGGGGATACCACACTGTCGGAATACAGCCTTCGATCTGGGAATCGTCAATTCTGCTGATAGTAAACGACTTTGCTGGAGAATGTCCTTCGGCTAAGCTGCGACTAGCTGGGGAATTCGATCCTTCTTCAGTAAGGAACAATGTTATCTTGGAAGCGCGACCTGCGTGGGGATCGAGTCTTTCGTTACGAGCTTCTGGCCAGTACTGCAATCTTTTGATCGTCCACTTCATGCGGCTACGAACCCTAAGGCAAGACAAGTCTATGCAACCAAATCTATTCAGGTTAGTATTAGTGACATTATTTCCAGTTAATTCAAAGTTTTAGCAATTATTGGCGAGGGCCAGCGACGTTATACACTTGCTAGTTTTATTAACCTTCGGCGTTTATTATGTACAAAACAGTAAAGAACCAGCATCAAATACTGAATAACATGTTTTATTGATTGGGCCCCTAAATGGGCGGAGTTTTGTACACGGGGTGTAACTCCTGAAAAGAGGAAGCTACGCACAACAAATATACAAGTATGCACAAGAAGCATAAATATAATGACAAATCAAATTTGTACACATGTCGGCAACGGGATGCAGACGAACATCATGAGCTGATCCTCCTATGACTCGCCTGACTCTAGTGCTTTCCCGGTATGCACACTTCCGAAGAGATTGTATCTGATAATCGATCCCTCAGGTATATCCTCCCACACCAATGCGCACCGCAGTATCAAATTTGGACCGCAGTCATTTGCTTTTCAAATCCCTAACTTTTGTGTGAACCGCCCTTTACGGGTTTTCAGTTCACCGGGATACCCTTTTTTGCCGAAGCCGCCCAGTGTAGGTTTTCAACTTCGCGGGTGTACATTTTTTTTCAATTTTATCCCTAACTTTTGCCCGAACCTTTCATTCTGTTTTTGGTTCGCCAGGATGCCCCCTTTTTTCCTGGACTCTCTTTTTTCTGTCCAGCGGGTCAATTTCAAGCAAAGTATTTTTTAACTGCGTCCGAATTCACAGGCGACGTAAAGTCTTCACCGTCCATGGTGGACAACAACATAGCTCCTCCTGAAAAGACTTTTCTGACAACGTATGGCCCTTCGTAGTTGGGGGTCCACTTGCCCCTGTGATCTGCCTGTGGCGGGAGAATCCTTTTCAGCACAAGGTCGCCCGTCTGAAAGCTCCGAGGATGTATCTTCTTATCATATGCTTTCTTCATTCGGCTCTGGTACAAACGACCGTATGCTAGAGAAGCTAGCCTCTCCTCATCCATTAAACTTAGCTGGTTCAACCTGTCTTTCACCCATTCTGCCTCGTCTAGTTGGACATCTCGCAATACTCTTAACGAAGGAATCTCAACTTCTAGTGGTAACACTGCTTCCATTCCATATACCAACGAGAACGGGGTTGCCCCGGTTGATGTGCATACCGTCGTACGATAACCGTGCAAAGCAAAAGGTAGCATCTCGTGCCAATCCTTATAGGTCACCACCATCTTCTAAACAATCTTCTTTATATTCTTATTGGCCGCTTCAACAGCGCCATTCATCTTGGGTCGATAAGGGGAGGAGTTGTGATGCTCGATCTTAAAATTCTGACACAGCTCCTTCATCATTTTGTTATTCAGGTTTGAACCGTTGTCGGTAATTATCCGCTCGGGGATTCCATATCTGCAAATGATATCTCTCTTGATGAATCTGGCTACCACCTGCCTAGTCACATTTGTGTAAGATGCCGCTTCCACCCACTTGGTGAAATAATCGATTGCTACTAGAATGAACCGGTGTCCGTTAGAAGCTGTCGGCTCGATCTTTCCAATCATATCGATTCCCCCACATTGAGAATGGCCATGGCGATGACATCACATTCAGAGGACTCGGAGGCACATGGATCTTATCTGCATAGATTTGGCACTTATGACACTTCCTCGCAAACTTGAAGCAATCAGTTTCCATAGTTAGCCAAAAATAACCTGCCCGCAGCAGCTTCCTCGTCATAGCATGCCCACCAGCATGCGTACCAAATGTACCCTCATGTATTTCCTCCATGAGCAGCTTCGCCTCTTTCTCATCTACACAACGTAGTAGCACCAAGTCGTGATTTCTTCTGTATAAGACACCGTCCGGATTCAAATAGAAATTACCCGCCAATCTCCTGAGAGTCTTCTGATCGTGACTGGATACCCCAGCCGGATACTCTTTGTTCTTCAAGAAATTAAGGATATCAAAATACCAGGGTTTATCATCAGATGCTTCGTCAATGGCAAATACGAAGGCAGGTCTGTCAAGCCGAGAGATAACAATTTTGGGAGCCTCATTCCAGAAGTTGACTTTGTACATGGAAGACAAAGTGGCCAGGGCGTCAGCCATCTGATTCTCTGCTCGCGGTACATGATGCAATTCAACCTTGTCAAAGAAAGGAAACAATCTCCTCACGTAATTCATGTACGGTATCAAATTAGGCTGACGTGTCTCCCATTCACCTTTTATTTGATTCACTACCAGAGCTGAGTCTCCGTATACATCCAGATTTTTGATTCGCAAATCAATGGCTTCTTCAAGCCCCATGATACAAGCTTCGTATTCGGCTTCGTTATTGGTAACTGGAAATGTCAATCGGGCAGTAAACGGGATGTGCGACCCGTGTGGAGTAGTGATGATTGCCCCTATTCCGCTACCGTAGGCGTTTACAGCTCCGTCAAAGATCAACTTCCATTTGGAACCCAATTCTGGTCCTTCGTCTGGCAACGGCTCTTCACAATCTTTCATCTTTAGGTACATGATATCCTCGTCAGGAAAATCAAACCTCATCGATTGGTAATCCTCAATAGGCTGCTCTGCCAAGTACTCAGATAATACACTCCCCTTTATAGCCTTCTGCGAGACATACTGGATGTCGTATTCAGTCAAAACCATCTGCCAACGGGCAATTCTCCCCGATAATGCCTGCTTTTCGAATACATATTTGATAGGATCCATCTTCGAGATGAGCATGGTTGTATGATTCAGCATGTATTTCCTCAACCGCTTGGCGGCCCAGGCTAACGCGCAACAAGTTTTTTCGAGCATTGAATATCGAGATTCACATTCAGTAAACTTCTTACTCAAGTAGTATATTGCATGCTCTTTTCTTCCTGTCTCGTCGTGTTGACCGAGAACACAACCCATACTTCCCTCAAGAACTGTCAAATACATAATCAAGGGTCTCCCTGCCACTGGGGGTATCAAAATAGGAGGCTCCTACAAATACTGCTTTATTTTATCGAACGCCTTTTGACAATTTTCATTCCATGTTACAGCCTGGTCTTTTTTCAACAGCTTGAATAACGGCTCACACGTAGCCGTTAGGTGAGATATGAACCGAGCGATGTAGTTCAACCTCCCTAAAAACCCGCGCACCTCTTTTTCTGTTTTGGGCGTCGGCATCTCTTGTATTGCTTTTATTTTTGCAGGATCGACCTCTATTCCTTTTTCGCTCACGATAAACCCCAGCAGTTTACCCGATCTCACCCCGAAGGTGCATTTGTTAGGGTTCAGTCTCAGCCTGAACTTCCTAAGCCTTTTGAATAACTTCAGCAGATTCACCAAATGCTCTTCCTCCGTCTGGGATTTGGCAATCATATCATCGACATAAACTTCGATCTCCTTATGCATCATATCATGGAAAAGAGTCGTCATTGCATGCTGATACGTTGCCCCAACATTCTTCAATCCGAAGGGCATCACTTTATAACAAAATGTTCCCCAAGGTGTTATGAAAGTAGTCTTCTCCATGTCTTCTGGTGCCATCTTAATCTGATTATAGCCCGAGAAGCCATCCATGAAGGAGAATACGGAGAATTGGGCAGTGTTGTCACCCAACACATCGATGTGAGGAAGCGGAAAATCATCTTTCGGGCTCGCTTTGTTCAAATCACGGTAATCTACGCACATTCTCACTTTACCGTCTTTCTTTGGCACTGGTACAATATTAGCGACCCATGAGGGATATTTTGTAACAGCCAGGAAACCAGCATCCCACTGCTTTTGAACCTCCTCCTTAATTTTCACTGCCATATCAGGTCTAGTTCTGCGAAGCTTCTGCTTGACCGGCGAGCATTCTTCTTTTAACGGCAGGCGGTGCACAACCATATCTGTATCAAGCCCAGGCATGTCTTCGTACGACCAAGCGAACACATCACTATACTCTCTGAGCATTTCAACCAGTCTTCGCTTGACGTCGCTCTGCAGCGCGGCTCCTATACGGACGTTCTTTTCAACCCCTTCCGACCCCAGGTTAATAATTTCAATGACCTCCTCATGAGGCAGAATGACTCGTTCTTCTTGCTTTACCAACCAAGACAGTTCTTCGGGAACGTCGCCATCTTCAACAATCTCTTCTTCGGCCTGAAATATCGGGTGTTCAAAGTCGAGACAAGTCATAGGCGGTTCAATGATGTCATCTGAAAATGTTATCCTGCAAAAGGAATGGTTAAATGCTTCAAAATGCGTATAAAGCGAATAACCACGTTGCCATTTTATTGCAAAACACAAAACAGGAAAAAACAGAGATCGCAATATTTGTATATGAAAAAACGCCTTTTATTTAATGATTAAACAACACAATGTACATAATAGCACGACCCTAAGCAAAATCATGATGCCTCGGGTAAGACACCAGATTGTTCAACAATTAAGAAAACAAAGTATTACTGTTTGAGAGTCACAGGAACAATCTCCTGAATAGACCAATTGCATAATCCTTGTCCTGGCATGCTTGGCTGAATCCAGGCGTCCATGTCGCAATCACTGTCTCCTTCTTCGGAATCTGAAACAATGTTGACGGCCTCGTGACACACTCCACTAGCGGTGATGGTTATCGGTCCTCTGAAATGGGGTGCCCCCGCAGCAGGCGTTGATGACGACGGTTGATATCCCAGCCCGAATCGGTCCATCTTCACGGGAATATCCAGCACCTTGCCTCAGCCTTTTGTCTCACATGTCTTTACTAGAGCTTGAGCCTCCTTGTATGACGAGACGGCTACCTCTGACGCTTTACTCGGCCCAGGACCTTTGTCTTTGACGCGCAACCCTTCAAAGGCTTGACAGGGTGTTTCATGAATCTCGCCGTCGACTTCTACATACTTGAATGACGACAGATGGCTAACCAATATATCTTCTTCTCCACAGACTGTGACCACACTGTCCCCTACCATGTATTTCAGCTTTTGGTGCAAGGTAGATGTGACTGCCCCAGCACCATGGATCCAGGGTCGTCCGAGAAGGCAACTGTATGCTGGCTGGATGTCCATAATATAAAATTCAGTCGTGAAAACTTCCGGCCCCACCTGTAGAGGTAACGTTATGGATCCAAAGACTGTTCTTCGTGTACCATCAAATGCCCTGACCACCAAGTCACTAGGCGTAAAAAGGATTCCTCTGACGTCCAGTTTCATCATTGCTTTCTTGGGCAGCACGTTTAAGGAAGATCCGGTATCTACCAGTACATGAGACATGACTGAGCCCCTACACTCAACTAAGACGTGCAACGCCATGTTATGCTCTCTCCCCTTCGGGGTCAAATCAAAGTCTGTAAATCCCAAGCTATGGCCTGCGTTCACATGCGCCAACACCCCCTCCAGCTGATTTACGGAAACATCTTGGGGTACGAAGGAAGTATCCAGAACTTTCAGCAACGCATTTCTGTGAGCTTCGGAACACAATAGCAACGACAGTATGGATATCTTTGACGGCGTCTGTTGAAGGTGCTCAACAATCTTATAATCACTCTTACGAATAAGGCGCATGAACTCTTCTACATCCTTAGATGACGTTTCTTTTTCGTTCCTCTGCACCGGGACATTCTCATTCATCTTTCCTTTTCCCTTCGCCAGTCGCTCAGCCTCTACCTCAGGCGATATAAAGATTCTACCACTTCTTGTCATCCCTCCGGTACCGACGACATTGTCTACAACCTCAACTGGTTGCTTACTAACATCAATTTTCACCCCATCACAGTATACTTCCAACCCATAAGTCCAGGGGACTGCCTTAGTGCTCTCATAAGGGATTGGTCCTGCCTTGGTGATAGTGATCGGCGGTCGCCTGGCTGGTGCCGTTATGGTTATAGTTTTTCGGGGAATCGTCACAGTAGCTACATCACTTTGCTTGTCTGCTAATAACTCTGCAGGTTTTTCAAATGTCGTTCGGTCGAATTGTAATGTGCCTCCATCTATTAAAGCCTGAATACCCTTCTTCAATTCAGCACACCCCCCGACTTGGGTCCAACACTCTAAACAATACTCGTCGCAGCCTGGATACACACCTCCTTGCAATAACCTGCTCTTTATCTCGCACAACGGTGTCTTTAGGTCATCAACATTCATAATCAAATTCAAACCCTCCTCAGTTAAAATGGCATTTGCCCCATGGTTGGGCATGGGCTTTTGCACTATGTTCGGACCCGCCTGTCCAAAATTGATAGCCTTACTATCCAATAGATCCTGCACCACATGCTTGAACGCGTGGCAACCCTCTATATCGTGACCAGGAGCCCCGGAGTGGAATTCACAGTGCTTGTTCGCATCGTAACCATACGGAGGAGTGTCTGTTATTGGCGCCATAGTTCTCTTTTCCACCAAGTTCAAACCCAGTAACGTCTGTAGTAATTCTGCATACGTTGAAGGAGGCGTTTCAAACACCCTCCTTGGCTTACCCCCCTGGATTCTGCGCTGAGCAGGATGCACCCCCTGTTGTGGCTGCCGTTGCTGTTGTTGCATTTGTTGTTGCTGAAATGGAATAGTAACACTTGCCACCTGCTGCGGCTGATTGTACTGGTTTCAACCTCTGCCCCGGCCTCGGCCTCGGCCCCCAAACACTGCACTTGCATCTCCTTGACGGCGCCCACCGAAAGCCCTTCTGTTACTGCCAGCTGAAGTGGATTCCTCAGCTTGGAATCTTCCCTGTTTAATGTTGCTTTCAATCTTCTCTCCCATCAGGATTAAGTCTGAGAAACTGCCCAACGAAGTATGAAACAACTTGTCATAAAACATACCGGTAAATGTTCCTATGAACATATCATTCATTTCTTTGTCCTCCAAAGGAGTATGAACTCGAGCAGCCATGTCGCGCCATCTCTGTGCATACTCTTTGAAGCTCTCGCCCTTCTTCTGGGACAACCCCTGCAATTGGACCCGGTTGGGTGCCAAGTCACTGTTGTACTTATAGTGAGCCACGAACGCTTCAGCCAGCTGCTTCCATGTCTTTATCTGAGTTGGTTCCAATCCCATATACCACTCAAGGGAGGGACCAGACAAGCTATCTTGAAAGAAATGCATCAGCATCCTCTCATCGTTTGAATACGCCGACATCCTTCTGTAGTATGACCGCACATGCACCTTTGGACAGGTATCCCCCTTATACTTGTCGAATGTGGGAGCTTTGAATTTTATTGGTACCCTCAGGCCAGGCACCAGACCCATTGTAGTCATATCTAAGCCAACAACACTTTGATTCACGACCCCCTTCATCTGCTCCTCGAGCATCTTGATTCTCTGAGAGTCATCCATAGGACCTTCGAAACCTCCACCGGAGAAAGCATCCTCTTGCTGATCTTCTAGCCAATTACCATTCCCAATTCCGTATCCATCGTACCCGTTGTTACGGCCAACTCTAGTCTGGTTCATTACAGGGCCTCGCCCCCTGTTACCATACCCCGGAGCGACTCCTACAGGTCCAAAAGACATTATCCCGGCACCATTTCCATCTCCGAATCCGCCATAACCCTGATTAGTCATACCAAATCCGTCCTGTCCGAAACCTTGAGCGTTGAAGCCGTACTTCCCAACATGATCAAACCCCTGGTCATTGAAGCCGAATCCATTATTACTGAAGCCATTACCTCCCATATTATCACCCAGGTTGACATCTCCGAGCCCAACGTTGTTGACGATAGTATCGTTACCGATTCCAACATTACCGTTCCCGGCGGCAGTGCCGTTGTTCACATTGACAGCAGGTATGTTTACCACAGGTGGAGCTACCGGTGTGGGGGTACCATCCCCGTGAATAGTGTCGACTCGCACAGAATTATGGTCTTCATTTCCGTGCCCAGCATTTCTTACCAACAAAGGCTGCACCAAAGCTTGCAAATTCTCCTGGCCTTTCGCAATGGTCTCCATTGTCTGCATGAATAGCGCCAGCTTCTCACGCATGTCCTGCATTTCATTCTGCATTTGATCCATAATTCTTCGGCAGTTGGTACGAGTGGAGTATCGGTGCGGGCGTTGACTTTCAATCCTGAAAAGACCTGGTACAGTGCAGGAAATGAGATAAAGTTCAATAATCACCTGCAATGCAATATGAATGTGAATGCAATGCAATATGTGTCTGTGCCTTAGGGCGTATCATTCCCGATTCTAGTGCGAATGTGCCATTGTGGTGACAGTGACAGCAATACGAAGGTCGGAGCCGAACCATAGAAAACACCTCATATATTGCAGAGAAATCCATTAAGCCAAGAATACAATGTCAATGAGTGTACAATAAGAAGGCATGACCTCAACCAACAATTCTGGTGATGGTCAGCACAAATGCAAATAAAGCACGCACATTAATACATGAAACGGTCAAGTACTCCCATATGCCTGGTACTCCTCTAGTAACTTCTTAGTCTCTGGATGACTTGGTCGGGTAAGCAGACCCTCAACAAGTAGATCTCTTCGCTTGAGAACACGCCGCAAATCACCAGCGGATTCCTCCCATGCCCCTTCTCCGAAGCGATCCTCTAGCTTCCGCTTCTGAGACACAGCCTCTTTCTTGCTTTCGATGGCCTTGTTCAATGCATTCTGGAGACTATATCTGGCCATCACCTCCTCTTCATACTTCTTAGTGCTATCCTTCAACTGTTCTTCAAGTTCAGAAATTTGCTGCTTCAATTTGTCTTCCCTCTCTTTGTTGTTGGTTAGCGTAGCATTCCACGTCTTGTTACAAGAAGAGATTTCCCGGTGGGCGGCATCGAGTGCTTTCTTTTTAGACTCCAACATGTCATGAGAGCTTCTGAACTCTTTCCCCAGGCGTTCACGCTTCTTTTTCTCTTCAGTCAATTCAGCCCCTAGCCTGTTTACTAATTCAATCTGCTGTTAGAAAGAATGCACATCCTTGTTCTTCTCACTACGCATCTGAGCCAGTTCCTTTTCTAACCCTTCATTGATCTTCATCAAGGCCTCTTTTTATTTTACAACTCGCTCGTAGACCTCCATAGTAACTGTGGTTGGTTCCTCTATCGGAATGTGAACAGGGACTGGTGCAGCGGGAAATGGCATCAGCAACTGTCTCGCTCTCTCTTGGATCCAAACTTTGTATGGTACATAAGCCTGACAATCATTCTTCCCCAATAGTGGTTTCCCTCTCTGTTGATACGCATCCAGGCGTGCTGAAGCTTGGCTAGTAACTCTCCATTCAAATCACCGGTGAAGTACAGAGATTCATGTACTTCTTCCTCCTTAGGTGGGTTCTTCAACGCGTATCCAAACTGGCGAACGAACAGAGATGGGTTATAATTGATGCACCCTTTTCTTCCTATCAAAGGAACATTAGGATACCCAGAACAACTGAAAATAAGCTCAGACCCCAGCAAGTCTCGGTCAAACCACTCAATGTCTTCAGCAGATAGTCTCATCAGGCGCTCTAGCCAATCGGCTGTAGTTGCACTATCTACAAAAGGTCCCTTCAGGGGGAGATGGCTCTTAAACCACATGTTCAACAGCGGCGCACAACAGTAAACAGTCTTTCCTCTTCTATTTTCATTTTTGTAGTGCAATGAATGATAGAGATCTCCAATCAAAGTGGGTACCGGGTTGCCAGCAGCAAACAGATGAAAAGCGTCCAAGTCCACAAAACTGGGTAAATTGGGAAACAGCACTACTCCGTAGATGCATAGAGCCAAGATAGCATTAAAGACTATCCAACATCCATTTTTGGCGTACTCTTGAGCTTTGCCAACCAGAAAATCGAGGGAGAAACCTGGAACCCCGAGCCAAGAAGTCACTAATAGTTCAGAAGCGTTCATGTGTAAGGCCTTAGCTAAGTCCTCTAGCTGGGGCTTAGCGTCACGATGGATGAAAGGAACCTTATTTTGTACCGGCAGCTCGATAAACTCCACGTATTCTTCCAGGGTAGGCCCCAAAACAAAGTCAGCAAACTTGAAACATCTCAATGCAGGGTCATAGAATTGCATCAAGGTGTACAGCCCATTCATCTCAACAGCAGTTGGCTTGCAGACCAGTCTCAACAATCTTCCATGACTCATCCTGAAACTTCTCCTAACCTCCTCATCAGCAAGGGACATCAGACCAAGTAGGGGAGTAATGTCAGGTGTAGGTAACTTGTACGCAACTGTCTTTCTCAAACCAGCCATGATCAATAAGCAGAAGTCCGGGCACTAGAATCAGGGAATATGCAAATGCACCTGCAGCACAGACACACGTTAATAGGATGTAATGATAATGGTTATGCAACAATGCAATGCACATAGATGCAACAGGGACCAAATGCCATTACTGAGAAGCCTGAACCATATCAAAAGTCTCAGATAGACCCTCCAGAATTCCTCAAACCCTGGTCTTGGATAGACCCAATATAAAGCTCCAACACTGGTCTCTGATAGACCCCATAATATAATTCTGACTGGTCTCTGATAGACCCCATATCATAACTCCAACTGGTCTCTGATAGACCTCACAACTGTCCATAAATACCCAGAATCTCAGATCAAGAAACAAACCGGTATCTGAAGGTCTAGTTACCTGCATAACCCCAAACCCTCTCACAGGTAGGTGTCCTAGTAACTGACAATGGTATGGCATCCTATCGGTCGTCGGCGTCACAGACTTTCAGGGTTGATGATACGATTCCCAGAAGGAGTGGCATCATCAAATCCTGAAGAGGCCTCACTTAGCCAACTTCCAAATGATCGGTTCCCGGAGTCGACAATTCAGCTAACCAACAACCCCTTCGACCCAAAGGGTAGAAAAAGAAGTCAACCAGAAGAACCTCGTCCGAGTGTAGATTTTGTGGGACACTAATGCAAGTAAAGCCGGCACGCGCCCACTACTTTCTACTCTAATTCTAAGTGCACTCAAGCCCAGGTTCGGCTTATCTCTCAATCATAGAACACCCGTCACAACCCCAATACAACAATAATAACAATAATATAATGCTGAAGGTAAATGACAGAAAAAGTAAATCCATACAAAATCCTCGACGGGAAAACAAGCGTTAGGATTGACTCGCTTAAGGGACGTTGGATCCCAAATGCATAAGGAACTATCGCAGTCCTTAGCAGCCAGGGGACGTTGGATCCCCAGCAGAGTCGCCAGCTGTCGCTACTGCGAAAATCGGCGCCGGCTGAACAGAAGAGTCGCCACCGTGCGTTATTTATCCCAACGGAGGGAAAGGAAACGCTCGAAGTAAACCTACCGCAAAGACAGGAAAGGAATGGTCATCGCAACCAAATCCTGGATTCGAGAGTCGGTTACGCAAGGGGAAGGTATTAGCACCCCTCACGTCCGTCGTACTCGACGGGATCCACGCTTGTTTTCTAGTACGGATTGTTATTCTATCTATTCTACAGGTCTGGGGTTAAAAGAAAAGAAAATGACTCGGCAAAGTATCGCACTTTATGCCTACGTATTCCCGTCTGGAACGAGAAATCAGAGTCAACGTAGTTCGCCTACCTACGGGAAAGGAGGGGAAGGTTGCTCGCTAGGATATCGCATCCTATGCCTACGTACTTTCATACAGCATGAAAGATCAGAGCAAACGTAGTTCGGGCCACGTACGACACAAGTCTGTTTTGATTGCTTTTATCTCCTTCTAAAAAAGGGTTTTTCCGATTACCGGTCCAAGCAGACAAAAATGACGTTTTGAGGAGTTCACATTCTTTTACGGAAGAAGTGTCTTTTATTGTGTTTGAAAGATTTATTGTGTTTTTCTGTTTGTTTTGAGGAAGAAGAGACAGAACTCTAACCTACGGTTGAAAAGGGAATCACACTAACCTAATGTTATCATGCATGGGTTAAGACCTAGTGTCTATCATGCTCCTCTCTTGCACAGAGAGAAACAGAGATCCTAAGGGGATAAACGGAAACAGAAACAAAAGATACAATAGACAGTAAAATATGCATGAATGCAGCAGTACAAGCGAGGCAAGGGAGTCCCACTCAACCTCGAACCTAGAAAACAACAGGCAAAAGCGAACCAAAATTTGCTTTCAACCTAACAGGTTAATGGCAAACAATACAGTCAGGGAAATTCAAACAATACATCAAGAATTAAACAGCTAAAAAAAACAGCAAAAGCAGTCTTCATCAACATCTGTCTTCAAGTCATCTTCAACCATCTACAAGCTTTAAGCAAGCATCAGTCTTCATCTTCAAGCCTTCAAGCAAGGTCTCTATCTTCAATCTTTCAGTGGCTTTTCTTCAAGTCTCACTCTCCAAGATGAGCAGCAGTCAACAAGATAAATTAGATGTTAAGCAGTCAGTTGCCTACCAAGGGTGGCCTACTGGCTGTTAACATGATATAGACAGTTTTCTCTCAAAAGTTCTATCTTTTAAATACATTCACTAATCCTTCCAAAGGAAGGAGGTGGGTATTTAAAAGAGACTTTGAATCATAGAGAAAGAATGGAGGCAAACAAGACCTTCCATGTTTGTGAATCAAGTTCCTATTCTAGAGCTCTGCCTAACTCCTAGATCCTATAACCTTCAACAGCTGCCAGCAAGATACTCTTCATCAACCCTGAAAATTGGTCTTCATTCTCTTAATCCTCAATGGGCTTCATCAGCAAAGTCTTCAGCTCAAACCCAACCCCCCAAACAGGCCCAATACCCCACACAGTCAAACAAATAACCCTAGAGAGGGCACACCACACAATCAATCAAATACAGGAAATATACTAGTAGTAATAGTATAATAGGGGAATTCCTAGCATTTTCTAAGGGATCTATTACTTACCCATAATACCCCTATAGTCCCATACCCCATAATTCAAACTACAACTCCTAAAAGAAATGATTTATCACACCTATGTCACACCAAAACCCTAATTTTGATTCCCCTAATCACACCTACACAAACCATCTAAAACTTAATCCTAAAATCATGAATTAAATCTCATATGAAATTTAAAGTCCTAAGTGAAGTACCCTAAAAAGAATGGGTCCAAAATATAAAAGGATCTAACTAAACTAAAATCAACAAAATCAAGTATTAAACTAAACATCACTTAAAACCTATTTAAAAGAAAAATATACTAAAAATGCAAAAATAAAATGAAATGCTAATTTTATTACATGACAATTTTCTTAACAGAAATAGAAAAAAGATGCAAAAACAACCACTTAAAAATCAATAAAATTCAATTTAATATGCAATTTCTAAATTTGAAGAAATTAAAAGAAAATGAAAATAGGAGAAAAAGGGGGAGGGGTGTTAGAAGTAAGAACCTGCATTGGAAAATGGATGATGGGCCCAGACTGGGGGTGCGCGTAGCAAGGCGCGCCTGGGCCCAGTTAATCAGAAAACACAAAAGAAAAAATAAAAACCAAAACGGTGCATAAAGTAATAAACGCAGTTAAAAATGAGTGGGCCTGGCAAATGGTGGTGCGAATAGAAATGGATCCTTAAGCCCAAGCTGAGAATTTAAGTGAAACGGCGCGTTTCACGTTCTCTGATTCCCTCTCGTTTTCAACTTTAAACCAGGGCCGTGCGATCTGAGACTTGGTCAATGGTCTGCGAATGATCCAACGCTTGTGGAGTCATCTTCTCCAACGAGCTAGGGTTTATAGTAAAAGCCATGGAAATTGAACCTTCATACGTGAATCTTCCAGTGTCTCGTGCTCCCTCGTTTCTCCATGAAACTCAAAACTTCCAAAGGTGAAATTGATCTACTTTCCTCCCTGGACACAGCCATGGATCCAGTTTGCACTAACATGCTCTAAAAAGCCAAACCCGATAGCCCTACATCCATGGATACTCAAACTTCCAACTTCTTCTTTTTCCAATTTCTTGTCATCAAAATACTCACCTTGCATCACTGATTAACCTAAGCTAAACCACATGAGTTAAAACCTCCTATTCTTCTAGTTCTAGATCCAAACAGTTGGTGTGCTCACATATCAACCTCCATCAAATTCAGTCAAAATCTCCAGAATTATTCATCTAACTACCTAGGTCATTCTTATCCTAACCAACCTACATCATGCTAACTAAATTAAGCCAATTCGAAGAGATTACTAACCTGGTGCAAAACTGAAAACAGATGGTGAGATCCTTGGATTCACAGCTAGAAATGCTCTAGACTTGATCAATGGCTATGGATCTTGGTTCTGTATGCATTTGTGCTTGCTCAAAGGCTTTGGATTCTTGTAACCAAATCTTTTTGCAATTTGGAGGATGAACTTGTAGCACACGATTATGGCTTCAATACATTCAATTCTTGCTTGGGATGTGATCAATGATGATCATGGAGTATGGTAGGATCAATAATCTTGCAGAATGATGAAGAATTGGGAAGTTTTGAATGAATTTGCAAAAATGCAAAATGGAGCGAAACTTGGTGTTTTTGATCAAAATGAAGTGCCACCATGCATTGAATGAGCTCTAGGGTTTATATAGATGCCCATGGAAACATCTAGAACTTGCTGGAAACTTCTTGCACACAAATCCCTTGTGTTTTGGCATGTGTTACTTTAATCATAAGCAAGCCATGATATCTCTCAAACTTTGAACTAAACTCAAAAATCCACTATTTCCAATGTTCTCAAAACATTGTTTCCAATCAAAATGACCTATAATTTCATCCCATTTGGACATGTTATGAAAAATCTCATTTTTAAGTCACTTTTATTCATTAAATTCACCTTTTAATTGACCAAATTTGCAATCTTGAGCTATGAGCATTTTACAACTTCCATGACCACTTTTCTAGACTCAAAATGTCATTTGGAACAACTTTGATGTTGTGAAGTTTTTCATTTGAGGCATCCTTGCATGAGTTTTAGGCATATGCTTGAAATGACCTGTAATTCTCAAATGACCAAAATGCCCTTTGCTTGCCAAAGACATAAGTAGAGTTCCACAAATCAGATTAAGGCATACCATACCTTTCTAGAAAGCTAAGATCATAAGGAACAACTTTCATGTTGACCAGAAATCCATTTGAAAACTCTTTGAGGGGTAAACGTTTCTTGGAAGACAAGTAACTTTCACAGACAAAATTTCAGATGCCTCTGGTGACCTATAACTTGCAAGGACCATAACTTGAGTTCTATAAATCTCCTTGATGTCTTCCACCACTCAAATTAAAGGTCTTGAGATCCTCTACAAGTTTCATGTTGGCCAAGGATCCATTTGAAGCTTGCGTTTTGAATTATCTTGCTTGGAAGTTTGACCTAAATCAGGGGATTTTACACAGAAACCCTAATTTAGAAACCTCTCTTCTTCTTGATTTCTCTTGATTCCTCCTTGGCACAACACCACATCCATATCTACATGTCAAATGATGAACCCCACATCTTTCAAATAGACCTTGATGCCTTTCAATCAAGCATTTGACCTAGGGTTGACCTAGGGTTGACCCAGATGAAACCCTAGTTGACTGTCTTCAACTGCAACTCTTGTGATCACATCAATGACTTGTCTCACTTTCAAAATGGCCATATAGGTCCTCCATGATGTCTATATACCCTCCATTCTCAATTCACATCTCACAACTTCTTTGATGGTCTTCAAATACACTCAAGATAGGAGATAGATCCACTGCTTGATCCACTGACTTCTTAGATTTCAATTTCTTTCTGATGACTTGGATAGGCTTGAATTTGAATAAGAACCTCTTGATAGGCTCATAGAGATGAGAATAGTACTTGGTCCCTTGTTGGATGACTTGATATGCTATGTTATGCAGATGAATGAATATGTACATGACTTCTTATGCAAATGCTAATGCAATTGCAACATAAACCAAGTGAAGTAAGTTGAGCAAATTTTAGGGTGCAACAGCTGCCCCTATTCAAGCGACTTGGACCCGACTGGGTGAAGAGCAAACGGCCTTCAAACATTCGAGGTACGAGACGGTTGAATACTAAGAACCCGGAAATTTGCCAACCGCAGAAATAAACTACACAACTGTTTGGGGAACAAATCTGATTTCATCATTATCTTGTCAATACTGGAACGAACTCATTGACTTCACTAGGGAAGTACTTCTGTCAACAAAACATGACCCTGCCACTGATACAGGAAAATAGCACCGTCATCACTACGGGTAATAATCTGGGAAAATAACACCGCCATCGCTACAGGTAATACTTTGTCATTACTACAGGAAATAACTCTGCCACCACTGCGGGAAATAACTCCGCCACCACTGCGGGAAAATAACTCCGCCACCAATACGGGAAAATGACTCCGTCACCAATACGGGAAAATGACTCCGCCACCAATACGGGAAAATGACTCTGCCACCACTGCGGGAAATAACTCTGCCACCACTGCGGGAAAATAACTCCGTCATCGCTACAGGAAATAACTCCGCCACCAATACGGGAAAATGACTCCGTCACCAATACAGGAAAATGACTCCGCCACCACTGCGGGAAATAACTCCGCCACCACTGCGGGAAAATGACTCTGTCACCAATACGGGAAAATAACTCCGCCACTATTGCGGGAAATATTCTGTCAAATACAGGAAACTAACTCCGCCTCTGCTACGGGTAATACTCTGTCGAATACAGGTTCTCTGCCTATCTTTGCAGCATCTAGATCCATCAATCACATGGGTAACACAATACGAGTCTTGTCTTCTAATTTCAGTGCTGACATGGCAGCAAATCTGAGAAGGACTCTAATGGGGATTTTCTGAATCCACACTGCCAGACAACTTTCCAAAAATCGATTCACGAAATCTTTTGATAACGGCTTAACAACCATCTTGAAGAAATACTCCGCTGGAGGGGTAAGAGAAACTTTAAACAAGCAACTCTGTGGGGAATAATGCCAAAACTGACATTATCGTTGAATGTCTCACGCCGAGATCTTGAATGTTTGGTAATTAATTTGAGCAAGAGCTCCCTCCCCCTGCAAGGGAAACAACACTTGAAAACAAACGGTTAACCAACCTGGTTTATGTTCCAACATGCATATGTTTGACAATGGCGTAATGCTCCATTCGACATGGGAATGCTACGCGTTTTTATTTGGTAGATGCAAATATGACACTATATGCCGATGCAAATGCAAGTTCGAACTGCTGGGATACAAAAACCGCTTCAGCAAAATAAATGCTGAAGATAATGCCAACTCCGCTGGGGGTAACCGGGCGTTACAGAATTGTTCCAGCAAAATAAATGCTGGAAGAGTGAAGCCCGCTTCACTGAGGAATAACTGAATGCGCCAATCAGGATTGGACTTTTTGCTGGGGAGTGAACGGGTATCACACGGTATTCCGGAAAAATAAATGTCAGGACACACAACCAACTCTGCCGGGAAGAGTTTTAATCTTCGAGTTCCACTGGGAGGAAAGAAAATACTTGTTGAACAAAGAGAGAACTCCGCTGAGGACGAAACGACCCTCTTGGGGAAAATCAACTGACTCCGCTGGGGGAGATTAAATGACCCTACTGGGAAGGGTGGACCGCCTAAGTACAGCTCACAAGTTTGGAAATATTAATCTTCCGAGGCTAAACCACTCTGCTCGGGATGGGGGATCCTTTTGGGGGATACCACACTGTCGGAATACAGCCTTCGATCTGGGAATCATCAATTCTGCTGAGAGTAAACGACTTTGCTGGAGAATGTCCTTCGGCTAAGCTGCTACTAGCTGGGGAATTCGATCCTTCTTCAGTAAGGAACAATGTTATCTTGGAAGCGCGACCTGCGTGGGGATCGAGTCTTTCGTTACGAGCTTCTGGCCAGTACTGCAATCTTTTGATCGTCCACTTCATGCGGCTACAAACCCTAAGGCAAGACAAGTCTATGCAACCAAATCTATTCAGGTTAGTGTTAGTGACATTATTTCCAGTTAATTCAAAGTTTTAGCAATTATTGGCGAGGGCCAGCGACGTTATACACTTGCTAGTTTTATTAACCTTCGGCGTTTATTATGTACAAAACAGTAAAGAACCAGCATCAAATACTGAATAACATGTTTTATTGATTGGGCCCCTAAATGGGCGGAGTTTTATACACGGGGTGTAACTCCTGAAAAGAGGAAGCTACGCACAACAAATATACAAGTATGCACAAGAAGCATAAATATAATGACAAATCAAATTTGTACACATGTCGGCAACGGGATGCAGACGAACATCATGAGCTGATCCTCCTATGACTCGCCTGACTCTAGTGCTTTCCCGGTATGCACACTTCCGAAGAGATTGTATCTGATAATCGACCCCTCAGGTATATCCTCCCGCACCAATGCGCACCGCAGTATCAAATTCGGACCGCAGTCATTTGCTTTTCAAATCCCTAACTTTTGCGTGAACCGCCCTTTACGGGTTTTCAGTTCACCGGGATACCCTTTTTTGCCGAAGCCGCCCAGTGTAGGTTTTCAACTTCGCGGGTGTACATTTTTTTTCAATTTTATCCCTAACTTTTGCCCGAACCTTTCATTCTGTTTTTGGTTCGCCAGGATGCCCCCTTTTTGCCTGGACTCTCTTTTTTCTGTCCAGCGGGTCAATTTCAAGCAAAGTATTTTTTAACTGCGTCCGAATTCACAGGCAACGTAAAGTCTTCACCGTCCATGGTGGACAACAACAGAGCTCCTCCTGAAAAGAC
The DNA here is from genome assembly GCA_963859935.3 of Lathyrus sativus. NCBI lineage: Eukaryota > Viridiplantae > Streptophyta > Magnoliopsida > Fabales > Fabaceae > Lathyrus > Lathyrus sativus. Next base: position 322,890,465 of record OZ012739.1, read on the forward strand.
TTTTCTGACAACGTATGGCCCTTCGTAGTTAAAGGTCCACTTGCCCCTGTGATCTGCCTGTGGCGGGAGAATCCTTTTCAGCACAAGGTCGCCCGTCTGAAAGCTCCGAGGATGTATCTTCTTATCATATGCTTTCTTCATTCGGCTCTGGTACAAACGACTGTATGCTAGAGAAGCTAGCCTCTCCTCATCCATTAAACTTAGCTGGTTCAACCTGTCTTTCACCCATTCTGCCTCGTCTAGTTGGACATTTCGCAGTACTCTTAACGAAGGAATCTCAACTTCCAGTGGTAACACTGCTTCCATTCCATATACCAACGAGAACGGGGTTGCCCCGGTTGATGTGCGTACCTTCGTACGATAACCGTGCAAAGCAAAAGGTAGCATCTCGTGCCAATCCTTATAGGTCACCACCATCTTCTGAACAATCTTCTTTATATTCTTATTGGCCGCTTCAACAGCGCCATTCATCTTGGGTCGATAAGGGGAGGAGTTGTGATGCTCGATCTTAAAATTCTGACACAGCTCCTTCATCATTTTGTTATTCAGGTTTGAACCGTTGTCGGTAATTATCCGCTCGAGCAGCCATGTCGCGCCATCTCTGCGCATACTCTTTGAAGCTCTCGCCCTTCTTCTGGGACAACCCCTGCAATTGGACCCGGTTGGGTGCCAAGTCACTGTTGTACTTATAGTGAGCCACGAACGCTTCAGCCAGCTGCTTCCATGTCTTTATCTGAGTTGGTTCCAATCCCATATACCACTCAAGGGAGGGACCAGACAAGCTATCTTGAAAGAAATGCATCAGCATCCTCTCATCGTTTGAATACGCCGACATCCTTCTGTAGTATGACCGCACATGCACCTTTGGACAGGTATCCCCCTTATACTTGTCGAATGTGGGAGCTTTGAATTTTATTGGTACCCTCAGGCCAGGCACCAGACCCATTGTAGTCATATCTAAGCCAACAGCACTTTGATTCACGACCCCCTTCATCTGCTCCTCGAGCATCTTGATTCTCTGAGAGTCATCCATAGGACCTTTGAAACCTCCACCGGAGAAAGCATCCTCTTGCTGATCTTCTAGCCAATTACCATTCCCAGTTCCGTATCCATCGTACCCGTTGTTACGGCCAACTCTAGTCTGGTTCATTACAGGGCCTCGCCCCCTGTTACCATACCCCGGAGCGACTCCTGCAGGTCCAAAAGACATTATCCCGGCACCATTTCCATCTCCGAATCCGCCATAACCCTGATTAGTCATACCAAATCCGTCTTGTCCGAAACCTTGAGCGTTGAAGCCGTACTTCCCAGCATGATCAAACCCCAGGTCATTGAAGCCGAATCCATTATTATTGAAGCCATTACCTCCCATATTATCACCCAGGTTGACATCTCCGAGCCCAACGTTGTTGACGATAGTATCGTTACCGATTCCAACATTACCGTTCCCGACGGCAGTGCCGTTGTTCACATTGACAGCAGGTATGTTTACCACAGGTGGAGCTACCGGTGTGGGGGTACCATCCCCGTGAATAGTGTCGACTCGCACAGAATTATGGTCTTCATTTCCGTGCCCAGCATTTCTTACAACCAAAGGCTGCACCAAAGCTTGCAAATTCTCCTGGCTTTCGCAATGGTCTCCATTGTCTGCATGAATAGCGCCAGCTTCTCACGCATGTCCTGCATTTCATTCTGCATTTGATCCATAATTCTTTGGCAGTTGGTACGAGTGGAGTATCGGTGCGGGCGCTGACTTTCAATCCTGAAAAGACCTGGTACAGTGCAGGAAATGAGATAAAGTTCAATAATCACCTGCAATGCAATATGAATGTGAATGCAATGCAATATGTGTCTGTGCCTTAGGGTGTATCATTCCCGATTCTAGTGCGAATGTGCCATTGTGGTGACAGTGACAGCAATACGAAGGTCGGAGCCGAACCATAGAAAACACCTCATATATTGCAGAGAAATCCATTAAGCCAAGAATTCAATGTCAATGAGTGTACAATAAGAAGGCATGACCTCAACCAACAATTCTGGTGATGGTCAGCACAAATGCAAATAAAACACGCACATTAATACATGAAACGGTCAAGTACTTCCATATGCCTGGTACTCCTCTAGTAACTTCTTAGTCTCTGGATGACTTGGTCGGGTAAGCAGACCCTCAACAAGTAGATCTCTTCGCTTGAGAACACGCCGCAAATCACCAGCGGATTCCTCCCATGCCCCTTCTCCAAAGCGATCCTCTAGCTTCCGCTTCTGAGACACAGCCTCTTTCTTGCTTTTGATGGCCTTGTTCAATGCATTCTGGAGACTATATCTGGCCATCACCTCCTCTTCATACTTCTTAGTGCTATCCTTCAACTGTTCTTCAAGTTCAGAAATTTGCTGCTTCAATTTGTCTTCCCTCTCTTTGTTGTTGGTTAGCGTAGCATTCCACGTCTTGTTACAAAAAGAGATTTCCCGGTGGGCGGCATCGAGTGCTTTCTTTTTAGACTCCAACATGTCATGAGAGCTTCTGAACTCTTTCCCCAGGCGTTCACGCTTCTTTTTCTCTTCAGTCAATTTAGCCCCTAGCCTGTTTACTAATTCAATCTGCTGTTGGAAAGAATGCACAGCCTTGTTCTTCTCACTACGCATCTGAGCCAGTTCCTTTTCTAACCCTTCATTGATCTTCATCAAGGCTTCTTTTTCTTTTACAACTCGCTCGTAGACCTCCATAGTAACTGTGGTTGGTTCCTCTATCGGAATGTGAACAGGGACTGGTGCAGCGGGAAATGGCATCAGCAACTGTCTCGCTCTCTCTTGGATCCAAACTTTGTATGGTACATAAGCCTGACAATCATTCTTCCCCAACAGTGGTTTCCCTCTTCTGTTGATACGCATCCAGGCGTGCTGAAGCTTGGCTAGTAACTCTCCATTCAAATCACCGGTGAAGTACAGAGATTCCTGTACTTCTTCCTCCTTAGGTGGGTTCTTCAACGCGTATCCAAACTGGCGAACGAACAGAGATGGGTTATAATTGATGCACCCTTTTCTTCCTATCAAAGGAACATTAGGATACCCAGAACAACTGAAAATAAGCTCAGACCCCAGCAAGTCTCGGTCAAACCACTCAATGACTTCAGCAGATAGTCTCATCAGGCGCTCTGGCCAATCGGCTGTAGTTGCACTATCTACAAAAGGTCCCTTCAAGGGGAGATGGCTCTTAAACCACATGTTCAACAGCGGCGCACAACAGTAAACAGTCTTTCCTCTTCTATTTTCATTTTTGTAGTGCAATGAATGATAGAGATCTCCAATCAAAGTGGGTACCGGGTTGCCAGCAGCAAACAGATGAAAAGCGTCCAAGTCCACAAAACTGGGTAAATTGGGAAACAGCACTACTCCGTAGATGCATAGAGCCAAGATAGCATTAAAGACTATCCAACATCCATTTTTGGCGTACTCTTGAGCTTTGCCAACCAGAAAATCGAGGGAGAAACCTGGAACCCCGAGCCAAGAAGTCACTAATAGTTCAGAAGCGTTCATGTGTAAGGCCTTAGCTAAGTCCTCTAGCTGGGGCTTAGCGTCACGATGGATGAAAGGAACCTTATTTTGTACCGGAAGCTCGATAAACTCCGCGTATTCTTCCAGGGTAGGCCCCAAAACAAAGTCAGCAAACTTGAAACATCTCAATGCAGGGTCATAGAATTGCATCAAGGTGTACAGCCCATTCATCTCAACAGCAGTTGGCTTGAAGACCAGTCTCAACAATCTTCCATGACTCATCCTGAAACTTCTCCTAACCTCCTCATCAGCAAGGGACATCAGACCAAGTAGGGGAGTAATGTCAGGTGTAGGTGACTTGTACGCAACTGTCTTTCTCAAACCGGCCATGATCAATAAGCAGAAGTCCGGGCACTAGAATCAGGGAATATGCAAATGCACCTGCAGCACAGACACACGTTAATGGGATGCAATGATAATGGTTATGGAACAATGCAATGCACATAGATGCAACAGGGACCAAATGCCATGACTGAGAAGCCTGAACCATATCAAAAGTCTCAGATAGACCCTCCAGAATTCCTCAAACCCTGGTCTTGGACAGACCCAATATAAAGCTCCAACACTGGTCTCTGATAGACCCCATAATATAATTCTGACTGGTCTCTGACAGACCCCATATCATAACTCCAACTGGTCTCTGATAGACCTCACAACTGTCCATAAATACCTAGAATCTCAGATCAAGAAACAAACCGGTATCTGAAGGTCTAGTTACCTGCATAACCCCAAACCCTCTCACAGGTAGGTGTCCTAGTAACTGACAATGGTATGGCATCCTATGTGGTCGTCGGTGTCACAGACTTTCAGGGTTGATGATACGATTCCCAGAAGGAGTGGCATCATCAAATCCTGAAGAGGCCTCACTTAGCCAACTTCCAAATGATCGGTTCCTGGAGTCGACAATTCAGCTAACCAACAACCCCTTCGACCCAAAGGGTAGAAAAAGAAGTCAACCAGAAGAACCTCGTCCGAGTGTAGATTTTGTGGGACACTAATGCAAGCAAAGCCGGCACGCGCCCACTACTTTCTACTCTAATTCTAAGTGCACTCAAGCCCAGGTCCGGCTTATCTCTCAATCATAGAACACCCGTCACAACCCCAATACAGCAATAATAACAATAATATAATGCTGAAGGTAAATGACAGAAAAAGTAAATCCATACAAAATCCTCGACGGGAAAACAAGCATTAGGATTGACTCGCTTAAGGGACGTTGGATCCCAAATGCATAAGGAACTATCGCAGTCCTTAGTGTCGCTACTGCGAAAATCGGCGCCGGCTGAACAGAAGAGTCGCCACCGCGCGTTATTTATCCCACGGGAGGGAAAGGAAACGCTCAGAGTAAACCTCGCACAACACGGGAAAGGTATGGTCATCGCAACCAAAACCTGGGTTCGGGAGTCGGTTACGCAAGGGGAAGGTATTAGCACCCCTCACGTCCATCGTACTCGATGGGATCCACGCTTGTTTTCGGGTATGGATTGTTATTCTATCTAAACTATAGGTCAAGGGTGAAAAAGAAAATAAAATGAAAATAAAAATGACTCGGCAAAGTATCGCACTTTATGCCTACGTATTCCCGTCTGGAACGAGAAATCAGAGTCAACGTAGTTCGCCTACCTACGGGAAAGGAGGGGAAGGTTGCTCGCTAGGATATCGCATCCTATGCCTACGTACTTTCATACAGCATGAAAGATCAGAGCAAACGTAGTTCGGGCCACGTACGACACAAGCTTGTCTTGGTTGATTTTATTCCTTCTGAAAAGGTTTTCTTGATTAACAGTCCCGGCGGACAAAAATGACGTCTTGATGAGTTCACATTCTTTTACGAAGAAGTGTCTTTTATTGTGTTTGAAATCTTTATGGTATTTTTCTGTTTGTTTTGAGAAAGAAAGAGACAGAACTCTAACCTACGGTTGCGAAGGGAAACACACTAACCTAATGTTATCATGCATGGGTTAAGACCTAGTGTCTATCATGCTCCTCTCTTGCACAGAGAGAAACAGAGATCCTACGGGATAGGCAGAAACAGAAACAATAACAGATATAATAAAGCGGTAAAATGCATGGATGCAACAGCACAAGCGAGGCAAGGGAGTCCCACTCAACCTCGAACCTAGAAAACAATAGGCAAAAGTGAACAGGCTTCACTTTCAACCCAGCAGGGTAAACAGCAAACAATACAGTCCAGAAAATCAATCAATACATCAGCAAAAGAAATACAGCAAAAGAAACAGCATCAGCAGCTCTGAATCAACATCTGGCTTCAAGTCATCTCCAATTAGCTACAGGCTTCAACAAGCATCAATCTCCATGGCCTTCAGACAAGGGCTTGGATCATCTATCTTCCATCTGCAATGGCTTTCTTCATGCTCAAACCTCCAGGATGAGGGATTGGTCACAAGAGTGAATGGGTGTTAAGCAATCAGTTGACTACCAAAGGTGGTGAACAGACTGCTTCTAACACAAAAGACATTTTCTCTCAAGAGTTCTATCTCATAGACACTATCACCAAGCCTTCCAAAGGAAGGGGGTGAGTGTCTTAGAGAGACTCTGAATCACAGAGAAGAATGGATGCAGACAAGGCAATCCATGTTTGAGAAACAAACTTTCTAACCTAGAGCTCTGCCTAGCTCCTAAACCCTAGTTCCTCAGCATCTGCTAGCAAGAATCTCCTCCTCAACTCTGACAGTTGATCTTCAACATCTGGATCTCCAATGGTCTTCATCTTCACAAGACTTCAGCTTCCCAGGGCCCCAGACAAACCCAATACCCAAGCAAGCAAGCAATAATCCCCAGAGGGCACACCACACCAGTCAATCAAGTATACACAGACAGTATTAATAGCAGTAGGGGAATCTTAACTTTTTCTAAGGGATCTAGTAACTACCCATAGCCCCTATAGTCCCATAACTAATCTAGTCAAACCCTAAGTCCTAAGGGAAATGAAATCAAACTTCTTAAGTTGTCACCTAAAGCCCTAGTTTTGTTCATGATGTTCAAACCTATTTTAATCACCTAAAATTAACTTCTAAAAATGGGAACTAAAATATTTCTACAAGTTGAATATCTCATCTAAACAATATAAAAAGAATGACCAAAAAATATTAAAGCATGTGAGAGAACAAAAATCATTAAAATGATGCATGAAATGAATCTATTTAATATGACATTTATTTAGAAAATATGGAAAAAATATGAAATGAAAATAAAAATGCAATTTTATTTTATGAAAATTTTCTAGACATTTTAATGAAAATGATGTAAAAAGAATGGATTGAAATGCATTTTTTATGAATTTATTATGAATTAATGAAAATTGGTGAAAATTAAAATGAATTAAGAAAATAAAATTGAATTAAAATGAGGGAGGGGGGTTAGAATAGCAGATACGCCCAGTTATAATCAGAATGGGCCACATAGCCAGGGGTGCGCATAGCAGTTTTACCAAGGCCCAGAAAACACTCAGAATTGATGAAAATAGAAAGCGAGCTGGGGGGTGAAACTAGTAAGCATAACACGTTAAAAATGGTATTGGGCTCATACATTGGGGGTGGGGATAGCAACACAAACTGAGGCCCGCCCGTTTCAATTAATGAAACGGTGCGTTTAGCACCCAGGTCAATTCCCTCCAAAACTCAGCTTAAATCTCAGCCCTAGGATTACCCTTCCAGTCAAAGGTCTTAATCAAAATGGATGGACACGATTGTGTCTTCTTCCTTGCATCTGAACTTAGGGTTTCAATCACCATGAACTCCCATGCACGCTCCAATTCGAGCTCTCGGTTCTCCATCACCAGGCCATGAATCAACATGCTTCCAACATGAAAGATGCTCAGACTATCTCCCTCTACATTCCTATATCACTAGATTGCTTTGAAATTCCACAAATCACTCAATCCGATGGCATCAAGCTCTGGTCACCATGGAAGTACACTGATATGCATCCTGATAATTCTCAATCAAACTTAACCTAAACTAATCTATGCCTAATGGTGATTAATCTGCGCTATCAACCTAACATTCTAATGCACTAACCTAAGAGTTTCACCTCCTAACAGTTTATGGCACCTGCTAATCAACATCACCAAACCTCTCCAAATTCATCCTACTTGTTCTACTAACATCCTACATTGCATCTAAACTAATAAAATCATGCCTAACTAACTGAATCAATCAAATCGAATGAAAACATACCTGGTGCAAAAGCTTGAAAACAGCTATGGAAGATTGAGGATCTGAGGCTTTTGAGACTTGGATCTTGATCCACAAACTCAGTACTCAATTCTGTATGCAATATTTTGGTGATTCCTTGCTTGAATTATGCTGTCCAATGGAAACTTCAATTTTGATGTTGATGAAGAAAGTGCTCGAAATTGGATGATTCACACTTGATTCTTGATTGAATTCTACTCTATAATGATGATTGAACAAGATTGAATTGATATGGATGATGATTTTGTGAAGAATTTGGGGAATTGGGGTGAAACTTCAAAGAGAAAGAATGAGAAAGTTTGTGAAAAATCTTGGTGAAAATGAAGCCAACCCTTGATCAATGCACATTTCATGAATATATAGACCCCATATGAACATTCTAGATCCATCTTGCACATTCCCTTGTTTTCCAACTTTGATCCATTTTTGAAATGTTTCTTCAATTACAAGTAACCAAAGATAACTTTCTTTTTTCCTTCTAAACTCAAAAAAGTGTTTGAACCATTGTTCTTAGAATTGTTTTTCCATTCAAAATCATATATTGGAAGTCTCCATTTGGATTCATAAATCTCCCAAACCATTTTCCATCTTGAATTTATTCACTTTATAAGCCATTTTAGTTCATATTTTGACCAATTATGCAACTTCATGTTATGAGCTTCTCCAATAATTTGTGACCTTATTTCTAGACTTAAAATCCCATTTGGAGCAAGTTTGATGTTGTAAGTTTTTCCATTTGAGGCCTCCTTGTATGAGTTTTGGGTATAGGTTAAAATGACCTGTAATTCACAAATGCCCAAAATACCCTTTGCTTGCCAAGACCCTAAGTTGAGTTCTCCACATCATATGAGAGCATACTATACCATTCTAGAAAGCTAAGACAATGAGGAACAATTCTTATGTTGACCAAGAATTCATTTGAAATTTCCTTGAGGGGTAAAAATTGCTTGGAAGTCAAGTCACTTTCACAGACAAAAATTCAGATACCTCAGATGACCTGTAACTTGCAAGGACCATAACTTGAGTTCTATAAATCTCCTTGATGTCTTCCACCACTCAAATTAAAGGTCTTGAGATCCTCTACAAGTTTCATGTTGGCCAAGAAGCCATTTGAAGCTAGCATTTTGACTTATCTTGCTTGGAAATTTGACCTAAACTAGGGGATTTTACACAGAAACCCTAATTTAGTAACTCCTCTTCTCCTTGATTTCTCTTGAATTCTCCTTGTCATATCTCCATATCCTTATTCTTATGTCAAATGATGAACCCCACATCTCTCCAATAGACTTGAATGCCCTTTAAATCAGTCAATTGACCTAGGGTTGACCCAGATGAAACCCTAGTTGACTGTCTTCAACTATAGCTCTTGTGCTCTCATCAATGATTTGTCTCCTTCTCCAAATGACTTTTTAAGTCTCTCATAATGTCTAGATACTCTCCATGCTTTCACTTCACAGCTCACAACCCTCTTGTTGATCCTCAGATACCCTCAGCTAGGAGATGGACTCAAGGCTTGATCTGCTGAACTCTTTGCTTTCAAATTCTTTCCTGATGACTTGAATGAGATGGAATTAGGATAATAACCTCATGATAGGCCTCTAGAGATGAGAATAATGATTGGTCCCCTGTTGAATGACTTGCTATGCTTATGCTATGCAGATGGTTAGTCTATGTACATGACTCTATATGCAAATGCTAATGATAATGAAGCATAAACCAAGTGAATAAGGTTGGGCAAATTTTAGGGTGCAACAGCTGCCCCTATTCAAGCGACTTGGACCCGATTGGATGAAGAGCCCGGAGCCTTCAGACATTCGCGGTACGAGACGGTTGAATACTAGTGAAACCAGAAATTTGCCAACCGCAAAACTAAATTGCGCTCCTGCTTGAGGAATAACATTCATCAGCTGAATCTGACTGTTACGGTAACCCACTGATCTTGCGCGACCGTGCTGGGGATTGTCTTCATCGTTCTGAAGAGGATTCTGTCATCACAGTTTGCTTGCTTGTCCACGTTAGGACTCTGCCTGTCATCACTACGAAGAAATCTCGACTAAAACCTGTCCACGTTAGGACTCCACTTGCTGTTAACCCAGAAAAATCTCGGCAACTCCGCTGGGGATAATTCATCTGCATTTCCATAAACTGAATCGTCCACGTTAGGAATAAAATACTACCACGTTAGGAGTACCACTTGTCCACGTCAGGAAGCATTTCTTCCGAATCTGTCCACGTCAGGACCAACCCCTTCATCTTTCCACGTCAGGAAGCAATCTTCTTTCCGCGTAAGGAGAACTATATCAATCTGTCCACGCAAGGATTCCGATACCACTTGCCATATCCGCGTCAGAACTTCAATCTTTCCACGTAAGGAATTCAACTTTTGGTTCTGAACCTGTCCACGTCAGGACTCAACTCTTCTTGCATCTGTCCACATAAGGACTCAATCTTTCCACGTAAGGAGTAAATCTTCTTCCTCGTCAGGAATCAGCTTTGATATGTCCGCGTCAGGACTAAACTCTTCCACGTCAGGAATGCACTCTTTCTTTCCACGTCAGGAATCAATCTTGATATGTCCGCGTGAGGACTCAATCTTTCCACGTAAGGAATAAACTCGTCTTTCCACGTAAGGAAACCATTTTTCTTCCACGTAAGGAATACTCTTGATATGTCCACGTAAGGACTCTGATCTTTCCACGTAAGGAATAAACTTCTTTCTGATTTGTCCGCGTCAGGAATCATTTTTCCACGTAAGGAATGCCATCTTAATATGTCCGCGTAAGGACTCCACTCTTTCCACGTCAAGAATACTGTCATTTCCACGTAAGGAAACTATCTTTTTCCACGTCAGGAATCATCTCTTTCCACGTAAGGAGACCTATTCTGATATGTCCGCGTAAGGACTACATCTTTTCCGCGTGAGGAATCTCCATCTTTCCACGTTAGGAATAATAATTTCTTTGGTTTGTCCACGTCAGGACGCTGATCTCGTCTTGATTTGTCCACGTTAGGACTCAGGCGTCTTCGACCCGCTGAGGAAATAAGACTTGTCCACGTGAGGACTCACATCCTTGACCCACTGGGGAAATAATTTGTCCGCGTCAGGACACCAACGCAAAGAGTAACCGCTTTTGTCAACGTCATGACCTCCCATTCCACAAATTTCGAGAACTCGAATCTGCCCACGATAGGACTAACACCTCTCCCCAATCCAAGGAAATAAACCTATCCACGTAAGGACGCCCACTTCTGAAGAAATCCCGTCAATATAGGAGTAAATGGTCCACGTCAGGACTTAGTTCTTCGATGATCCTCACCCACAAACTTCTTAGCACTGACGTGACAGCGACCTTGAGGCGGACTCTACTGGGGATGTCTGGAAACCCACTATCGGACGCCTGTTCTGATAACCGGCGGCAGCCTCTGAAATTCTGATTCATGGAACCTGTTGATGGCAAACAAACTCTGCTTGGAGATAAGGAGAAACTTATCCTGGCAACTCTGGTGGGGAAAATAAGAGACATTTGCGTAAATGACTCTGCTAGAGACAAAGAGAATCTCATCATGCTGACTCTGTGGGGGAATACCATCGAAACTGACATTATCATTGGATGTCTCCTGCCGAGATCTTGAAAGTTTGATTGTTCATTTGAGCAAGAGCTCTCTTCGCCTGAACTATTAGAGTACAGAACTGCTTCAGCAAAATAAATGCTGGAAGGGTACTGCCGACTCCGCCGGGGATAGCCAGATGCTACACACTTATTCCCGCAAAATAAATGCTGGAAGGGTGAAGTCGACCCTGCTGGGAAATTGGCAACTCAAACCACGCGTCTTGTTGAGGTAACCCCCTGCTGGGGAATATAACTTTGCTGGGGAATGACAAAGGCGCATAGTTCGATCGGACTTTCTGCTAGAACGTGAACCGATATCACCAGTATCTCTGACAAAATAAATGACAGGACCCACCATCGACTCTGCCTGGGAGAGTCTTGATCTTCGAGTTCCACTGGAAGGAAAGAACACTTGCTGAAAAGAGAACTCCGCTGGGGATGGGATGATTCTCTTGGGGAAAATTGACTGACTCTGCTGGGGGGAGAGTGCATGACCCTGCGGGGAAAGATGAACCTGTCTGAATACAGCCTTACGATCTTGGAATCGCCAAACTCTGCTGAGGACGAGTAACTTCTCTAGAGCACGTCCTTTGGATAAGCTACGGCTAGCTGGGGAATTCTATCCTTCTTCAGGAAGAACACGCATGACCTGCGTGGGGGACTAAGTCTTTCGTTATCGCAATCTTTTGATCACCTTCTTCGTATGGTTATGAAACCTGCAACAACACAAACAAGACACGACAAGCCTATGCAATCAAATCAATTCAGGTTAGTGACGTTACACTCAGTTAATTCAAAGCTTTAACAATTGTTGGCAAGGGCCAGCGACGTTATACTCGTGCTAGTTTCATCAAACTCAGGCGTTTTATCATGCACAAAACAGTAAAGAACAGGCATCAAGTACTGAATAACACATTTTCATTGATTGGGCCCCTGAATGGGCGGAGTTTTTGTACACGGGATGTAACTCCTGAAATGAGGAAGCTACGCAAAGCAAATACATAAGTATGCAAGTATGTACAAGAAGCATGAATATTTTGACAAATTAAATTGTGTACACATGTCGGCAACGGGATGCAGGTGAACACCACGAACTGATCCTCCCATGACTCATCCGACTCTAATGCTTTCCCGGTATCCCCACTTCTGAAGAGGTTGTATCCGATAACTGACTCCTCACATGTATTCTCCCGCATTGATGCTCATTGCAATATCAAATTCGGACCGCAGTCATTTGCTTTTCACATCCCTAACTTTTGCGTGAACCGCCCTTTACGGGTTTTCAGTTCACCGGGATACCCTTTTTTGCCGAAGCCGCCCAGTGTAGGTTTTCAACTTCGCGGGTGTACATTTTTTCAATTTTATCCCTAACTTTTGCCCGAACCTTTCATTCTGTTTTTGGTTCGCCAGGATGCCCCATTTTTGCCTGGACTCTCTTTTTCTGTCCAGCGGGTCTATTTTAAGCAAAGTATTTTTTAACTGCGTCCGAATTCACAGGTGACGCAAAGTCTTCTCCGTCCATGGTGGACAACAACAACGCTCCTCCTGAAAAGACCTTACTGACAACGTATGGCCCTTCGTAGTTGGGGGTCCACTTGCCCCTGTGATCTGCTTGCGGCGGGAGAATCCTTTTCAGCACAAGGTCGCCCGTCTGAAAGCTTCGCGGAAGTATCTTCTTGTCGTACGCTTTCTTCATTCGTCTTTGGTACAAACGACCGTATGCCAGAGAAGCTAGCCTCTTCTCATCCATCAAACTCAGTTGGTTCAACCTGTTCGTTACCCATTCTGCCTCGTCCAGCTGAACGTCTCGCAATACCCTCAGAGAAGGGATCTCAACTTCCAATGGTAGCACCGCTTCCATTCCGTATACCAACGAGAATGGAGTTGCCCCGGTCGATGTGCGTACCGTCGTACGATAACCGTGCAAGGCGAAAGGTAGCATTTCATGCCAATCTTTATAAGTCACAACCATTTTCTGAACGATCTTCTTGATATTCTTATTGGCCGCTTCGACAGCGCCATTCATCTTGGGTCGGTAAGGGGAGGAGTTGTGATGTTCGATCTTGAAATTCTGACAGAGCTCCTTCATCATTTTGTTGTTCAGATTTGAACCGTTATCTGTGATTATCCGCTCGGGAATCCCATATCGGCAAATGATATCTCTCTTGATGAATCTAGCCACCACTTGCTTTGTTACATTTGCGTAAGACGCCGCTTCCACCCACTTGGTGAAATAATCAATTGCTACTAGGATGAACCGATGCCCGTTAGAAGCCGTCGGCTCGATCTTTCCGATCATATCGATTCCCCACATCGAGAACGGCCATGGAGATGACATCACATTTAGAGGACTTGGAGGCACATGTATCTTGTCAGCATAAATTTGGCACTTGTGGCACTTTCTTGCAAATTTGAAACAATCAGTTTCCATCGTCAGCCAAAAATAACCTGCCCGCAGCAGCTTCCTCGTCATAGCATGCCCACCAGCGTGCGTGCCAAAGGCACCTTCGTGAATTTCCTCCATGAGCAACTTTGCCTCTTTCTCGTCTACACAACGCAACAACACCAAATCGTGGTTTCTTCTGTATAAGACGCCATCTGGATTCAAATAGAAATTACCCGCTAATCTCCTGAGAGTCTTCTGATCTTGACTGGATGCCCCAGCCGGATACTCTTTATTCTTCAGGAAATTAAGGATATCGAAATACCACGGTTTGTCATCAGACGCTTCATCAATAGCAAATACATAAGCTGGCCTGTCCAACCGAGAGATAGTGATTTGGGGAGCTTCGTTCCAGAAGTTGACTTTGTACATGGAAGACAAAGTGGCAAGGGCGTCAGCCATTTGATTTTCTGCCCGCGGCACGTGATGCAATTCAACCTTGTCGAAGAAAGGCAACAGTCTCCTTGCATAATTCATGTAATGTATCAAATTGGGCTGCCGTGTCTCCCATTCCCCTTTTATCTGATTCACCACCAGAGCTGAGTCTCCGTATACGTCTAGATGTTTGATTCGCAAATCAATGGCTTCTTCAAGCCCCATTATACAAGCTTCGTATTCGGGCTCATTGTTGGTAACGGCAAAGGTCAATCGGGCAGTAAACGGGATGTGCGACCCGTGCGGCGTGGTGATAATTGCCCCTATTCCGCTACCGTAAGCATTCACAGCTCCGTCAAATATCATCTTCCACTGGGACCCCGGCTCCGGCCCTTCGTCTGGCAACGGCTCTTCACAATCCTTCATCTTAAGGTACATGATATCCTCGTCAGGAAAATCAAACCTCATTGATTGGTACTCTTCAATAGGCTGCTCCGCCAGATACTCAGACAGCACACTCCCCTTTATAGCCTTTTGCGAGACGTATTGAATATCATATTCAGTCAAGACCATCTGCCACCGGGCAATTCTACCTGACAACGCCTGCTTTTCGAATATATATTTGATTGGATCCATCTTCGAGATGAGCATGGTTGTATGATTCAGCATGTACTGCCTCAAACGCTTGGCGGCCCAGGCTAGCGCGCAACAAGTTTTCTCCAGCATTGAGTATCGAGATTCACAGTCTGTAAATTTCTTACTCAGGTAATAAATCGCATGCTCTCTTCTCCCTGTCTCGTCGTGTTGACCGAGAACACAACCCATGCTTCCCTCAAGAACCGTCAAATACATTATCAAGGGTCTACCTGCCACCGGGGGTATCAAAATAGGAGGCTCCTGCAGATACTTCTTTATTTTGTCGAACGCCTTTTGACAATTTTCGTTCCACGTTACAGCTTGATCTTTCTTTAGCAACTTGAATAATGGTTCACACGTGGCCGTTAGGTGAGATATGAACCGGGCAATGTAGTTCAATCTCCCTAAAAACCCGCGTACCTCTTTCTCTGTTTTAGGCGTCGGCATCTCTTGAATCGCTTTTATTTTAGCAGGATCAACCTCTATTCCTCTTTCGCTTACGATAAACCCCAACAGTTTACCCGATCTCACCCCGAAGGTGCATTTGTTAGGGTTCAGCCTCAGCCTGAACTTCCTAAGTCTTTTAAACAACTTCAACAGATTCACCAGATGCTCTTCCTCCGTCTGGGATTTGGCAATCATATCGTCAACATAAACTTCGATCTCTTTATGCATCATGTCATGAAAAAGAGTCGTCATCGCACGCTGATATGTTGCCCCAGCATTTTTCAAACCAAAGGGCATCACTTTGTAGCAAAATGTTCCCCACGGCGTTATGAAAGTAGTCTTCTCCATATCCTCTGGCGCCATTTTAATTTGATTATAGCCTGAAAAGCCATCCATGAAGGAGAATACAGAGTATTGAGCAGTATTATCAACCAACACGTCAATGTGAGGAAGTGGAAAATCGTCTTTTGGGCTTGCTTTATTCAAATCTCTATAATCCACGCACATTCGAACCTTGCCGTCTTTCTTTGGCACTGGTACGATGTTAGCAACCCATGAGGGATACTTCGTCACAGCCAGGAAACCAGCGTCCCACTGTTTCTGTACTTCCTCTTTGATCTTCATTGCCATATCTGGTCGCGTTCTGCGAAGCTTTTGTTTGACAGGCGGGCAGTCTTCTTTCAGTGGCAGGCGATGCACAACCATATCTGTATCGAGCCCCGGCATATCTTGATACGACCAAGCGAATACATCATTATACTCTCGGAGCATTTCAACCAGTCTTCGCTTGATATCACTCTGCAGTGCGGCTCCGATACGAATATTCTTCTCAACCCCTTCCGACCCCAAATTGATAATTTCGATAACCTCGTCGTGAGGCAGAATGGCCCTTTCCTCTTGCTTCACTAACCAAGACAGTTCTTCAGGAACGTCGCTATCTTCGACAACCTCTTCTTCGGTCTGGAATACCGGGTGCTCGAAGTCGGGACGAGTCATAGGTGGTTCAAGGATGTCATCTGAAAATGTTATCCTACAAAAGGAACGGTTAAGTGCTTCAAAATGCGTATAAAGCGAATAACCACGTTGCCATTTTATTGAAAAATACAAAACAAGAAAGACAGGGATTACAGTATTTGCACATGAAAAAACGCCATTTATTTAATGATTAACGCGCAATGTTTATAACAACACAGCCCTAAGCAAATCCTGATGCCCCGGGCAAGACATCAGATTATTCAACAATTAATAAAGCAAAGCATTACTGTTTAAAAGTCACAGGAACAAGCTCCTGAATAGACCAGTTGCACAGTCCTTGTCCTGGCGTGCTTGGCTGAATCCAGGCATCCATATCACAGTCGCTGTCCCCTTCATCAGACTCTGAAGCAGCATTGACAGTTTCATGACATACTCCACTGGCAGAGATGGTGATTGACTTTCTGAAATGAGGGGCCCCCACAGAAGGAGTTGATGACGACGGTCGGTACCCCAGTCCGAACCGGTCCATTTTCACAGGAATGTCCAGCACTTTGCCCCAGCCTTTGGCTTCCCCTGCTTCCACTAGCGCTTGAGCTTCTTTATACGATGAAACAGCTATCTCTGGCACTTTGCTTGGCCCGGGACCTTTATCTTTGATGCGCAAACCTTCGAATGCCTGGCATGGTGTCTCATGGATCTCCCCGTCGACTTCCACATATTTAAACGAAGATAGATGGCTGACCAGGATGTCTTCTTCTCCGCACACAGTGACTACGCTGTCTCCGACCATATACTTTAACTTCTGATGCAGGGTAGACGTGACTGCCCCTGCCCCATGAATCCAGGGTCTTCCAAGCAAGCAGCTGTACGCAGGCTGTATATCCATGATATAAAACTCCGTTGCGAACACTTCCGGCCCCACTTGCAGAGGCAAGGTAATCGATCCGAAGACTGTTCTCCGCGTGCCGTCAAACGCCCTGACTACCAAATCACTGGGTGTACACAAAATCCCTCAAACATCCAGCTTCATCATCTCCTTCTTAGGCAGCACATTCAAAGATGACCCGGTGTCAACCAATACGTGCGACATTGTCGATCCCCTACACTCCACAGACACGTGTAATGCCATATTATGATCTCTCCCTTTCGGAGTCAAGTCAAAATCAGTAAAGCCCAGACTGTGGCCAGCATTCACATGTGCCAATACTCCTTCTAGCTGGTTCACGGAGACATCCTGTGGTACAAAAGAATTGTCCAGGACTTTCAGCAAAGCGTTCCTGTGAGCTTCCGAACACAACAGCAATGACAAGATAGATATTTTGGACGGCGTCTGCTGTAGATGCTCCACAATTTTATAATCACTTTTCCGAATCAGGCGCATGAATTCTTCTACATCCTTAGATGCTGCTTCTTTTTCATTTGCTTGTACCGGAACATTCTCAACTGCTTTCCCTTTTCCTTTCGCTAGCCTTTCGGCTTCCACTTCAGGAGATATAAAGATCCTGCCACTCCTCGTCATGCCTCCTGAGCCCACAACATTATCCACAATCTCCACTGGCTGCTTGTTAACATCAATTTTTATCCCGTCACAATACACCTCTAGCCCATATGACCATGGGACTGCTTTCGTGTTCTCATACGGGATTGGCCCGGCTTTAGTTATAGTAATCGGTGGTCGCTGAGCTGGTGCTGCAATAGTGATCGTCTTCCGCGGAATCGTTACCGTGGCCACATCACTCCGATTATCCACTACTGCCCCTGCCGGCTCATCAGTTGCCGCTCGATCAAACTGCAATATACCTTCATCAATTAAGGCCTGAATGCCTTTCTTCAAATCCTCACACCCCCCAGCCAGGGCCCAACAATCTAAACAGTACTCATTACATCCTGGGTAAACACCCCCTTGCAACAGTCGGCTTTTTATCTCGCTCAGCGGCGTCTTTAAATCCTCAACATTCATAATAAGATTCAACCCTTCCTCAGTCAACACGGCGTTCGCCCCATGATTGGGCATGGGTTTCTGGACTATATTCGGAACTGCCGTTTCGAAGTTGATAGACTTGTTGTCCAAGAGATCCTGCACAACGTGCTTAAAAGCATGACAACCTTCTATATCGTGGCCCGGGGCCCCAGAATGAAACTCACAGTGCCTACTTGCGTCATAGCCGAACGGGGGAGTTCCCGTTATCGGTGCCAGGGTTCTTTTCTCTACCAGATTCAATCCCAACAATGTCTGCAACAAATCAGCATAGGTGGAGGGAGGCTTCTCGAACACTCTTCTCGGTTTATTACCCTGGAATCTTCGCTGAGCTTGTTGTGCCCCTTGCTGAGGCTGCTGCTGCTGTGGCATTGGCTGCCGCTGAACCGGTTGTTGTTGCTGGCTTGGTTGTTGTTGATAGGGAATAGTAACACTCGACACTTGCTGCGGCTGACGATATTGATTTCTTCCCCTGCCTCGGCCTCGGCCTCGGCCTCCAAATACAGCGCTAGCTTCGCCCTGACGGCGCCCACCATAAGCTTTCTTATTACTGCCAGATGCAGTTGATTCCTCGACTTGGAACTTTCCTTGCTTAATATTACGCTCAATCTTTTCCCCCATCAGAATCAGGTCTGAAAAACTAGCCAGAGAAGTATGAAACAGCATATCATGAAACAGCCCGGTGAATGTGCCAACAAACATATCATTCATTTCCTTATCTTCCACAGGAGGACGGACCCTGGCAGCCATATCGCGCCACCTTTGCGCGTACTCTTTAAAACTCTCCCCCTTCTTCTGCGAAAGCCCGGCCAACTGGACCCGATTGGGTGCCAGGTCGCTGTTATACTTGTAATGGGCTACGAACGCCTCCGCCAATTGCTTCCAAGTCTTGATATCAGTTGGCTCCAACCCCATGTACCACTCTAAGGAAGGACCCGACAGACTATCCTGAAAGAAATGCATAAGCATTCTTTCATCAGTGGAGTATGCAGACATCTTTCTGTAATAAGCTCGTACATGCACCTTCGGACATGTGTCTCCTTTGTACTTATCGAACGCAGGCGCCTTGAATTTAATTGGCACCCTCAAGCCAGGTACCAAGCCCATGGTTGCCATGTCCAATCCCACAGCACTCTGATTTAGGACTCCCTTCATCTGCTCTTCCAGCATTCTAATCTTTTGGGAATCATCCATCGGTCCTTCAAAACCTCCTCCAGAGAAGGCGTCTTCCTGCTGATCCTCTTGCCACATGCCATTTCCAGCCCCGTACCCATCATACGCATTATTACGTCCAGCTCTGTTCTGATTCATCCCCGGACCTCGGCCTCTGTTGCCGTACCCTTGAACACCTCCAGCGGGACCAAAACCCATGAATCCAGTACCGTTTCCGTTTCCAAAGCCTCCATAACCCTGATTGACCATACCATAACCATCTTGCCCAAAGCCTTGAGCATTAAAGCCATACTTGCCAGCGTTGTCGAATCCCTGATCGTTGAATCCAAAACCAGTATTGACAAAGCCATTGCCTCCTAGATTATCTCCCACATTGACATCACCCAGCCCAACATTATGGACAGCAGTATCATTTCCAACTCCGACGTTACCATTCACAGCAGCGGTAGTGTTGTTGACGTTAGCAGCAGTCATATTGATTACGGGCGGAGCCACTGGCGTGGGAGTGCCGTCTCCATGAGCAGTATCAACCCGGACAGACTGATGATCTTCGTTACCATGACCAGCGTTGCGAGCCAACAGAGGCTGGACCATGGCCTGCAAGTTCTCCTGCCCTTTTGCTATAGCTTCCATGGTCTGCATGAAGAGAGCGAGCTTCTCGCGCACGTCCTGCATCTCGTTCTGAATCTGGTCCATGACTTTCCGACAGTTGGAGCGTGTAGAATAGCGGTGCGGATGTTGATCTGGAATCCTGTTAAGTACCTGGTACAGAGCAGAAATAAGACACCATTCAAAGATTACCTGTTATGCAATATGAATATGAATGCAATGCAATGTGTCTGTGCATTAGGGAAGTTCATTCCCCCAGTTCTAGTGCGAAGGTGCCAGTGCAGTGACAGTGCTGACAATAGGAATATCGGAGCTGAATCATAGAAAGCCTCATATATTGCAGAGAGAATCAATACGCCCAGGGTACAACATCACTGAGAGTACAAAGAAGGCATGACCTCAACCAACAATCCTGGTGATGGTCAGCACTATGCAAATAAAGCATACAAGCTACATGAAATGATCAAATCCTCCCATAAGTCTGGTACTCCTCTATCAACTTCTTGGTCTCCGGATGGCTTGGTCGATCAAGCAGCCCTTCAACCAGCTGGTTTCTCCTTTTAAGAACACGGCGCACGTCTTCAGCAGTTTCTTCCCAGGTTGCTTCTCCGAAGCAATCTTCTAACTTTCGCTTCTGAGATACCGCTTCATCTCTGGATTTGATTGCCTTGTTCAGTGCATGCTGGACACTATACCGGTTCATCACTTCTTCCTCACACTTCTTGATGCTAGACTTCAACTTTTCTTTGAGGTCGGAAATTTGCTGCTTCAGCTTATCTTCCCTCTTCTTGTTGTTAGTGAGTGTAGCATTCCAAGTCTTATTGCAAGAGGATATCTCTCGGTGAGCTGCGTCGAGCGCCTTCTTTTTGGCTTCCAGCATGTCATGGGAACTTCTGAACTCTTGCCCCAGACGTTCGCGCTTTTTCTTTTCCTCGGTCAACTCAGCTCCTAACCTGTTTACCAGCTCGATCTGTTGTTGGAAAGCATATACGGCCTTGTTTTTCTCACTGCGTGCTTGGGCTAACTCTTGCTCTAACCCTTCATTAATCTTCATCAAGGCTTCTTTTTCTCTCACAACTTGTTCATAGGCTTCCCTAGAAACAGTAGTTGGCTCTGCTACCGGGACGGGAACAAGAATTGGTACATCTGGGAATGGCATCCGCAACTGACTTGCTCTCTCCTGAATCCAGACTCTATAAGGTGCATAGGCCTGACAGTCATTCTTTCCTAACAGCGGCTTCCCCCTTCTGATAATACGTGTCCAGGCATGTTGCAGCTTGGCTAGTAACTCCCCCTTCAAATCCCCTGTGAAGTACAGAGATTCCTGTACTTCTTCCTCCTGAGGTGGATTCTTCAGTGCGTATCCGAACTGGCGAATGAATAGAGAAGGGTTGTAGTTGATACACCCTTTTCTTCCTATCAGCGGCACATTAGGGTACCCAGAACAACTGAAGATGAGCTCAGATCCTAACAGGTCTCGATCAAACCACTCCATATCTTCCGACGATAGCCTCATCAGGCGCTCCGGCCAACCAACTGGGACTGTAGTCTCTGCAGCAGATCCTCTCTTAGGAAGGTGACTCTCAAACCACATACTCAACAAGGGTACACAGAGATGAACATTCTTCCCTCTGCCCTTCTCATTCTTGTAATGCAGTGAGTGGTAGAAATCTCCGAGTAAGGTAGGTACAGGATTACCAGCGGCAAACAAGTAGAAAGCATCGAAGTCCACAAAATCCGGTATATTGGGGAATAAAACTATGCCATAAATGCACAAAGCCAACACAGCATTGAAAGCAACCCAGCACCCGCTCTTGGCGTACTCTTGGGATTTACCAACTAAGAACTGAAATGAGAAGCCTGGAACTCCACGGGAAACAGTAGTCACAAGTTCAGAAGCATCAACATGCAAGGCTTTTGCCAATTCCTCAGGCTTGGGCTTGGCGTCATAATGAATGAATGGAAACTGGTTCTGCACGGGCAGCTCAATATACTCAGCGTATTCCTCCAGGGTTGGTCCCATAATAAAGTCAGAGAACGTGAAGCACCTCAAAGCAGGGTCGTAGAATTGCATCAAAGCATACAACCCATCTAACTCTACCTCTGTAGGTTTGCACACCAATCTCAATAATCTACCATAGCTCATCCGGAAACTCCTACGAACACCCTCATCAGCAAGAGAGATCAACCCAAGTAAAGAAACAATATCAGGCGTAGGCAATTTGTAGGCAACTGTTCTCCTTAAGCTAGTCATGATCACAACTCAGAAGTCTGGGCACTAGAACTAGGGAAATGCAAATGCACCTGCAGCACAGACACACGTTAGTGAAATGCAAATGGTAATGGATATGCAAGCAATGCAATGCAAGTAATATTCAACAGGGACCGAAGCTGCAGCTGAATAGCCTAAACCCAATCAAGAAAGGTCTCAGATAGACCATCCAGAAGTCATCAAACCCTGGTCTCAGATAGACCTAAAATAAAACTCCAACACTGGTCTCTGACAGACCTCAAACCATAACTCCAACTGGTCTCCGGTAGACCTCAAAATACATCTCCAAAGGGTCTCTGACAGACCTCAGAACACATCTCCAAATGGTCTCTGACAGACCTCATAACTCTCCATAAATAACCAGGATCTCTGATCAAGAAATAACCGGTATCTGAAGGTTTGGTTACCTGCATAACCCTGAATCCCCTCACAGGTGGGTGGCCCTATAACTGGCACAAGGTACGGCATCCTATGCGGTCGTTGGCGTCACAGACTTTCAGGGTTGATGATACGATTCCCAGAAGGAGTGGCATCATCAAATCCTGAAGAGGCCTCACTCAGCCAACTTCCAAATGATCGGTCCCCAGAGTCGACAATCCAACTAACCAGCAACCCACGCCAACCAAAGGAAGGGGCAGGAGGCCAACCAGAGGAACCTCGTCTGAGTGTAGATTTCATGGGACACCAAAGCAAGCAAAGCAAGCGGGCGCCCACTAATTTCTACTCTAATTCTAGGTGCACTCAAGCCCAGGTCCGGCTTATCTCTCAATATCAGAACACCCGTCACACCCCAAATACAGCAATAATAATCAATATATAAAGCTGAAAATACAAGGTTAGAAATATAAAATAACTCCATACAAAATCCTCGACGGGAAAACAAGCGCTAGGATTGACTCTCTCAAGGGACGTTGGATCCCAAATGCATAAGAACCATCGCAGTCCTTAGCAGCCAGGGGACGTTGGATCCCCAGCAGAGTCGCCAGCTGTCGCTACTGCGAAAATCGGCGCCGGCTGAACAGAAGAGTCGCCACCGCGCGTTATTTATCCCACGGGAGGGAAAGGAAACGCTCAGAGTAAACCTCGCACAACACGGGAAAGGTATGGTCATCGCAACCAAAACCTGGGTTCGGGAGTCGGTTACGCAAGGGGAAGGTATTAGCACCCCTCACGTCCATCGTACTCGATGGGATCCACGCTTGTTTTCGGGTATGGATTGTTATTCTATCTAAACTATAGGTCAAGGGTGAAAAAGAAAATAAAATGAAAATAAAAATGACTCGGCAAAGTATCGCACTTTATGCCTACGTATTCCCGTCTGGAACGAGAAATCAGAGTCAACGTAGTTCGCCTACCTACGGGAAAGGAGGGGAAGGTTGCTCGCTAGGATATCGCATCCTATGCCTACGTACTTTCATACAGCATGAAAGATCAGAGCAAACGTAGTTCGGGCCACGTACGACACAAGCTTGTCTTGGTTGATTTTATTCCTTCTGAAAAGGTTTTCTTGATTAACAGTCCCGGCGGACAAAAATGACGTCTTGATGAGTTCACATTCTTTTACGAAGAAGTGTCTTTTATTGTGTTTGAAATCTTTATGGTATTTTTCTGTTTGTTTTGAGAAAGAAAGAGACAGAACTCTAACCTACGGTTGCAAAGGGAAACACACTAACCTAATGTTATCATGCATGGGTTAAGACCTAGTGTCTATCATGCTCCTCTCTTGCACAGAGAGAAACAGAGATCCTACGGGATAGGCAGAAACAGAAACAATAACAGATATAATAAAGCGGTAAAATGCATGGATGCAACAGCACAAGCGAGGCAAGGGAGTCCCACTCAACCTCGAACCTAGAAAACAATAGGCAAAAGTGAACAGGCTTCACTTTCAACCCAGCAGGGTAAACAGCAAACAATACAGTCCAGAAAATCAATCAATACATCAGCAAAAGAAATACAGCAAAAGAAACAGCATCAGCAGCTCTGAATCAACATCTGGCTTCAAGTCATCTCCAATTAGCTACAGGCTTCAACAAGCATCAATCTCCATGGCCTTCAGACAAGGGCTTGGATCATCTATCTTCCATCTGCAATGGCTTTCTTCATGCTCAAACCTCCAGGATGAGGGATTGGTCACAAGAGTGAATGGGTGTTAAGCAATCAGTTGACTACCAAAGGTGGTGAACAGACTGCTTCTAACACAAAAGACATTTTCTCTCAAGAGTTCTATCTCATAGACACTATCACCAAGCCTTCCAAAGGAAGGGGGTGAGTGTCTTAGAGAGACTCTGAATCACAGAGAAGAATGGATGCAGACAAGGCAATCCATGTTTGAGAAACAAACTTTCTAACCTAGAGCTCTGCCTAGCTCCTAAACCCTAGTTCCTCAGCATCTGCTAGCAAGAATCTCCTCCTCAACTCTGACAGTTGATCTTCAACATCTGGATCTCCAATGGTCTTCATCTTCACAAGACTTCAGCTTCCCAGGGCCCCAGACAAACCCAATACCCAAGCAAGCAAGCAATAATCCCCAGAGGGCACACCACACCAGTCAATCAAGTATACACAGACAGTATTAATAGCAGTAGGGGAATCTTAACTTTTTCTAAGGGATCTAGTAACTACCCATAGCCCCTATAGTCCCATAACTAATCTAGTCAAACCCTAAGTCCTAAGGGAAATGAAATCAAACTTCTTAAGTTGTCACCTAAAGCCCTAGTTTTGTTCATGATGTTCAAACCTATTTTAATCACCTAAAATTAACTTCTAAAAATGGGAACTAAAATATTTCTACAAGTTGAATATCTCATCTAAACAATATAAAAAGAATGACCAAAAAATATTAAAGCATGTGAGAGAACAAAAATCATTAAAATGATGCATGAAATGAATCTATTTAATATGACATTTATTTAGAAAATATGGAAAAAATATGAAATGAAAATAAAAATGCAATTTTATTTTATGAAAATTTTCTAGACATTTTAATGAAAATGATGTAAAAAGAATGGATTGAAATGCATTTTTTATGAATTTATTATGAATTAATGAAAATTGGTGAAAATTAAAATGAATTAAGAAAATAAAATTGAATTAAAATGAGGGAGGGGGGTTAGAATAGCAGATACGCCCAGTTATAATCAGAATGGGCCACATAGCCAGGGGTGCGCATAGCAGTTTTACCAAGGCCCAGAAAACACTCAGAATTGATGAAAATAGAAAGCGAGCTGGGGGGTGAAACTAGTAAGCATAACACGTTAAAAATGGTATTGGGCTCATACATTGGGGGTGGGGATAGCAACACAAACTGAGGCCCGCCCGTTTCAATTAATGAAACGGTGCGTTTAGCACCCAGGTCAATTCCCTCCAAAACTCAGCTTAAATCTCAGCCCTAGGATTACCCTTCCAGTCAAAGGTCTTAATCAAAATGGATGGACACGATTGTGTCTTCTTCCTTGCATCTGAACTTAGGGTTTCAATCACCATGAACTCCCATGCACGCTCCAATTCGAGCTCTCGGTTCTCCATCACCAGGCCATGAATCAACATGCTTCCAACATGAAAGATGCTCAGACTATCTCCCTCTACATTCCTATATCACTAGATTGCTTTGAAATTCCACAAATCACTCAATCCGATGGCATCAAGCTCTGGTCACCATGGAAGTACACTGATATGCATCCTGATAATTCTCAATCAAACTTAACCTAAACTAATCTATGCCTAATGGTGATTAATCTGCGCTATCAACCTAACATTCTAATGCACTAACCTAAGAGTTTCACCTCCTAACAGTTTATGGCACCTGCTAATCAACATCACCAAACCTCTCCAAATTCATCCTACTTGTTCTACTAACATCCTACATTGCATCTAAACTAATAAAATCATGCCTAACTAACTGAATCAATCAAATCGAATGAAAACATACCTGGTGCAAAAGCTTGAAAACAGCTATGGAAGATTGAGGATCTGAGGCTTTTGAGACTTGGATCTTGATCCACAAACTCAGTACTCAATTCTGTATGCAATATTTTGGTGATTCCTTGCTTGAATTATGCTGTCCAATGGAAACTTCAATTTTGATGTTGATGAAGAAAGTGCTCGAAATTGGATGATTCACACTTGATTCTTGATTGAATTCTACTCTATAATGATGATTGAACAAGATTGAATTGATATGGATGATGATTTTGTGAAGAATTTGGGGAATTGGGGTGAAACTTCAAAGAGAAAGAATGAGAAAGTTTGTGAAAAATCTTGGTGAAAATGAAGCCAACCCTTGATCAATGCACATTTCATGAATATATAGACCCCATATGAACATTCTAGATCCATCTTGCACATTCCCTTGTTTTCCAACTTTGATCCATTTTTGAAATGTTTCTTCAATTACAAGTAACCAAAGATAACTTTCTTTTTTCCTTCTAAACTCAAAAAATTGTTTGAACCATTGTTCTTAGAATTGTTTTTCCATTCAAAATCATATATTGGAAGTCTCCATTTGGATTCATAAATCTCCCAAACCATTTTCCATCTTGAATTTATTCACTTTATAAGCCATTTTAGTTCATATTTTGACCAATTATGCAACTTCATGTTATGAGCTTCTCCAATAATTTGTGACCTTCTTTCTAGACTTAAAATCCCATTTGGAGCAAGTTTGATGTTGTAAGTTTTTCCATTTGAGGCCTCCTTGTATGAGTTTTGGGTATAGGTTAAAATGACCTGTAATTCACAAATGCCCAAAATACCCTTTGCTTGCCAAGACCCTAAGTTGAGTTCTCCACATCATATGAGAGCATACTATACCATTCTAGAAAGCTAAGACAATGAGGAACAATTCTTATGTTGACCAAGAATTCATTTGAAATCTCCTTGAGGGGTAAAAATTGCTTGGAAGTCAAGTCACTTTCACAGACAAAAATTCAGATACCTCAGATGACCTGTAACTTGCAAGGACCATAACTTGAGTTCTATAAATCTCCTTGATGTCTTCCACCACTCAAATTAAAGGTCTTGAGATCCTCTACAAGTTTCATGTTGGCCAAGAAGCCATTTGAAGCTAGCATTTTGACTTATCTTACTTGGAAATTTGACCTAAACTAGGGGATTTTACACAGAAACCCTAATTTAGTAACTCCTCTTCTCCTTGATTTCTCTTGAATTCTCCTTGTCATATCTCCATATCCTTATTCTTATGTCAAATGATGAACCCCACATCTCTCCAATAGACTTGAATGCCCTTTAAATCAGTCAATTGACCTAGGGTTGACCTAGGGTTGACCCAGATGAAACCCTAGTTGACTGTCTTCAACTATAGCTCTTGTGCTCTCATCAATGATTTGTCTCCTTCTCCAAATGACTTTTTAAGTCTCTCATAATGTCTAGATACTCTCCATGCTTTCACTTCACAGCTCACAACCCTCTTGTTGATCCTCAGATACCCTCAGCTAGGAGATGGACTCAAGGCTTGATCTGCTGAACTCTTTGCTTTCAAATTCTTTCCTGATGACTTGAATGAGATGGAATTAGGATAATAACCTCATGATAGGCCTCTAGAGATGAGAATAATGATTGGTCCCCTGTTGAATGACTTGCTATGCTTATGCTATGCAGATGGTTAGTCTATGTACATGACTCTATATGCAAATGCTAATGATAATGAAGCATAAACCAAGTGAATAAGGTTGGGCAAATTTTAGGGTGCAACACTTAGCAGCCAGGGGACGTTGGATCCCCAGCAGAGTCGCCAGCTGTCGCTACTGCGAAAATCGGCGCCGGCTGAACAGAAGAGTCGCCACCGTGCGTTATTTATCCCAACGGAGGGAAAGGAAACGCTCGAAGTAAACCTACCGCAAAGACAGGAAAGGAATGGTCATCGCAACCAAATCCTGGATTCGGGAGTCGGTTACGCAAGGGGTGAAGGAAAATTGCGATCTATACGCAGCGGAAAACAAAAATTTCCTTTAGTGATCCTTACGAATGAGCATGGTCAGTGATAGAATCGTTACCTCTTTGTGGCGATTCAGATCTTTGATGCAGCGATCACAAGCGTTGATGAAGTGCAACGCCTCTACTCAGTCCACACGAACAGCTTCCGGTCACAGTGCTAGCTGCTTACGAACGGAATTATTTGAGTGAGAAAAGAGAATCAAAAACGAAATTGCATCAAGTGAAAGCTTCATCACAAGGGTTCCTTTTATAGACTCTCTTGTGGGCTGCGGGCTAAAACCCTAATTCACATGATCCATAATAATATTATATATTATTATAATAACTATTATTATAATAAATATATTTATTTTATTATTATTTTATAACCATTATAAAATAACAATAATTATTATTATATTATCCGAATTTCTATTTTCACTTAAGTGCACCGTACCTTACGGTGTTCCTTTGATTTCTCTATCTCTCATCAAACTGTCCTTATGTGTGTGACCCTGTAGGATTTCGTAACGTTGGTAATTATATTAAATTATATATTTAACATAATAAACAGTAAGCGGTATCTAGCAACACATCACTGCTACCCAAGTCACGAAAATGTCATGTGATCTGACAAAACCTTTTTCGTGATAATATATGTTTGTACAATTACCCTTTTGCCCCTATGTCTATATTGAACACAAGGCATACACTGTGTCATCCTTGTCCAGTTCAATATTGGGCCCTTAGACATTTCTCCTGTTATGCAGGATTGGCAAATTCCATCTAGGACACTCATGTCCCTCAGCATGCTTCGTGGAGTGCCCATCAACTGTCTTTATGATCATCCAGTTACGGATAATGTTTGATCAGCAATAAAGCACCCGACTCTACATCTAGGGTCCATAGTGGTTTCAGGTCGAAGGGTGGTAATACACCATTATCACCATGAGAATAACTTATGACACTTTGCATAACATACTATGTAGTATTCTCATAGCGGGTCAATCCGGTATAAATATTACTCCTAATATTTATACCTATGTCAAGACTTGATAACTCTTTATCCATGATCCATGAGATGTGATCATCAGTCTATCTTCATAATAGTCTCAATGCTTTTAATGTTATCCCACTTTGCAATAAAGCTTGACTACGGATATTTTAAGAATAATGTCTTTATGTTTAATGGGATCTCATGATTAAGTCACACTTAACATTTCATTAAACAGACTAACTATTCTAGGGACTTTATTATTCTGAAAGACAAACATAATAAAGAAATGCCTTTTATTATTAAACGAATAATCTGATATAAGTACCAAAAAGTATTGGCCTCTAGGGCTTACACCAACAAGGGGAAGGTATTAGCACCCCTCACGTCCGTCGTACTCGACGGGATCCACGCTTGTTTTCTAGTACGGATTGTTATTCTATCTATTCTATAGGTCTGGGGTTAAAAGAAAAGAAAATGACTTGGCAAAGTATCGCACTTTATGCCTACGTATTCCCGTCTGGAACGAGAAATCAGAGTCAACGTAGTTCGCCTACCTACGGGAAAGGAGGGGAAGGTTGCTCGCTAGGATATCGCATCCTATGCCTACGTACTTTCATACAGCATGAAAGATTAGAGCAAACGTAGTTCGGGCCACGTACGACACAAGTCTGTTTTGATTGCTTTTATCTCCTTCTAAAAAAGGGTTTTTCCGATTACCGGTCCAAGCGGACAAAAATGACGTTTTGAGGAGTTCACATTCTTTTACGGAAGAAGTGTCTTTTATTGTGTTTGAAAGATTTATTGTGTTTTTCTGTTTGTTTTGAGGAAGAAGAGACAGAACTCTAACCTACGGTTGAAAAGGGAATCACACTAACCTAATGTTATCATGCATGGGTTAAGACCTAGTGTCTATCATGCTCCTCTCTTGCGCAGAGAGAAACAGAGATCCTAAGGGGATAAACGGAAACAGAAACAAAAGATACAATAGACTGTAAAATATGCATGAATGCAGCAGTACAAGCGAGGCAAGGGAGTCCCACTCAACCTCGAACCTAGAAAACAACAGGCAAAAGCGAACCAAAATTCGCTTTCAACCTAACAGGTTAATGGCAAACAATACAGTCAGGGAAATTCAAACAATACATCAAGAATTAAACAGCTAAAAAAAACAGCAAAAGCAGTCTTCATCAACATCTGTCTTCAAGTCATCTTCAACCATCTACAAGCTTCAAGCAAGCATCAGTCTTCATCTTCAAGCCTTCAAGCAAGGTCTCTATCTTCAATCTTTCAGTGGCTTTTCTTCAAGTCTCACTCTCCAAGATGAGCAGCAGTCAACAAGATAAATTGGATGTTAAGCAGTCAGTTGCCTACCAAGGGTGGCCTACTGGCTGTTAACATGATATAGACAGTTTTCTCTCAAAAGTTCTATCTTTTAATACATTCACTAATCCTTCCAAAGGAAGGAGGTGGGTATTTAAAAGAGACTTTGAATCATAGAGAAAGAATGGAGGCAAACAAGACCTTCCATGTTTGTGAATCAAGTTCCTATTCTAGAGCTCTACCTAACTCCTAGATCCTATAACCTTCAACAGCTGCCAGCAAGATACTCTTCATCAACCCTGAAAATTGGTCTTCATTCTCTTAATCCTCAATGGGCTTCATCAGCAAAGTCTTCAGCTCAAACCCAACCCCCCAAACAGGCCCAATACCCTACACAGTCAAACAAATAACCCTAAAGAGGGCACACCACACAATCAATCAAATACAGGAAATATACTAGTAGTAATAGTATAATAGGGGAATTACTAGCATTTTCTAAGGGATCTATTACTTACCCATAATACCCCTATAGTCCCATACCCCAAAATTCAAACTACAACTCCTAAAAGAAATGATTTATCACACCTATGTCACACCAAAACCCTAATTTTGATTCCCCTAATCACACCTACACAAACCATCTAAAACTTAATCCTAAAATCATGAATTAAATCTCATATGAAATTTAAAGTCCTAAGTGAAGTACCCTAAAAAGAATGGGTCCAAAATATAAAAGGATCTAGCTAAACTAAAATCAACAAAATCAAGTATTAAACTATACATCACTTAAAACCTATTTAAAAGAAAAATATACTAAAAATGCAAAAATAAAATGAAATGCTAATTTTATTACATGACAATTTTGTTAACATAAATAGAAAAAAGATGCAAAAACAACCACTTAAAAATCAATAAAATTCAATTTAATATGCAATTTCTAAATTTGAAGAAATTAAAAGAAAATGAAAATAGGAGAAAAGGGGGGAGGGGGTGTTAGAAGTAAGAACCTGCATTGGAAAATGGATGATGGGCCCAGACTGGGGGTGCGCGTAGCAAGGCGCGCCTGGGCCCAGTTAATCAGAAAACACAAAAGAAAAAATAAAAACCAAAACGGTGCATAAAGTAATAAACGCAGTTAAAAATGAGTGGGCCTGGAAAATGGTGGTGCGAATAGAAATGGATCCTTAAGCCCAAGCTGAGAATTTAAGTGAAACGGCGCGTTTCACGTTCTCTGATTCCCTCTCGTTTTCAACTTTAAACCAGGGCCGTGCGATCTGAGACTTGGTCAATGGTCTGCGAATGATCCAACGCTTGTGGAGTCATCTTCTCCAACGAGCTAGGGTTTATAGTAAAAGCCATGGAAATTGAACCTTCATACGTGAATCTTCCAGTGTCTCGTGCTCCCTCGTTTCTCCATGAAACTCAAAACTTCCAAAGGCGAAATTGATCTACTTTCCTCCCTGAACACAACCATGGATCCAGTTTGCACTAACATGCTCTAAAAAGCCAAACCCGATAGCCCTACATCCATGGATACTCAAACTTCCAACTTCTTCTTTTTCCAATTTCTTGTCATCAAAATACTCACCTTGCATCACTGATTAACCTAAGCTAAACCACATGAGTTAAAACCTCCTATTCTTCTAGTTCTAGATCCAAACAGTTGGTGTGCTCACATATCAACCTCCACCAAATTCAATCAAAATCTCCAGAATTATTCATCTAACTACCTAGGTCATTCTTATCCTAACCAACCTACATCATGCTAACTAAATTAAGCCAATTCGAAGAGATTACTAACCTGGTGCAAAACTGAAAACAGATGGTGAGATCCTTGGATTCACAGCTAGCAATGCTCTAGACTTGATCAATGGCTATGGATCTTGGTTCTGTATGCATTTGTGCTTGCTCAAAGGCTTTGGATTCTTGTAACCAACTCTTTTTGCAATTTGGAGGATGAACTTGTAGCACACGATTATGGCTTCAATACATTCAATTCTTGCTTGGGATGTGATCAATGATGATCATGGAGTATGGTAGGATCAATAATCTTGCAGAATGATGAAGAATTGGGAAGTTTTGAATGAATTTGCAAAAATGCAAAATGGAGTGAAACTTGGTGTTTTTGATCAAAATGAAGTGCCACCATGCATTGAATGAGCTCTAGGGTTTATATAGATGCCCATGGAAACATCTAGAACTTGCTGGAAACTTCTTGCACACAAATCCCTTGTGTTTTGGCATGTGTTACTTTAATCATAAGCAAGCCATGATATCTCTCAAACTTTGAACTAAACTCAAAAATCCACTATTTCCAATATTCTCAAAACATTGTTTCCAATCAAAATGACCTATAATTTCATCCCATTTGGACATGTTATGAAAAATCTCATTTTTAAGTCACTTTTATTCATTAAATTCACCTTTTAATTGACCAAATTTGCAATCTTGAGCTATGAGCATTTGCCAACTTCCATGACCACTTTTCTAGACTCAAAATGTCATTTGGAACAACTTTGATGTTGTGAAGTTTTTCATTTGAGGCATCCTTACATGAGTTTTAGGCATATGCTTGAAATGACCTGTAATTCTCAAATGACCAAAATGCCCTTTGCTTGCCAAAGACATAAGTAGAGTTCCACAAATCAGATGAAGGCATACCATACCTTTGTAGAAAGATAAGATCATAAGGAACAACTTTCATGTTGACCAGAAATCCATTTGAAAACTCTTTGAGGGGTAAAAGTTGCTTGGAAGACAAGTAACTTTCACAGACAAAATTTCAGATGCCTCTGGTGACCTATAACTTGCAAGGACCATAACTTGAGTTCTATAAATCTCCTTGATGTCTTCCACCACTCAAATTAAAGGTCTTGAGATCCTCTACAAGTTTCATGTTGGCCAAGGATCCATTTGAATCTTGCACTTTGAATTATCTTGCTTGGAAGTTTGACCTAAATCAGGGGATTTTACACAGAAACCCTAATTTAGAAACCTTTCTTCTTCTTGATTTCTCTTGATTCCTCCTTGGCACAACACCACATCCATATCTACATGTCAAATGATGAACCCCACATCTTTCAAATAGACCTTGATGCCTTTCAATCAAGCATTTGACCTAGGGTTGACCTAGGGTTGACCCAGATGAAACCCTAGTTGACTGTCTTCAACTGCAACTCTTGTGATCACATCAATGACTTGTCTCACTTTCAAAATGGCCCTATAGGTCCTCCATGATGTCTATATACCATCCATGCTCAATTCATATCTCACAACTTCTTTGATGGTCTTCAAATACACTCAAGATAGGAGATAGATCCACTGCTTGATCCACTGACTTCTTAGATTTCAATTTCTTTCTGATGACTTGGATAGGCTTGAATTTGAATAAGAACCTCTTGATAGGCTCATAGAGATGAGAATAATACTTGGTCCCTTGTTGGATGACTTGCTATGCTATGCTATGCAGATGAATGAATATGTACATGACTTCTTATGCAAATGCTAATGCAATTGCAACATAAACCAAGTGAAGTAAGTTGAGCAAATTTTAGGGTGCAACACTACTCACTTATTATTATCAAACAATCTCACTAAATATGTAAAAACTCACTCTTACCTTGAATTTGTTGAACTTTTGCTCTTTCTCTTGAGTTTCCTCCTCTTCTTCTCCACTCCTCTCTTTGCCTCTTTTCTCCTTTCTATCTTTTCTTTCTTTCTATTCTCTTTTATCCCATTCTCTTATTTTATATAATTCTCACAATTTTAATTAACCTAGTAATTCCAATGGGCTTAATAACTCATGTCTATTCACACCTCCAAATAGGCCCAATCAATTAATCTAACAATTCTATATTATTCTACAAATTAGAATATATCATATAAGTTAAATAATAAAATTAAATCAATTATTTCGAATATGTACAATAATTCAATTAACCCAAACAACTCAAATAAATCAAATAATTTATATAAATTCAATAAATCAACTAATTCAATTATATCAAATAAATCACATAAATTAGTTAATTCAATTAGGCCTAAAATCACATAATTAATCAATTAATTTAATTAATTAATAATTACTAAAAATTGGGGTGTTACAAATTATGTGTTCTTGAGGATCCTTGAATCCAATTTTCGTAACTTGATTTGTTCTTAAATTTTCTGTTATTGTTGAATACTGTTTGTATGATGTTTTGTGTATCCGAAACCAGAATTAATACGGAATTCGTGTGAGAAATGCTTAATGCTGTCATAGAATACTAGTGAGTAGTAGATCTGAAAATCTGAACTTTTAGGGATTTGGGCAAATATGTAGAAATGAATGTGTTATATCGTTATTAGTACGATGCTCTAAGGTTTCCCTAAGGTTTAGGGATTTGGGTTAATTGTGGAAAATAGGGAGGTAACCGTAAGAATCTGAGGTTATGGCCAAATGGTCAAATGATATGTATCGTTGAATATTAATATGTGCTTGTAGGGAAAAACTTATGGGAAATTGAACCTTCGCGACCAGAACCTTGACATTGTTATATGTCTGGCCCTGAAGGGGTTAAATATTAGATAGTGAGTAATTTTAGTATCGTAGGGTGTAATTGAAGGAAAAATTGTAATAAGCTGTCCCTATAGGAATAAGAATATTCAAATGTGGGTAACTCTGAAGTACTCAGAGCAATTGCAGGAAATAGTGTTTTATGTGTTGCAAATGTTGTCAGATGAGCATAATAAACCATAGAAGTTGTGTCGTTATTGCCGTATAACCTTAGGAATATTTTAGTGATGTTTTGGGTGCTTTGAGTAAGTGATTCGCAAGAATAATTGGGTGAATATCAGTTTCGGAGCGTAACAGCGTCTTTCTGTCCGTCACGGATGTTCATGCTTTCGGTCGAAATTGTTTTGGACGTAACTTTGGATCCGTAAGTCCGTTTTGATCCCCGTTCGAAGCGTTGGAAAGCTAATGAACAGAGCTATAACATAGGATAGATAATGGATTTATTTTCCCAATATTTTTATATCTAATTATGGTAATTCCCGAGAGGATTACGCTGAGCGGATGGCTCACGTGGATCAAGATTGATCGTGAATTATGTATGATGTATTATATTGCATAGTCGTGTTGACATACATTTCATATCATGTGTCTTATGGAGATGGCTAGGTGGGAATCCATGATGGGTGCCTAGTTTCATCCGGACTTCAATGTGGAAGTCGTTGTGGAGATAAGTTGTAGTTCAGAGGAACGTATATACGACTTATCCGGATTCCGACGAGAATTGGGTTCTAGTGTGAACCGTATGAGATTGTGTTGGTACCACATGCATTGTGTCGAGTAAGTGAGTTGCATTGCATTATTCTAATTGAATGTTGGCTATTAGTGCCGAATGATTGAGGTGGCACGTGTATGTGCGTTAATTATGTATGATTGTATGTGTGGTGTGTAACTACTCCTTAGCATGTGTATTTCACCGTTTATTTATTGAATGTAGTTCTCACCCCTTTTTGTTGTTGTGTCTGTGCTCTCTTGGGATTACAGGTGACCAGGTACCTGAGTAGTGCTTGGAGTGTGTTGCTATTTGATCGAGTCTTAGGAGTCGCTCTGATACGTAACATGGGATGACGGGATTACGTTGTTATTTGACTACTTTATTTGTTTATTGTTACGTATCTTCATTTATTGGACTTATGTTGTATGACCTCGTGTCGAGGAGAATTATATTGGAGAATTGATTTGTATTCCGCTGCTTACTTGAAAACTAAATAATATTGATTATTTTAATGAAATGAAGTGACTTAGTGTGATATCCCACTGTGTTGGAGAACTCTGATGAATTTCATGAATTATTCTTGTATATTTATTATATTCCGCGTACGGGATAAAGTGGGGTGTTACACTTAATGTTGGGGATATGAGAGGGTCTAGAGTGACAG
Source organism: Lathyrus sativus (assembly GCA_963859935.3). NCBI lineage: Eukaryota > Viridiplantae > Streptophyta > Magnoliopsida > Fabales > Fabaceae > Lathyrus > Lathyrus sativus. Next base: position 322,926,935 of record OZ012739.1, read on the forward strand.
TCATGCCAAGCGTGGTTGGGCTTGCCGGGGTACAGAGATACGCAAGGTGGAAGATAACTGTAGATGCTTTTGATTGGCTGCATTTTATGGCAAAACATTGGAGTATGTATGAATGTCATAACTGATGTTATGACATACATGAAGAGTGTTCTGCAGGGAGAGCTAAGAGTAAGTGAAGTTGAATGTCATGACTGAATGTTATGACATCGAGCGTATGACATCAGAGCGCGTAGGTATTAGTTTTCTATTATTAGCTCAGGCTATACTTCAGGAAAAATTTTAGGAAGCCTAGTTATCTTAGGCAACATAACAGGCACTGCTAAGGATAACCTGGAATGCCCCTGACTCAATTGGAAAGGTGCAGCTTCATGAAGAGAGGTTTATCTTGGGTAAACCTAATTTCTTCATCAAGGCCCAAAGCAAGTCTGCTGCTATAAATAACAAAAGGATCATTCCTAATAGAGGATAGCTTCTAGAGAGAGATTGGAGAGTGTGTTTTGTGAGTGAAGAAATTTGTTCTTCATGTGTGTTTAGGAGTCTTAGGATTCCTTGTAGGCCAAGAAATTGTCTATTGTATGATTGCTCTGGTTTAGTGTTAGTGAATTATTGTGTTCATTGTGTCACTCAAAGCTTTTAAGCAAGAGTGTTGTGTCTTTTGATCAAAGTTGTGAAGCAAGATCAAGGTGTGTTTGAAGTGTGTCTTCATATCTCAATTGTAATTGTGTATTGATATCACTGTGGTGATTGAGGGGGAGTGAGTGGGAAACTCTGGTCTAGTGGCTTCTAGGCTGAAGTGTCATTAGGTAGGTCTTAAGTGAAGAGTGCAAATGGGTTGTTTGACTCTGGATTAATTCTACTAATAGTGAATTTTCTCCCTGGCTTGGTAGCCCCCAGATGTAGGTGTGGTTGACACTGAACTGGGTGAACAATTACTTGTGTTATTTACTGCTTTCCATTTACAGCTTATTATTAAGTCCAGTAGTCTGTGTTACAGTGGATGTCATAACATTTGTGATAACATCCACTGTGTGGTTGCCAGAATTTCAATTGGTATCAGAGCAAGAACCCTCCCCTGTTATTTTTAGGTGAGATCTAGGGAAGATAAATTCTGGTACTATGGACAAGGATATAGGATTCACAAATAGACCACCAATTCTGGATGGATCCAATTATGACTACTGGAAACCTAGGATGATAGCCTTCTTAAAGTATTTAGATAGCAAGGCATGGAGAGCTGCAAACTCAGGATGGGAACATCCAGAGAAGACTGATAAAGATGGAATATCTGTGTTAATTCCTGAAGAGGAATGGAACAAAGAGCAAGAGGTCTTGGCTCTTGGAAATTCTAAGGCTTTGAATGCCTTATTTAATGGTATAGACAAGAACATTTTCAGACTGGTGCATCATTGTGAATTGGCTAAAGAGGTATGGGATACTCTCAAGACAACTCATGAGGGAACCTCTAAAGTTAAGATGTCAAGACTACAAATGCTGACCACCAAGTTTGAAAGTCTGAGAATGAAGGAGGATGAGACTATTCATGAATTCTACATGAATATTCTTGAGATTGCAAACACCTCAGGAGCCTTGGGAGAAAAGATGTCTAAAGAAAAGCTTGTGAGAAAGATACTCAGATCTTTGTCTAAAAGGTTTTCCATGAAGGTCACTGCCATTGAAGAAGCTCAAGACATATGCAATATGAAGGTGGAGGAGCTCATTGGCTCACTACAAACCTTTGAGATGGGAATGTGTGATCAGGATGAAAAGAATAAAAGCATAGCTTTTATGTCAAAGGCTGAAGAAGTTTCTGATGAAGACAATAGTGAAAGTGAGGAGAATTTGTTAGAAGCAATAGCCTTGCTTGGAAGACAATTTAACAAATTAATCAAGAGAATAGACCATAAGTCTAAACCTTATGCCAAGAACAATTCTTCTGACACCAATAGAAGGGAAAAATATGAAGATAGATCTAACCAAGGTAAAGGAGTTCAGTGTTATGAATGTGAGGATTATGGTCACATTAAAACTGAGTGTCCCACCTATCTCAAGAAGCAAAAGAAGGGACTAGCAGTCACTTGGTCTGATGGAGATTCTAAAAGTCGATCAGAAGAAGAATCTGCCAAACATGTCACTACTCTGAACAGTGTATGTATATCTGATGGTGATTCAAGTGAAGAATAACTGACTTATGATGAACTTACAGAGTCATATAAGAAGCTATGCATCAGAAGTACAAAAATATATCAGCAAGGAGAGCATCAGAAGAAACTCATAATGGAATTAGAGGCTGAGAAGATAGAGCATCTTGCAACAATAGACTCTCTCAAAAGTAATTCAGCTTGTTAGAATCTAATATGGAGCAAATGTCAAAATACATAAGGATGTTAAACCCTGGGACTGACACTCTAGAAGAAATCCTACAGAGTGGTCAAACATCAAGAAACAGGTCTGGATTGGGATTTATTGGTGAACAGAAACCCATCTTGGAGCTCAAAAGGCCAAAGCCTGAAAATCAGAGGTCAAAATGGATGTCACAACCAATGTCACAACATCAAAGGAATAGAAGTTGGAACCAGACCAAGAACAAATTTCAAAGGTATAGGTGTTACTATTGTGAAAAATTTGGACACATTAAACCCCTCTGCTTCAGGTTACATGGTTTTCCTATACTAACGTCGGATTCCAAAGCAAATGAACATGGATAGCTCAAAGGAATAACAATCATTACGTGATTTAATGGACGAAATAAAAACAATATATCAATTATACCATCTTTGCATCAGAGTTACTTATATCACATATAAAATTTTGATCGATCATATTTGTGTGACTTAAGGACGATCGATATATCATTGCTTCACCATACTAATGTCGAATTCTGAAGCATAGTTAATATCGATCATCCAAATCATACACAGTCTGATGCCAAAATTCAATTACTCGATTATAATTTAATTTATTCTGTGTTTTAATCGAATTAAAACATAAAGACAGAAAATAAACAATTATCAGGTGCATGGTTTCGTAAGTGGCTCTGATACCACCAAAGGGAAATATGCGATCTAAAACGCAGCGGAAAATAAAAATTATCGTTTAGTGATCCTTATGAATGGTCATGATCAGTGATAGAACGGTTACCTCTTGTGGTGATGAAACTTTTGATGCTGAATCGAAGGAATGATCATGAGCGTTGAATGATGAACAACAACGCCTCTACTCAATCCACACGAACAGATTCCTTCAGTCTCAGTGTTAACTTCTACGATTAAAGGCTTTGAATGTGTGTGTGTGTGTGTGTGTGTGTGTGTGTGTGTGTGTGTGTGTGTGTGTGTGTGTGAGAAAGAGAGAGAGAGAGAGAGAGAGAGAGAGAGAGGGGGGGGGGAGAAGGAAAAATACGATTAGGGTTTCAAAATCTAAATTTTCATCAAAAGTGTATCCTTCTGCACAAGGGTTCTATTTATAGAACCACTTGTGTGGCCTGTAAGCTAAAAAGCCCATTTAAGTGTATGCGCACCATATTTTATGGCGTACCGTATATCACCTAAGCGCGTGGTATCTTACCATATTCTGTATTCTACATAAGTTCATTGTACCTTACGTTGTTCTACATTTACTTAAGTGCAATGTACCTTACGGTGTTCCTTATTTACTCTACCTCTTAGCAATTTGTCCTTATGTGTGTGACCCTGTAGGTTTTTGCGACGTTGACAATTATATTAAATCACGCATTTAACGTAATAAACGGTGAGCAGTATCTAGCAACACATCACTACTATCCAAGTCACGAGAATGTCATGTTATCTAACAAAACCTTTTGTGATAATACTTGTGTGTACAATTACCTTTTTACCCTTATGTTTATATTGAACACAGGACATATACCGTGTCATCCTTGTCCAATTCAATATTGGGCCCTTAGACATTTATCCTATTATGCAGGATGGACAAATTCTATCTAGGTCACTAATGTCCCTCAGGATGCTTTGTGGAGTACCCATCAACTTTCTTTATAGTCATCCAGTTACGAACAATGTTAGATCAGCAATAAAGTAATCGGCTCTACATCAAGGATCCATAGTGGTTTTAAGTCGAAGGGTGATATACACCACTATCACCATGAGAGTAACTTATGATACTTTGTATAACATTCTATGTAGTACTCTCATAGCGGGTCAATCTAGTATAAATATTACTCCTAATATTCATACTTACGATAAAATTTGATAACTTCTTATTCATGATCCATGAGATGTGATCATCAGTATATCAATATAATAGTTTTACTGCTTTAAGATTATTCCACTTAATATTTCATTAAACGGACTACATATTCTAGAGACTTTATTATCTTGGAAAAACAAACATAATAAAGAAATGTCTTTTATTATTAATAAATGATTTAATATAAGTAGCAAAAGTAATGGCCTCTAGAGCTTACACCAATAGAGATTATCATTGTCTTACAAGTGGTGAACTAAAGTAATTGCATTTGACTATTTTCCTCCGATTTTCATACAAATTTTTAATAAAATTTCACTTATAATAGATATTCATATCCGGAAAAAAAAAATATTTGTGGTCATTGGAGTTGCAACGTAAGCAATTGTGATTGTGACAGGATTATCAAATAATTGTTATTGTTATTGGTAATGTTATTTTTAGCATATATTTAGTGCATTTAAAATATTCTTTTTCCTGTCAAATTGTTTTATGTAATATTCTTTCAATAAAAGCAATGGAATTCAAAATCTTTTTCTTCTTTTATTTTAATGTGTCCATTTATTGTTGGCTGAAAAAATTTCTTATTTAGATTTATGTTAAATTTCACAGTAATTCTATTTATTCATGTTTTATGAAAAGTAAATTTAAAATGGTGTGTATTATAACATGAAATGTTGGTATTTGGAAATTTTATATTTTAAAATTTTAAATGATTAAATACTAGCAAATATTTATCTTTTTTCAGGATAAAAATAGTTTGTTTTTATCTAATTTGTACCATCTAATATTTCTTTTATCGGTAGTTTCTGATCCAACACATATACTTTAAATGTTTATTCGTGTAGAATTGAAATTTTAATAATTTTATAAATATTTATTTTATAAGATTGTATTAATTTTTGTGTTGCAATTATTAGACCTTTTTACTCGATTACTATATATGTTAATAAAAAGTTACTATACAAATTTTATAAAGCAATTTATTTAACTTCAAAATTGAACAAAGTAAATGCATTTTATATTTGAAACGAATAAATAAATAAATAATAAAAAACTTAACAAGACTCTTCTTCTAAATTGTTATAAATATATATTGCATTTGATTATATTAACTTTGTACCACATTTACTATATTTCTTAAACAAAATTTACTATAAAATGGATAAATTATAGTTATGTATGTTTTATTAATCATGTTTGATTAATCATATTTGAAATCATTAACTTATGAATTTTATTTTAGAGGTTAGAAATAAGACATCTTCATTCTTAATAATTAAATCAAGTGAATTTGAATAATGTCATGTAAAAAAAAAAAGCGAGCTTACTCTTTACCTTCTATTTCTATATAAATTCTATTATATTGAAATTACATAATTTTAATGGAAGGTGTAAATTTTAAGTTTTAAAAAATGGTCAGCAACACAAATTTACCGCAACAAAATAGTATTGTCGGATATCAATATTGATACTGTTATTCATTATTTTTATGTCAAAGAATAAAGTATGGTTAAGTCACACCGCAACTACCATAATTAATATCAAAATATTTGTATCGATTGAAATCGTGAAAATCTTTACGAGACTGCAACTGTTTTTTTTAAATCTCATAAGTTAAAAGTTAGTATCCCTAATTTTAACCAAAATTTAGAGTACCGCAACGACCACAATTAATATCGCAATATTTATATAGATTGAAATCGTGAAATTCTTTACGAGACTACAACTGTTTTTTTTAAATCTCATAAGTTAAAAGTTAGTATCCCTAATTTTAACCAAATTTCAGAGTATGATTGGATGAGATAATTGAGAATTTTTAGGTAATTTAAAATTATAAGCAATTCAAATGATTTAATTGAAATTCATTTATTTTTAAATGTTTTTGTTTTGATGAAGTATTAAAATGATTCATCGTTAAAATTTTGAGATTATTTTCATAAATTTTAAAAATTTTAAGTCAAATTTATAATATGAAAAATAGGGACCAACTTGCAATTTTGAAAATTTTAAAGGAACTAATTTGTAAGATTTGAAAATTATTAGACACTAATTTGCATTTTTTTGAAAATTTTAAGGGTGAATTTAAAATTTTCATAAAATATGATAATCATCTTGCAAAATTTAAAAAATTAATAGTAAACTATTTAACATTTATGTTATATAGAGTGAATGAACAATATCAAATTCTTTGTTTTTTGGTGTCATTTTAAATTTTCTTTAAAAAATTATTTTTCTTCATTAAAATGCTCCATATCCAAACACACTCTAATTGAGAATTTTTAAGAAATTCAAAATTCTAAGCAATTCAAATGATTCAATTGAAATCCATTCATTTTTAAATTCATTTGTTTGGATGAAATATTAAAATGATTCATTGTTAAATTTTTAGAGTCATTTTCATAAGTTTTAAAACTTTTAAACCAAATTTAAAATATGAAAAATATTGACCAATTTGCAGTTTTTGAAATTTTGAAGGGATATTTATAAATTTTGAAAACTTTTAGAGACTTATTTGCAGTTTTTAGAAACTTTTAGGGATAAATTTGAAATTTTCATAAAATATGAACATCGTCTTACAAAATTTAAAAAATTAATAATAAATAATTTAACAACGGCATGATATTGAGTGAATAAGTAATTTCAAATTCCTTATTTTTTGGTGTCATTTAAAATTTCTTAAATTTAACTTGAACAAAATACTTTATAAATTCACATCATTTTAACAATTTTTTATATTTTTCATCCAAACAATTGATTTTGATCAAGTTATTTTAAATTCTTTCAAAAAATTATTTTTCCTCGTTAAAATTATTAAAATGTTTCTTCCAAACACACTATAGAATAACTTCTTCGTTGTCATAGAATCACAAGTTAAAAGATACTAAACCTAATTTTAACCAAATCAAAAAGGATGACTTATTTATAGTCATAAGGTCACATCCTAGCTTCTTGACGCGAGAATCTTCAATCTCAAATGAGGAGGTTTACTCAGTAGATTGAACATTTCTTAATTTGATCAATTGAGTTTGGCTTGACTTTTTTCACAAACTTCATCGTAACTGCATTTGTCAAATCATCAAACAAATTTTTTGACAATGGCGAATCACCAATGAAATACGAACACGATACGGATATCAGATAGGATACGTATTCGATACGAAGATACATTAGTCATTGAAAATGTTAGGATTTGATACGTTTAAAATATGTATATAAAAAAATCAAAATTAAACATTAATCAAATGATTCTCTGACAAGAACCAATTGAGTTTGCAAAATTTGATAATAATTGGTCAAGAAATTTTGAGAAAAAGAAAATATTAATAGAGTTAAAGAGAAAATTAATTTTAAAAAAAGTTTGATTCTTGTAATAGAAAAAATGAAAGAGATGAGGTAATTAAAGTTGAGAAAAAAGAATTAAGGTTGAGGAAGATTGATTCGTATTCTAGAAATATGAATAGACATGAGATTAATTAGCCATATCCATAGAATATCGAAGACTTGTCTCCAACGTATCGCGACTAAGGGTCGCAAAACTGATCGTCTGCCCCACCCCGCCTTAAGTCCGCCAAGAAAAATTCGTGGCGGGTAAGCCTGCCATGTGGAAATGAGCATAAAAATATAGATCGCTCTGTCAAGGTGGCGGATAGGCGGGCTTGCCCGCCTACTTTTTTATTTATTTATTTATTTATTTATTTATAATAGATTAATAGGCTTGTTTTTAAATTTCAATTAGATTTTTCACTTATTTTTTAGAACAATTTTTATAAAGTGTTTTTTTAACAAATTTTACTTCAAAAAATATTACATATATTCTCAAATAATGTATAAAGTAAAACCATCAAGAATTGAAATTATTAGAATTAACTAAAAAAATAGCGGGTTTAAGGTGGGACAAGATGAACGAATAGGTGTAGCATGCTTTCGTGGACGGCAGGTTTTAGCGGGACGAGCTTTGCCGGGTGGCGGTCTTTAGGGGGAGGACTTTGGTGGGCGGCGAGCTCAAAATCCCAACCCAACCCGCCATTTTTTGGCGGGTGCGCAAGCCGGCCCCGCGGGCCACGACCCGTTTTGCTACCCCTAATCGCGACGTATCGTCTTGCATCCAATTAAGATAAAGATGATTAATGTAGTTTTGTAAACATAATATTGAGATTTAGTTACCAGAAATAAGTTTAGTTCATCCTTGGAGTCTCTATATACAACTATTTGTTGAGATCTAGAACCCGCATCGTTCACATTGATATAAGCAAAATCTATGAAGTGGTTTTTGATGACCTAGAGAGACAAAATGTGAGTATATCAACAGTTGATAGAGATAAGTTATAAAAATATTACCATCTGAATCAACTTAGGCTCGCTTGAGTTGAATCCATCAAGCTTGAGAGTGAGAGATTACAAATAAGCTACAAATGACTGGTTGGATGAATCCCATTAGAAGGGGCAGACACTGAACTGAACGACTGCAAACCTGCTCGTGCTTGCAGAGTCTTTGACCTTGAGAAAGCTACGCCGGTGCGGTTGAACGGGAAGGGAGAACTAGCTACGCCGGTCATCTCTAGGTCAAAGGCCACGGAGTCTGATGATCGGAAATGTTGTCATAGCATAGCTAATGATGGCTCAAAGTTTGCAACGGTAACATTCTTCCAGGGAAATGACGACAGGCATTGAGGCGGTATAGTTATGGTTGTTGAATGGCTTAGAGCACGTGATAGCGCATGTGAGAGTGCCAGAGAATGAAGTTTTAGTGGCTTCATGGGTTGTATATGTTACTCGTAAGGGTAGGAATATGTTAGACCAACTAACATAGGTCTATGGTCTAGCCTACACATGTCAATGTCAGGTTAGGTTTTTTTAAGTAGAAAAGACCAAGGCTTTTTTATAAGTCTATTTAGTTAAATAGGTCAGGCCACGTGCCATAAAAAAAGTTTTTTAAATCTATTAGGCTGACCTATTTTAATAAATATATTATTTTTTATATTTTATTTTATATTTTATATTATAATGCAAAAGTAAAGTTTAGTTATCTTAAAGAACTTGTGAAAATAAGTTGAAAAAACTTTATGAATAATGTCATAAGTTGTTTTTTCAAGTTCTTTTAAATAAATAATCTCATAAAACTTATGTTTCTATATAAGATCAAATAATTCTATGTAAATAAACATTTAGTCTTATTGTACTTTTGATTCTCTAGTATATTTAAACATTAGTTGAATTATTTATTTACATATGTTCAAATGATATAGGTTTTTTAAGTAGGTTAATTGGCTAATCAGACCTTCGAAAAGGTTAGACTCAGGCTTAAAAATGAGCCTCTGATA